>CM060912.1:161871492-162461492 GCA_030737875.1 Allium sativum | reverse complement strand
ATAACCCGAGTCCCATAATAGGGCTGCATCCGTTGCACGAAACTCGATTGGGAGATTTCAATATCTGTAAAGGACTGCATCATTAGGCCTACAATACAGATATTCACATACGGTATGTCTTTTCCATGGCTACGACTCCATACTGTCACCTCCCTTAAATAATGGAAGACTTCTTTAAGAGCTAAACGATGTGCCCCTATCAACCAATCTAACATCAAATTTGGTGTGTCCTGCAACCAACTTCTCGATAGTGAAAGATCGAAGGTCTATAGGTTTAGCTCTAGTCTTTCTGCATCACATAGACCGCTGATGAAAGGTATCCGATGATTAATATCCTTAATTTGATCCGTACCAACGTCTCCCGAGGTAAACCATCGAATCACCTAAATCCATCTACCACAACCTTCTGACTGCCATGCCACATTTGCGGTCGGGGTATACTTCCCGGATGATACCGTACATACCGAAACCCTAAGTGTACAGCTTGAGCACGTATTGTACAGAGGACCACAACACAATACACTACCACGTCCCGCAGAAGCCGCGTACTTCCCTCCAGTCCCCTAGAATAATAAGTTGGATGTGCTCCTCTCGTGTCTCCGGACACCATGATGATCTACCCCGTTGGGTTATTCAATTCATATGTACGGACTGGTCCAAGCGCATCATACCATCATGTTATTAGAACTACATTTAGTATCGAATTATGCGCTTGCTTTACCTCATCGCATTTGCTAATCAACTTCATTATCTACGTTTTTACTTTTATTCAAGTTACTTGGTTTATTAGCGCACAATTAGCTACTTACTTTCTTTAATCAGCACTATGCCACCGGAGTGGATTTCCCCTTATTATTTATGTGTATATTCGAAGACGATTTGATTTCTGCCGGATCAACGCGTCAGGTATAAGTATTTTAATCCCAAATTCGTATAAGTTTTATTTAATTTCTTGCTAAGATCCTATTTTAAGTTGTTAAAACACAAATTAAAACCCGATTTGATCGAATTTTACTATCAATGAAATATAAGTTAGATGACCTTGGCCTTTAACGTTAATTTTTTTCCTATATTAATTTCTTGTTTAATGTTTTTGGTAACGTTTTCTTGTTGTTACCAAATATCACTGTGCAAATTATTTTCTTCCGTTTATAGTGTACATCCAACATTTGAATTTCAAACTTATGCGCATATATATGCGTATAACTCTTCAAATCTTTATCAGTTAATAGTTGCTCAATTAATGTCATTATTAACACGATCAATTCATTGATTCTTCCTTTTAATATATATTCTAATTTCAAATGTAGCTATCTTCTTGTTCATTTTTCATTCATTACTTTCTGTACTTAAACTGCACTTTAATTTCAGTTTTTGAATTTATGTTTACATATTTACGCACAATCTTCATTTATTTTCAAAATTCAAGCGGTGTTATGCCGTTATTTATTTCTTACTCAATTTTATCTATTGCAAATTATTTTTTGAATTTCTTATTCATATATATATACACACACATACATATATATAGACATATTATTGTGTGTATATTTATACTCACCTATATGTATAATTTTTCTTATATGTACGATTATATATATTTTCCTCTTATATGCATTTCTTTAGTAGTCCCTCAAAAAATAAAAATATGACACAGGACTCGAACTTGCACACTCACATGAGTGAGACATGCTTCTACCAATTGGACTACATAAGTTTTTTTTAATAAGAATAAAAACATTGGTATTTATTATTCTTATTAGTGTTCCTCTTTTATATATTCTTTTTCTCTTTTGTTCAAAAACTTCAATTAGAGATAACTTTTTTGTTTTAAATTCGTTTTCTGCAAACCATAGGTCTAAATTGATTGGAAAATCATCATGGATGCAATGATGCTAATTCCGTGATCAAATTCTAAAAACTTTTAAACTTTTATTTAATTATTTATTTAAAATAGGGTGTTACATTTTCCTATCCTTAGGAAATTTCATCCTCGAAATTTAGTAAGGGTAAAATAAAGTAATCTCTTGCATAATTTACAACCATCATCTGTACATCCATTCTTGCAACCATTCATGCGCTTGTGCAATGTGTAACACAACATAATAATACATGAATGAAATGAATGTCTAAGCGTTACCTCCTATATGAATGCAAAATCTTCTTGAAAGCCAATTTGAAAACATGATGCACGCATCCTAAATACGTAACAACCCAGGTTCTCGCGATCCTGGTTATCGACATAAACTCAATGTCGACTATCCAAGCATCGGAAATACTGGATAGTTATTGAAAGAAGTTAGAGGGTGAGAATAGATAAGATTGAAAGTTAGAATAGAAGAAGAAGAAGAAGAAGAAGAAGAATAAGAAGATACAACACCAGAGTTACACGAATCTCACAACGGAATGAACAACATATAATAGACAACATATCTTTGGAATAAAATCAGCATATGTATACAGTAACATTATCAGAGTACAACACTTACAACATAACGAATAAACAATAGCTATATAATCCTGAAGCCTCCTGCTCCAAGCTCTCAGTATATCTGTAAAATCCAGACTACTTGACTGACCGTACAAAATTGGACACCCAAGAGTTTAGGGAAAACAAAACAAAATAAACTCCGAGTCAATCATGGGACTGATGTGAGTAAACTCCAACCATTTGTTTAACCTTCAAAATCCTTTTAAAAGAAAGGATAATCGTAAGACCGATCCACACATAAACACGGATGGTTTTTACCTTACGACAAACCAAAATATTCTTTATATCAAATTCTCTTCTGATATTATAATAGTGTCTAAATCAAATAATCAACAATTTCATGGAACGCTTGCATCTCACTTTCCACATATATAATATATAATCAAAAACCGTGGGCGCTTATTGGTTAATGGATTCCAACTGGTAAGGTATGGGATCACCTTCCGACAGTGTATCTCTAGAGAGGAATACACCGGGTTCAACAGAACATCTTGCAACCCAGGCTAAACATGACCGGTCACTCATTTCTCTTGATTGTACCGAATGTATTATCACCAACGGCAGGAATCAGCAACCGTTTCCCGAAAGGGACAACATCGAAATAGATTATAGAAGTAAATGGAATTTCTCTAGATCAGGCAACAATACACCCAAATTGGCAGCTAACCACTTAGTCATGCGACCTAATCGATTTTATACCATTTCCTGGTTGCGAGGCTAGAGGCCATAACATATAGATCACACCTTTATTTACTTTGAATGCCACATCGTCATACCCGCCAAATAACAAATTGATTTGCCCAAACATATCACAGGTAAACAGCTAAGAGAAATGAATTCATCCTCCACCAAACATAAATACATTTAAAGAGATCAACTTACGCGATCTATTAAATATACCCTGTCAGACATTCTTCCATACAGGTCGTCGTGGGACTGGACAAACCGAAGTCACTATTCTGTAAACAGGACAACCCTTGCATAACTCCATCTTCATTTATCTTCATCATATTTGATTCACAATGCTAACGCCCATAAAAAGTGGTTTTCAGATAACGAATCTGATCCCGGTCTCTCCATATTGACAATGGAAAAATGGTCAAAAACTTCGATAGTCGGTGAGTTAACTATCAAAGAAAAACACATGTGCAAACAACGATATTACTTCCAAATGGAAATTCTATCGATCAATCATCATTTAACATTTATATCTTTAGTTCATTTATTTATTCATTTTTTATTTCCTATTTCCATATATTCAACATTCCTTATTTTCTAAATTTAGAAAATATACGTTACTAATCATTAGAAAACATTTCCATCTCTTTTTCATGTATCGCTGTCATTTAAGTATTCTTTATCATCAACATTTCATTTTCTATGCTTAGAAAATGTCTCTGATTTTATTTGGAAAATGTTTCCAAGACTCATTTATATGTATTTCAAATGAACGTAATGTAATTATCGTTACGACTGCTTAATCCATTTCTCGTTTATCACTTCACTGCATTTCTAATCAATCTTCGCTATCGAACTTCAACTATTCCTTAGTTAATTCCGAAGTCAATCAAGTTAGGGTATAATTATCTCTCAGACCTTAATTGAACAACTTCCTTAACCTCGCAACAGATAAAGCTCAACACTCAATTTTTAACAACCATTGCTTATGTAAATTCTCGGATCCAGTTTACAATTCCATTTATTTTCTGAAAAACATTTATTATAACGATAACGCTATAATTCGTACTTCTGAAATTTCTAACTTAACAATATAACTTTTATTCCTTGATTTGTATAAATAAATAAAACAACTAATTTATAAATAAGTCAATCTTGATATAAAAACTGGAAAGTAAATAATACTTTCCTCAATTCGATATAATCGAATTCGACGTATAACTCTCCTTCGAGAAATATGTACTCGATTAACTCTCCTTTGAATAACTAATATTCGATTATCTCTCTTCGAATAATCATATTCGATTATCTCACTTCAAATAACTTATTTCGATTATCTCACTTCGAATAACTTATATTTGATCATCTCTCTTCAAATAACTTATATTCGATCATCTCTCTTCGAGTAACTTATACTCGATTATCTCTCTTCAAATAACTTATTCGATTATCTCACTTCGAATAACTTATTTCGATTTACTATTATTCGATTAACTCTTTTTCGAATAACTAATATTCGATTAACTAATATTCGATTAGCTCTAATTCGAATAACTATATTTTATTTAACTCTATTTTTGACTCATTCAAATTCCCCTTTTGAATTTCTACTTCAAATCTAATCTTCTTTATAAATGTTTTTATTTTCAAAACATTTATTTAATCTATTATTCATATAAAATATGAATAACATTTCTTTTTTAATCTTCTTCTTCGCAAAATGCGTGCCTTAATCCATTATTCGTATTCAATATGAATAACATATTCTTTATATAGTTAAAAACAATTTGGTTTTGTATTCAAAACAATATCTTATTTTATATATTCTATTTATACTTCTATTTATAAACAACTCATATAAATTCTAATTTTATATTCAACACTTTAATAACTCCATCTAAAATTCTCATTAGCACTATGTTCGTATTTAGTTTCAAATATCGATGTTAAAATCGATTCTTACTTCTCTATATAAGTTCTGACTTATATATTCCATTTATCCACTAATAAATAATTAACTTAATTTATAAAATATCATTTATAAACTAATCTGCTCCCTTTATCTGTTTTACATCTTTATATAAGTTCAGAATTATATACCTTTATTTATCCAATTATAAATATTTTCCTAAATTTAAAAAAAAAATTATTCTTCTCAATTCATTTGTTGAAAACATATTTTTATTTATTATCTAATTTAAATAAATCATCTCAAATTTCTTTTATAATTCAAAATCCCCTTTTTATAATTCTATATTTATTTTCATAATATTTCCTACTATTAAATCTTATTTATTATATAAATAATTCCATTTATAAAATTCTATTAATTTTAAAATATTTCTTTTTATAAAATCCTTTGATTTTACGAATATCTCTTTTTATAAAATCCTTTGATTTTATATATATATATTTCAATAACACTGAAAATTCCCTTTTTATATTCCAGTATTTCTTATGGTATTTAAAATAATAAATAACAATGATCAATATCATTCTAACACACATCATCAACAACATGTTATATATCACATCATATATCACCATATATAGAAAACAGTAAAATAAATGTTGAGGAACCCAGTTGGATCCCTCCAACCTGTTTCCCTGCATCCACAGATGTTACACAATATAATATAACATCGATTTCATTTCAAGATGAAATATTCTAAAATAGAATCATTATTTGATTAACGATTTATATATATATATCATTATCTATAATTTCAACCAATAATTCAGCAATTCAACCAAACAGTCATCACACAACAGTCAATCATTATTTAACATTACTAGATTATATTTATAAAAATATAAACTGTAAAGAGTTTATGAGATTTACTCACACTGGACGATCATCGTTAAATAACGATAATTGTCGATTGATTTAGACTGAGAATTTATTTCGCTATAAATTGTAACGAGCTCCAATTCACTCCCAATTAGTTCCATTGCGTAGCCGCCGTCCATATGATCCCAACGGTTCTTATTTCGCTTGATTATGATAATATGTGTCAAAGTTATCGTATTTACAAGTTTGTACTATTTATAACAAAATGAAATTTTAATTTCCTTTAATAAAATTGGGCTTAACCTTTAAAATTTCGGCCCAGCCAAGTAAAAGAAGCCGGCCCACTTCACAATAGTGTCATCTTCTATGAACATTAGAGAATTTCCGCTCCTTAGCTTTCCAAACCAAATGCCGCATTTCACCCCCATTAACTTCTTCTGCAACTCCCGTCAACTACCCACCTACCCTTCGTCGATCATTTAGCAACTCCAAACTCTCCCACTTCCGAAAGCACGTCGGTCCAGTTGCAGTATATTTGGATCTAAACTTCATGGCCATTCCGCCCTTCCAATACCCATACCTTCCTCAATACTCCATTAAATCCAAGACCGACTTCACCTTTTAACTTCTTCGATCCTCCCACTGTTCCCATTTCCTCATGAAACATCAAACTAAACACACTGCCATACATCTCTCCAATAGCTCTCTCCATACACGCAAAACAGACCAAGTTTCCCATTCACCATCCTCCCTTCCCCATTTCGAATACCTTCTTCTAAATCACGTTAAAACCGTGCTCCGCCGTTCTTTATGGTTTCCAGAATGCTACAGCATACGAGTCACGTCTCCTCTCGTTTCACTACCCTGTTATGTAAAACATTGACCCCGTTTTGAACGTTTCCTGTCCCAACTTCTTATTCCCACTTCACGCAAACTCAGCACCTCCTTATGTTTCCTCTTCTCCCTGTCTTCAGATAAAAAAAACACTGCACTCCTCCTTTCTATACAAGTCGTGCTTCAGTAACCACTCTCCCCTTCCAGCGTTACAAACTAGTTTTCATATTTAAAATGAAAACACCCTTTGTTATTTTCGTTGTTTTGTCTTTGAATGCCATTAAAAACATTCGGCTGTTAATGATTCGAAGAGGAAAAACAAAGACTTGCTGCTGTATATTTATAGATTCAGGAACCTTCAACGCTAAGAAATGAGTAGTAGCTGTTTCGATTTGATTTTACAGGGCATAGACCTGCGTTTGTACGTGTCTGCTTTTGCTTAGGTGCTAAGGAAATACAACAGTGTCACGTACATTCTTTAGCTAGTAGGTTTGCAGATTGATGGCATGAATTGTTTTACATCATGTGAAAGGAACACTATGTACGATACTTCGTGTTTAAGTCTCTTGCTTGGTTGTATGAAGGGGAGGTCTCCCATCTTATTTTTGGCTGCATGAATTACTTGGATTCTGACATGTATGCAAGTTGTCTTCAAAGTACACGGAAGCTAAACGAAAATGCTAGGCAATTTTCTTTTATTTATTTTCTTATACTTTTTCGGCAAGAGATTTACATAAAGAGGTTAGGTAGAATAGGTTACGATGTCTGCCGGGTTTGTTTGCTCTACACATTTTAGCTTAGATAAGTGGTACATGTTTTAATATTTTAGTGTACCGCATTATATAAAATTTCGTTCATGTCTGAGCCGCTACGAACAAGAATAAAAATATCGTTGTGATGAACAATGTGCCACGATTCCAAAAATATAATAATACAGACAAGTTGGCTTATTCTGTGAAACCCCAAAATGCAGATATAGGGTGTAAAATACTTCAAAATAAAAATTATTTATTTTTCGGAATAAAAATTACAGAAAAATTCTAAAACTTAAATTATACCTATGTCTCAAAGATCCTGCCTAAATTCGAAGCCAATATTTAATTATAATTAAATATATCGTTACATTTTATAAACGATTCCATAGTGACAATTTAAATTTTTGATTTGATCATAAATCAAAATCTACCCAACGAAATCCCGATTTTTCTCTTCCATTAGAAATATATATTTCACCAGCTCCGAACGTTTCTTGTTTCACAGAAATCCAACTTGAAATTTATTCATTATATCCAGTTAAAGTTCGAATCGCCAAATTACCAACTGCCAAGCCATTTCGAGCTCGATTATAATTATAATATAATTATACGTTCAAACTTCGTTTAAATAATATATTCGTTATTATAATTCAACTCTATACTGAATTATGTATTATAAATGATCCAATCCACACAATATTGTGAATTCCACTATTTCCAACTATTTTGGAAATTAAATATATTATTCTATTGTTTATATTAATTAAATATTTAATATTATTTAATTCTGGTCATTTTAAATTACCAAACTATTATTTAATTAATTAAATAAATTATTTATAATACCATAATAATATGGTTGTTACAAAATATACTTCCAATTTCTATATGAATGCAATATTTTGAAAATCAAAATACGTTTTCATCCAAATTTTCCTACACTTTATAGAGAGTGTGTAGTTCATCCAACTTTAAATTTTCGAATTTTAGAAAATTCTAATATTCTAAATTCGACTTATTATGCTATAAAAAGCTAGAAAAACATAAAACTTCACATCTTCCATTTTTTAATTAATGTACTTTTTCTATCTGTACTTGGATTTTATGCATCTATTATATAAAAATGTCTTATCTCCTATCCAAGAGTAGTTTGCATAAGAAAATTTTAGTGGAAATTCGGGTAAAGGGATTCATTTTGTAGGGTAATAAGTTTTAAGGACAACACTTCTGAAAAGTTAGTTTTAAGGACAATTCTGCACGAAAAAGATAAAAGCAGTTTTCTTTTTAAGTTATACAAGAAAAAGATAAAAGTGGTTATCTTTTTAAGTTATAACGTAAAAAGATAATAGATTTTATCCTTTTCGTGCAGAATTGTCCTTAAAACTAATTTTTTAGAAGTGCTGTTCTTACAACTTATTACCCTTAACAAATAAGCCCTTTAAGTGAAAATCCCCATAATTTTCTTTGTTATAAATTTTCTTTTCCAACTTACTTTGGAAAAGTCCAATTTTTTTTCTATTTTTCGAAATTTTCCACTTTTCCCAATTGTCATATTTGTTGCTTTATTGGATTTGTTGTTTTCTTTAAGTTATGCCATGGCCTTTTTCCTTAGCTTATTTAACTTAATCCACCGTTCTAAACTTAATTTTAAATAAGCCTTCTGATTGTCTTAAAACTAAAATAAGAAAACAAGCACACTATACAGCTACTACCAATGGCTAAGAATCCTAGGACGATGTTCGCGTTGACAAAGAAAAGTCCAAACCAAATGATCTAAACAACTCGCTTGCCCTTTTTACCATCTTCTTGTCATAACTAGTCCTTGTTGTGTACTAACAGTTTTTTCCAAGCAACGTCCTAGGCCCTATAATGCTTACGCACTGTATTGGAATTTACTTTATTCCAAAATAATTCTCGCTATTGACTTTGTAGCCTCAAAATATTTCACGTCTTTTCTAGGTAATAATCCTTGCCTACTCCATGATTTAAAAACGTGGTTTGGCTTTATCATTTTTTTCCAAAAAGTAAATGCTTCAAAACTTTATTTTTCCTCAATAAAACTTATTTTTGCCAAACAATAAAAAATGACACCTCATAAAGAAAACAATTTTTTTCCCAAATCACAAAAACTGGAGTAGACAAGGACAACCATTCCTCAATTAATTTCACAACATCTCAATTTTTATTACGCTAGTTCGATTACTTATAACTAAGTGCTAACTTCAAAACTTATCCCAAACATTTATCCTATTCTAAAATTCTAACTTATTTTGCCCACCCACGAAGTTTATGTCAAAATAATTGACAAATATTAATTTCAAAAGGAAATAGATTTTCAAAATTTTCCTAACCTAAAATTTTAATTTTTGACAAAATGCAATTTTTCTATGTTTTCTTATGTAATTCTTTCATACTTTATAACTTAAAAACCAACAGGCTATACATGCTCTATAATGCACACATTTTTCTAAAAGAATTCATTTTAGATAAAAATTTCATAAGAAATCACCATTTCCAACCCATTTTATTTTATTTTTCTTCAAAACTCACTATGTAATTTTCAAATATGTTAATTACATATATTTTTCAAACGTCAAAAATACCTCCTTTTGTTTCAAAAATTATTTTTATACAATTTAGCTAGTACATATTTTAAAATCATAAAATTTTAAGGTTAAAACTTGAAAAACGCTATAAACTATCACCCAAAATGTAACACCCCGTGAATTCTATAACACTAAGCTTCACAAATTAAAGTATGGTTAATTCTAAATGTGGGAATTAAGGGAAACGGGTTATGCCGTTGCGTTCGTCTTGGAATTGTGCTTGAGATAGAGTCCGAGTTTGCATAAATCGGAATCCGTCTGAAGGAGTTATGGCCTTCCGAAGTTTCAGAGTAAAATTTAAAATTCAAACGGCTCGGTTTCAAGTTCAAAATTCGAAAAATAAGCTCAAACTGGGTTGTGCGGGAAAATTCCCGCCTAGGGACCAGGTCGACCATAGGGTCGACCATGGTGTCGACCTGGTCACCCCCAAGTCGACCATAGTGTCGACCTGCCAGTCGACCTGCCTGGTCGGCCTGGTTTGTCTGGTTGGGTCCTGGCTCGAATTTCTGGGCCTGGTCTTGTCACTAGGGCTGAGTTGTCTTCTTTTGATTGGCTTCTGTTTTGAACGGATGGCTTTGATTAACCCTGGCTTTATCGACGGCTCTAATTAACTTGCAACTCTATTAAAACACCCTAGGTCTCCAACTAAAATTCACACAAAAATAAGAACTTGAGCCGCCATGATTTCAGAAGAAAACTAAGGAGAGCCTCCGCTTGAAAAGAGACAAACAACGAATCAACTCAAGCTAATTCAAATTTAAGATTAAAGCTACTAATAAAATCAAAACAACCACTTCTACCCAAAGTAACGCATCTCAATTTCAGAACCTCAGATCTCAGAAAACAAGTTTCAGCGCCCGTTGTAAGTATAGTGGTTTTCTGAATATGAATAGAAATTGCGATGTGATTCGATGTAAATGAAATTGGGGTTTTACTATCGTAAAATATTGATGTAAATTTTGTGTATTGTGTTGATTATGTCATATTTTGTATTGGATGTTTGTGGCATAAATTGGTTGATGCGAGCCTATTGACATTTGTATATGAAAATAAATATCACTTGCAAGTTTGTAGTTAAAACTAGAATTGACATCTTTATGTTATGTTGTTAACATGGTTAGCATACATTCTTTTTAGGCCTAAGTAGAGACTCATGTAAACATGTTCCAAGTTGAAACATTTTATGCCTACACGACTCAAAACCTTTGTATACATTATTATGTTTATTTGCAAGTGATAATTGGGTTTATGCAAGTACCTTTTGGTTACACAAATTATACTAGTTTCATGTTGAAATAGGCTAATTGATGTAAAGTTAGTTTACACCTTTGGGTTATATCAAAAAGTGGACATTTTTATGCTAGTTTGGTGTTTGACATTATGCCTAGTTATATGTGTATAAAACCATGTTTAAACAAGTCTAAAAGTACGCCATTTCATGTGACACCAATTTAGTTATATCCTTATTGAATGCAAGTTCACATGACCCACAATCTATGTTAGTGAAAACGCTAGGTTGCAAGTTCATGCGCCACACACTTTTATGTATTCTAGAACAATTCATGATTCTGTGCTTCCCCTTTTTTATGTTTGTGAGTTGGGTTGAAATGTTAAGCCCAACATATGTTATAATGCTGCGTACATACAAACGGGGGAAACAAACGTTGGGTTTAAAATAAAATACATGCCACATGTTTGACACATGCCAATGACTAGTGACATTTAAAACGGTATAAATTGTTATACCCAAAATTAGTGAATTTGGATAATTGGGCCATAAACATTTACATATAAAAATGAAAAGTGACAAATACATAAATCTAGAAAAATACGAGCATGCTTAACCCAAGGTTGGATTGAGTTGTGATGTAAACGTGCCCGGACCCGCCCGGCTGTCCAGTAATCACAACAATACCTATCCAATGTGGGTGGTTAAGGCAATGAGTCCAGTAAGGACCCGAGGTTAGACTGAGTTGTGGCGTAAGACTGCCCGGAACCGACCGGCATATAGGCAGCTACAACAATACCTGTCTAATGTGAGTGGTTGTTGCTATAATAAGACAATTAAAACTAAGTTAGGATTGGTAGGGTTAAGTTAATCTGAACACTTAACCAACTTAACATGTTAACAAGACGAGACTTGTAGGGGCCAAGTAACTAAGAAAACACTTAGCCAATTTAACATGTTAACTAGACTAGAAGGTGAGGTTAAGTAAAGTTAATACACTTAACCAATTTAACATATTAACTAGACTAGAGGGTGAGGTTAAATAAATTCAGGACACTGAACCGTTATAACCTGATAATTAGATAAGTGGGTGAGGTTAAGTAAATTTAGAATACTTAACCATTATAACATGTTAGCTAGATAAGTGGGAAAGGTTAAGTAAATACACTTAGCCAATTTAATATGTTAGCTAGACTAGATGGTGAGGTTAAGTAAATTCAGGACACTTAACCGTTATAACCTGATAATTAGATAAGTGGGTAAGGTTAAGTAAATTTAGAATACTTAACCATTATAATACGTTAGCTAGATAAGTGGGCAAGGTTAAGTAAATACACTTAGCCAATTTAATATGTTAGCTAGACTAGAGGGTGAGGTTAAGTAAATTCAGGACACTTAATCGTTATAACCTGATAATTAGATAAGTGGGTGAGGTTAAGTAAATTTAGAATACTTAACCATTATAACACGTTAGCTAGATAAGTGGGCAAGGTTAAGTAAATACACTTAGCCAATTTAATATGTTAGCTGGACTAGAGGGTGGGGTTAAGTAAACTTAGAACACTCAACCATCATAGTGTGATAAATTGAACAGGGTTAAGTTGAAACATGAAGGGACAATACCTAACCATTAGAACATGTTAATTAAACAGATGTTAGGGTTAAGTTAACTAAGGGAACACCTAACCGTTATAACATGTTAGTTAAAACAGATGGACAAGGTTAGGTTAAAAGGGACACTTAACCAATACAAGATGAATGGGTAGGGTTAAGTAATAAGAAATACTTAACCAATATAACTTGGTTTGTGATAGAGTTAAGTCAATATGAGCTACTGATAACACTTAGCCAGTTTAATATGACAAAGGAATGGGTTAAGCTAACTTGAATTGACTAATGACACTTAACCAATCCAACTTGACGAGAAAGAGGGCTAAGTAGTAAGCCTTAGTTAAGAAAATGACGATTCAGGAAACTAAGTGGTAAACCTTAGTTAGGAAAACTAAGTAGTAATTCTTAGTATATCACGAGGAGTAGCGAACGTCCATCTGATCTTAAAGAAGGCTCCAACGAATTGGGTTACGAAGCCCGAGGCTTCGAGGGGACGTGAGGGTACTCTTGGTATTCCTCTATGAGGCTGCAGACGATCCTCCTTGGCTCACAGAGGTTAAGGTCTGTGTTAGGAGAACCAAAGGTATGCCTTGGTTGCAATATAAGGCAACCAAAAGACTAGGGTGGACCAGCGTGATTCGACGAGACCAGTAGCCCTGTGATAGCAACTCGTCGTCTACCTACCATCTTGAGTCAATCGAGATACATGAAGCGGAAAGGAAGAGAACTCCAACTGACCATATACTCGCTATCTAGTTATGGTTGGGGATGGCCATAGGTTAGTAGGGCATAGAGGGCCTGTGTATAGTTCACATTTTTCAAGGTGTGCCTTTCATTAGTTGAGGCAGTGGTCAGGTGGGACCATAGCCACTGGAAAAACAGACCTTAGCATCTGCATCGGCAGATATCTGAAAGCTCCCGACCAAGTTCCATGTTTCTTAAATTAGCCCTGCCACGGGACTCGGGCCGCACATATAGAGGACATGTGCAACTAGATATATAGCACATTTACGATACGATTGGGACGTCAAGTCTAGGAACACTTATCACTCTGGGTAGTGTGTCCTAGATTAAGGGGCATCGTTCGACAGGTAGCATAATCCCTATTTGGACCTAGGTGGCATAAACCCTGAATCAGAGAAGCGTTCAATAGGTAACATAAACCCTAGTTGGATCTAGGTCGTGTAAACCCTGGTTAAGTCTGGAAAGCGCTCGATAAGAAAACCCTAGATTAGATCTAGGTAATAAATAATAGATGTACACCTAAAGGCAACCGCAATTACAGGGATTGGGATCACGTTATCATCTTTATACAGATTACTAGTTGGGATACTAGTTAGGTGGTGCAAAGATATAGAATGGGGTGTGACAGTATATTCGGTTTAAACTGTCATGCTTTGGTTTATATTAGTCCCGTTATTCTGGTACTGTCCCATTTTCCAGTTTACTCCTGTCATGAACTTTATCCTGTTCACATGCTAAAAGCCACTAGACTTACTCAGGCTTTATGTCTGACTCTGTTTTTCTTTCGTCTTCTTTTCTTCTGTCCCCCCCCCCCCCCCCCAGGTAGTCAGGGAGGGAATAGCTCTTCTTAGTATGGATTGTTACTCTTTCCAAGCTTGAAGACTCTTGGATATATCGCTTCAGACTCTCTTTTCCACTGCTATGGCTAGCTTATGCTACATTGGGGAATATAAATGTTATTTTATGCTTCTTTATTTTGTAAGACAGATGACACTCTGGTATTGGAAAGCAATTGTTGTACAAACTGTTTTATCAATAAAGTAAAGATTTATTTTCCGCTGTTTTAATTTTTTTCTGTCTTGTAATTTATCTGCATCTTTTACCTTAAATGATCCACAGAACTTAGTGCATTCCCTTTGTGAGTGACACTAATAGATGTGGGGTGTTACACGTGATATCAGAGCTGAAGGTTACTGGATCAGATAAAAGATTTGAAAAATTACTTTTAAACGGTTTTAAAAGAAGCATTTTCAAAAGAAAAGTTTTGTTTTAAAATGCATGTTCCCCAAAGCCATATGCGCTATCTTTTGATCCTCTGTTTGAATTATTGCTTCCTTCTTTCCAGAGTCTCCGGGACTCCTGGCTTTCTAGGAGGTAACCTCATCACGGCACGGTTCCGTAGGCTTGATAAGACTACGATACCTATCGAAGGGAAAATTAGTGCCCGACTTCCATCTATAGCCATAGTTTCACCTGTGACTAGTTTTCTTTCAAACTTTGAGTGGTTTTCTGTACGATTCGAGAGATTTGTCAACACGTTTACTCAAGGAAAAGGATGAGGAGTTTGGCTAAGGGGCACAACCCAAGGATAGGGAATTCATGGATATGGACTTGGCTCACGAAGGAGGAATGAATTATAAAACATAAGACAAGAGGAAGTAGCTTTCCGATGGTATAATAGGGCATATAATTAAGAACAAGGGAAAGGACGAGGGAAAGGATTTTCAGGAGGACGAGTGCGTGTTTTCACCACTAGAATACATGAGAGAGAGATAGTAAAAGTCTCCATTGGAAAAGTTCAGCTTTTCATTTGATCAACCTGTTAGTACTCTTTTGATCTTAGCGCTTCGAATTCGCTTATACCTTCTTCCATAGTTGAGTCTCTGCACCTAGGTACTTGCATAGTAGAAGATCCCAATTAGTCTCAGATCCAAATTGGTGGTTCGGCCCGTTTACCTTTGGTTTGTAGGGATTTGAGAACGGCCACATTAAGTGTTGAGTTTAAGCGTAATGTTTTGGTTCCATGGGCTATGAGTTGATCCTAGGCAAGGGTTGGTTGGCTAGTAATTCTGAAAGATATACTTTTTGACTTGCCTTGGAAATACCCTCGAGATTTCGTGATCCTAAAAGGAACAGTTAGGCCATTTATCGACGATTTGCAATCCGATAGAATAGTCCATGAGTACGCAGATGTTTTGATTAGGTTAGGGGTTTACCCCTAAAACGCGGGATAGACTTCCGCTTATATCCAGTTGACAATGAAAAGCCAGCTATCCGATCAATGACAGTTTTGGAAATGGAGTCAAGAAGCTTCACAATCGTGAAGATTAACTAGATAAGGTACGGTACAGAGAAGCTCAAGAAGATGCGACTTAGAAGACTGAAGAATAGATACGTGCATCATACCCTTTTTCTTAAGGATATATCCTTTCTCTAGGAGTTTTATGCCTACTTGTTTCTAGCTTTTAAGGTATATCCTCTAGGATGTATCATCGATGCTTAGGTAGAAGCCAATGGATGTAAACGTGTATTTGAAACATGTATTTGAAACATGTATTTGAAACATGTTATGATTGATGGTTGCAAGTGGTTGCTCGTGGATGCAAATACACACTATATGCGCTAGAACGACTTAGTCACTTTCATATTGCATTCACATATATGTTTAACGGATTTAATTTGATATGTTATCATATGGATGTTGCATATGGATGAATGGCTATGCACACATGTAGTATTTACATAACTAGGGACGCTTGCATACATGATTGGATGCATGACATTGACACAATTCGCATTAAGGAGGTCAACTGAATCAGTAGGCCGCCTGATTTCTGCATTAGATAAGGACATATACAAACACTATGCATATGATCATGAAGCATTAGAAATCTTTTACGGACAGTGGACGCCTGTGTTTGTTGGTTGAGTAGATGGACGGTTGGATGGTAGGATATACATTCTTCCTAACTTGAAGATTTCGGGGACGAAATCCTTTTAAGAGGGGGAGAATGTAACACCCCGTGAATTCTATAACACTAAGTTTCACAAATTAAAGTATGGTTAATTCTAAATGTGGGAATTAAGGGAAACTGGTTACGCCGTTGCGTTCGTCTAGGAATTCTGCTTGAGATAGAGTCCGAGTTTGCGTAAATCGGACTCTGTATGAAGGAATTATGGCCTTCCGAAGTTTCAAAATAAAATTTAAAATTCAAACAGCTCGGTTTCAAGTTCAAAATTCGAAAAATAAGCTCAAACTGGGCTGGGCGGGAAAATTCCCGCCCAGGGACCAGGTTGACCATAGGGTCAACCACGGTGTCGAGCTGGTCACCCCCAGGTCGACCATAGTGTCGACCTGCCAGTCGACCTGCCTGGACGGCCTAGTTTGTCTTGTTGGGTCCTGGCTCGAATTTCTGGGCCTGGTCTTGTCACTAGGGATGAGTTGTCTACTTTTGATTGGCTTCTCTTTAGAACGGATGGCTTTGATTAACCCTGGCTTCATCGACGGCTCTAATTAACTTGCAACTCTATAAAAACACCCTAGGTCTCCAACTAAAATTCACACAAAAATAAGAACTTGAGCCGCCATGATGTCAGAAGAAAACTAAGGAGAGCCTCCGCTTGAAAAGAGACGAACAATGAATCAACTCAAGCTAATTCAAATTTGAGATTATAGTTACTAATAAAATCAAAAAAACCACATCTACCCAAAGGAACGCATCTCAATTTCAGAACCTCAGATCTCAGAAAACAAGTTTCAGCGCCCGTTGTAAGTATAGTGGTTTTCTGAATATGAATAGAAATTGCGATGTGATTCGATGTAAATGAAATTGGGGTTTTACTATCATAAAATATTGATGTAAATTTTGTGTATTGCGTTGATTATGTCATATTTTGTATTGGGTGATTGTGGCATAAATTGGTTGATGCGAGCCTATTGACATTTGTATATGAAAATAAATATCACTTGCAAGTTTATAGTAAAAACTAGAATTGACATCTTTATGTTATGTCGTTAACATGGTTAGCATACATTCTTTTTAGGCCTAAGTTGAGACTCATGTAAACATGTTCCAAGTTGAAACCTTTTATGCCTACACGACTCAAAACCTTAGTATACATTATTATGTTTATTAGCAAGTGATAATTGGGTTTATGCAAGTACCTATTGGTTACACAAATTATACTAGTTTCATGTTGAAATAGGCTACTTGATGTAAAGTTAGTTTACACCTTTGGGTTATGTCAAAAAGTGGACATTTTTATGCTAGTTTGGTGTTTGACATTATGCCCAGTTATATGTGTATAAAACAATGTTTAAACAAGTCTAAAAGTACGTCATTTCATGTGACACCAATTTAGTTATATCCTTATTGAATGCAAGTTCACATGACCCACAATCTATGTTAGTGAAAACGCTAGGTTGCAAGTTCATGCGCCACAAACTTTTATGTATTCTAGAACAATTCATGATTCTATACTTCCCCTTTTTTATGCTTATGAGTTGGGCTGAAATGTTAAGCCCAACATATGTTATAATGCTGCGTACGTACAAACGGGGGAAACAAACGTTGGGTTTAAAATAAAATACATGTATTGGCATGTTTGACACATGCCAATGACTAGTGACATTTAAAGCGGTATAAATTGTTATACCCAAAATTAGTGAATTTGGATAATTGGGCCATAAACATTTACATATAAAAATGAAAAGTGACAAGTACGTAAATCTAGTAAAATACGAGCATGCTTAACCCAAGGTTGGATTGAGTTGTGATGTAAACCTGCCCGGACCCGCCCGGTTGTCCAGTAATCACAACAATACGTATCCAATGTAGGTGGTTAAGGCATTGAGCCCAATAAGGACCCGAGGTTAGACTGTGTTGTGGCGTAAGACTGCCCGGAATCGACCGGCATACAGGCAGCCACAACAATACCTGTCTAATGTGAGTGGTTGGTGCTTTTATAAGACAATTAAAGCTAAGTTAGGATTGGTAGGGTTAAGTTAATCTGAACACTTAACCAACTTAACATGTTAACAAGACAAGACTTGTAGGGGCCAAGTAACTAAGAAAACACTTAGCCAATTTAACATGTTAACTAGATTAGAAGGTGAGGTTAAGTAAAGTTAATACACTTAACCAATTTAACATATTAACTAGACTAGAGGGTGAGGTTAAGTAAATTCTGGACACTTAACCATTATAACCTGATAATTAGATAAGTGGGTGAGGTTAAGTAAATTTAGAATACTTAACCATTATAACACGTTAGCTAGATAAGTGGGCAAGGTTAAGTAAATACACTTAGCCAATTTAATATGTTAGCTAGACTAGAGGTTGAGGTTACGTAAATTCAAGACACATAACCGTTATAACCTGATAATTAGATAAGTGGGTGAGGTTACATAAATTTATAATACTTAACCATTATAACACGTTCGCTAGATAAGTGGGCAAGGTTAAATAAATACACTTAGCCAATTTAATATGTTAGCTAGACTAGAGGGTGAGGTTAAGTAAATTCAGGACACTTAACCATTATAACCTGATAATTAGTTAAGTGGGTGAGGTTAAGTAAATTTAGAATACTTAACCATTATAACACGCTAGCTAGATAAGTGGGCAAGGTTAAGTAAATCTTCATTGTCTTGATCAATCATCGGTGAAGGACTCTTGCGAAGGTTGGTTGTCTCTATAACCTGAGAGGTTCCTTCTCCTTTAGTCGGGGGCACATATTTGTAAGGCTTACCACCCGTGCCAAGTCCGAATCTTATATCCAAAAGATGGTGCTTGTGAAGATTATTGTCGGTGATGCATTTCTTTATTCTTAAGAAATCTGAGTTACTTTGGAGAAGGCGGGACAGTCGGTCTTCATAAATCGGACCTTCTGTTCTTGCAAAATTGTGATCTGCACAGAATGAAAGAGCACATTAGCATTTCAATTATGCAAGTAGGGCATGCATTGAGAAATTTAAACCTTATTTGATTGGAACCACTTCCTCGCGCTCCCGGCTTGATGCTTGATGTAAACCCAATCAGATTTAACATCCTCTATATTGCTATGACCGTCCGATAAAACTTTTCTGCCGACAACTGATTTGAAGAAAGAAAATTTTGGAGCTCCGGTGGATCGTTGTTTAAAATGGTAGTAGAATGTCAGATTCTTGAAAGTAAGCTCAGTTTGTAGCACTTCTGCATAAGCAATGTACAGAGTATACAGAGCCGCGTAGGCATTAGGATGGAGTTGCGTAGGGGAAATGTGTAATTGTCTTAAGAGATCGACAACAAGTGGAGGGAAGGGAGGAATAGCTCCTACCCAGCACATGATTCGACTGACAGTCATGTACCCCTCTGAGGCAAAATGAGGTCTATCTTCGCTTTCTGGAGTTTTCACATTATCCCAAGGAATCCCATGTTTCAAACATATCTTCTTAAGTTTTATATCATCCAACTTGGAGGCTAGAGAATCAGTTAGTTTTTCTTCCTCAATTTCTTTAACACCCGTAATTTCATCAGGGGCTCGATCATCCTCATCTTCAAGAGATGTGCTCTCAGAAGTCGTTGACTCTATATTGGTATCCGTCTCGTAATCGCGGTCGGATATCTCCCCATCTGAATCTGAAGGAAGCACATCAGGATCATGATGTACCGATGTCTCTGGTTCGGTACCTTCCTCTGATATCTCAGTCATTTGTTTATCAGACATAGCTGTGTTGGCGAATAAAGATTAGAATACGATCACCCGATCCCCCATGTGTGTAAGTGCAAATGTGCATGTGCATACAATAAGGAAAGCATGGAGTTAATCAGATAAGTAGATAATGTCTGTTGTATGCTGTTAAGCTATGCTGTTATTCAGTCCAGAAAGTTCATCTCGAAGGGTCTAGCCTTAATGCCCATTTTTATTTATTTATTTAGTGCATTGCTTAAGTTAATGTTTGTCCGGGATCGTTAACCAAGATGGTTCGTTGAAGTCTGGGGGATCGGATCGCGGTATAAATGCCAATGCATGGAACTGGGATCGGATCGTGGGCGTCGGATCGCTGGCAAGCTATGCTAATAAAGCTGCATCGACTCGTGATGCAAGCTGTGGATCGCCGAACGATCCAGCCCATGCCAACTCTCCCTTACCCGAACAGATCATGAAAGGAACCACCTGTCCGTTCCACTCCACCTCTCCACTAACCAGTGCTCCCCCAATATATTGCGGTATGATCCGTTGCTTGCACCTCCATCTTGCTTTCCTCCATATTTTGCTGTCTCCACGAACCGAACCTGACCCTAATCTACGATCCGACCTGAGCTGCTCTTCTTCTTCTTCATCGACTCTACTATCCAACTTAACTTTTCTAGCTCAACCATGCAACATCAAACTCATTAAAGATCTTAGAACCGCCGCATAATCCCGAGCCATTGAAGAAAAACCCCACGTAAATCGAGATGCTCAAAAAACAAGAGAAAAGATACAAGCAAGATTATCATTATAATTACCTTTTTTTAAAAAGAGAAAATCTCGATCTGTCGAATTAGGGTTTTTGATGGCAAAAGGGAAAAAGAAGGCGGCTGGTAGAAAAAAGGTAAAAGGTAAAGAAAGGGGGGCTAAATCAGCTTATATAGCCAAAGAGGAAACCCTTGGTATTCCCACTTTTGTCCCATTTGATTCGATGGGCCTGATGGGCCACGGAGCGTCTAAGGAGCCCGTTGTGGTCCGAATATGAACTTTTCTGGGTAACGGTCCGTGGCACATAAGGAGATCCCATCCAGGCATGTTATACAGTTCACCACGGTCCGTGGTGTAATGAGACGACCCCAAACCCCGTACAGATGGAGACAAGGGTTATCTTTGGAATATAACACAGAAACAGATAATAGCAGAACAGAATTAAATAAATACACCAGATAATGAACAATAGAATATACTGGATAAAAGTAATCATCAGAGTTACACAGTATACAGGATCTTACTTAGTACAATTACAGTTCAGCTATACATAAATGTCTACAGCGGAAATCAAACAAACTATGTATAATAGGAGCTGAACAGCATAAAAAGAGATAAATGATAGAATCCATCTTCAGCTCCAGCTCTCCAGAGAAAGCCAGCTAAACCTGAATACAAGGCTGCCCGTGTAGAAAAAAGGGCACCCTAGTTTGAAAGTGAAACAAACTACGAGTCAGTCATGGGACTGGTATGAGAAATCCACTCAACACATTTGATATATGGCAAATCACAGGACCACGCCACATTCGTGGAACGGGTGTACTCATTGGATTGCTAGTGCTTTAAAACAAATCATTCTTTTAAATACCGCTATGCTTTTTATAAAAATGAAGCCATTATAAGACTCAGTTCCCATCACACAATGCAACGCAAACCGGAGGATAGAGTTTTACCTTATAATGGTCAAAATATGATTGATACGAATAAAACAAAAGCAATTGATATTATTACTAGTGTTTATATGTTTCAAAAACAATTTCGAATCATGACTATCAATCATAGACGGCATGGGTACCATATATCATGTCGCCATATATATATATACAATCAAAACCGCACGATGTCGTATTTGGAAATTGGATTACCATCATGAACCAAGGCAAAAGATAGTCCTTACTGAATTCGAGACGCTCTAGCCCGTGTCTCAGGAACAGCCGCAACTGCCCCTTGGAGCGACAGGGCCGGTCCACCGATGTGGATTGTTATGCCTGAACTCTACGTTTCCCCGCCCTTTGGGGCGTCAACGAGCCAAAGAATGACTCCATCGGACCCGGATCGTCCGATCAAACCGAGGCGCCTCGCAACAGCAACAACCACACAGGTGAAAAGTATATAAATGTCAGGGCTGGTAGGTCAATGACACCACCCTAGCTAGAAAGAAACGCATGCCCTCCCTGAGGTCTTTCTCCCGTTTCTGGTTCATACCGGGGTGTGAGGCTCGCGAATTCACATTATACCCAAAGCTACGCCACACCGGCGGCGCTTTGATCATCACCACAAGACTTTGCTTTTCAACAGAAGCCCTGTTCATTTGCCACTAAGGCATGCCACACTAGCAATTCATGCCATGCGACTGATGTCCATCGATATACAACCTCTGAGCTCGTGCGTCTCAGAGAAGGGTGTTAAGCAAAAAGAATAAATTCTCCGCCGCCAAACAGATGTATATTTAACAGAGATCAATCAACACAGAATAAAATCCAATGTCAGACACACAGTCCATTTACAAGTCTGTTCTGGGTCTGAACGAAACCGGAGGCACTAAATACCTCGCAAACCCATCGATCACCACGTACGTCTGGACGATCACCACTCATTATCCATATTTCGGGATGCCTCCCAATCAGGACCTCGGTTACCATCCAAACGAGGTGAAGATCTCCGGTCTTCGACCACCGTCTTCATCTTCGATTTCTTATCGTCGGTTCAGTTATTCAGAATGGGATAAACCCGGTCTTTCTGAGAAACTCGTGTATATAATAAACAAGTGCAACACTAACATATACACGCATCATTTCAATTCATTAGTCACTAAGCGTCAATCAGTAAGAGAACGATTTCCCAAATATTAACCCCGAAGGCCGAAACCAACATCAGATCAATACCCCAGAAACCATTCGGCTTAGCCAACCTTCAGTTAATTTCTAAATTTACATCCATATCGTTTATAATATTTTATAATGATTTATCGCTATCTTTATTTATTTTAAAATAGCCATTTTATTTCAAATGACGCTTCGGGCCATAACGCGGCCGTGGCGCTGTTTTTCTTCAAATTTGATTTGCACATATCTGAAAATATAACCGTTGGATCTTTACAAAATTTACATCATTAGAAAGATATTTTCAAAACGAATCCAACGGTTCCAGTTTCGGGAAAATCCGACGGTCGGATCTCCCGGTATAAACGTTTGAAGTTTCGATTTCAAAATACGAACTGCAGCGTCGTTATTCGATTAAATATAATTATATTTATATATATATAAAAATATAATCGTTTCTGGCGCTGTTTTTTTTCAGATTTGAATTAAACATTCCAGACAATCCAACCGTTGGATTTTTACAAAGTTGGTGCCGTTGGAAAGATTTTTCCAAAGCGAACCCAACGGTTGCGATTTCAGGAAAATCCGATGGTCGGATCTCCCGTACTAATCGTTTGAAATCACGGTTTCAAAACACGAACTGCACGACCATGTTTTGTTTTAATTTTATTTATATTTATATATTTATACAAATATAGTTCATTCAACAATTTCAATATCGTTTTCACTTCAAATATTTCACTAACGCCTTTAAATTTTTGAAAATTTCGCCATAACCTCCTTTGTATGGGAGGGGCTGGGAAAATTCCCAAATAGCCACACGGGCGTCTCATGTCAAAAAGAAAAAGGAAAAGCCAAGCGGCTAGCCAACAGGCTCATAAAATCATCACCCAAACAAAACAGTAAACGTGTACCTATTTGTCGGGCACAAAATTTTGTTCCTCTTCTCTAGCCCCTTTGCTATAACATGTTCAATAAATATGCATGTACATATATACAGTTCTTATCACTTATCATTTTCCATTCAACTTCATATTCGATTCCATTTGGTTTAAAAAAAACACCATTCATTCTAATGTTGCATGCATAGGCAAAAATCGTATCATTAGCTAATTAATGAATATTTCGACTCATGCATATCTATTTGAACGAGTTGCTATTTTTAACACTTCACATTTCAACAAATCATGTATATAATAAAAATGTGATTTTATTGTAAAACAATTTGTTTCAAAACAGGATTATTTTATACATTTCATATTGATGTAAAAATTGGGATTTTTATTATAAGACAATTTCTTTCAAAATATGAATATCACTCAACACATGAATTTCAATTCAACGAATGAATATCGATTCAACACATGAAGGTTTTCTATAGTTTATATATATAGATAAAAATGTGATTTTTATATTTAAAACACGAATACCATTTAACACATGAATTTCAATTCGACGAATGAATATCGATTCAACACATGAAGGTTTTCTATAGTTTATATATATAGATAAAAATGTGATTTTTATATTTAAAACACGAATACCATTCACACATGAATTTTAATTCAACGAATGAATATCGATTCAACACATGAAGGTTTTCTATTCAATGAATAAATATAGTTTCAGCAAATGAAAATAATTCAAACACATGAATATTATTCAAAATTTCGGCAGCATAACGGCAGGGTAGTTAAAACTGGGACCGTCCCTAGTACGGCTCCTCGCTCTACCTTAAAACCTCGCGGTTTTTGACAATGGGGATCATGCATCTAGTTCGCACGCAGGCGGCATGTATATATTTATTTCATTTCCACAAACTAATCCTATGTGGTTTCAACCAAATATTTCTCAACCACAAACGGGTATTTTTCAACCACAATCAATCAATATCAACCATAAACAATTCCAACCAACCATTCGCTATCAATCAATTTTCACACTAATCACAACCAATAAATATCGTCCATGGTTTGTGGACGAGGGGCGTATATATATATATATATATATATATATATATATATAGCAATTCACTTCTATTTCAACACATATATAATTTTTACAACGCATATACAACTTATACATCGAACGTACAACTTATACAACGCTTATACATGAGGTGTACAACGCTTATATAACTCATACATTGACTATATAATTTATACATCGTCGTTTTCCATATCGTTTATAAATTAGAAATCTCACCTTGGGTTCCACTCCACCAAAAATAGCAGAAGGCTCAGAAAAATATGCGGTCTCTTCTAGAATGTAGAAGACGTCCACACGGTCACGATATTTCCTGTTTCATCGAATTTCAACAAGAAACGAAAAAGATATGATTTTTCAAAGTTTGCAATGGTTTAAAGGTGTTAAAACAGTTGAAAATAAAATAAGTCGTACCTCAGCTGAAAGGTTCAAAACTAGGTTTGCAATTTTCAATCAAACCTTGAATCGATAGGAGGATCGGCCGATGCAGCGATGAAGAGGGGGGAGACGCGCGTCTGCGCGCGGTGGTGGGGGTCCACTCGGTGGTCCCAGGCGACGGCGGCGGCGGCTGGAAGTTCGAAACTTCCTGACGTCGATTCTCCCTCCACGGGCCACGAAAAATTCCAAACTTTATATGGATTTGAAGATTTCGAGAAGATCATCAAAAAGTTCAACTGTGGCACGAGCTAATTCGGCGTGGATTGATCGGAAAATGAGGGGGAAGGTTTTGAACGTTTTCCGCCTTCGATCGGGGAGAGAGAAAAAGGAATTTTCTTTTTTTTTATAAAAATTCTGATTGGTCGGGGAAGTTTTAAAGGGGTTTTCTGACGCGACCACCAATCTAAACCCAACGACTGTCCTCCCTAGCGTTTTACCCCCATTCCGAACACAATGGGATATGTTTCGAAGGCCCATTCGAATGTTTCAGTCAGTTTTCCTTCAAATTAAAATATATTACATTCAATATTCAATTTGAACGTACATTTCAATTTGCCAGGGCCACAAACTGATTCGAAAAATTCCAGAAAAATAAATCTAGCTATGTTTTGATGATACGGTCCCAACAAAACTAGTTTCTTCGAATTCTGAGACTGTTTGCAAAAAGGCCCATTTCTGGTCGATCCAATTTAACTATAATTGACCAAAACACGTTTTCCTTTGCCACGCTCACATATTAGCTTCAAAAATTATGAAATTTGAAACCTAGCAATAACTTCACATCCCTGATCCAACAAAAGTGGTTTCGTCGAATTCCGAGGTCGTATGCAAAATGGCCAATTTCCCGGGCTATATAAATTCCATAGCGACCTTTCTGAAAATTCATTTGGCCATAACTTTTGCTTTCCGTTATGAAAATTCGATTTTTCAGATTCGTTAGAAAGGTATTCACTAACAGATTTAAATATTTTTAGTTTCTCTAAAATCCGTTTTGTTTTGCACCCGGTACAGTCCGACAAAGTTTGAATTCAAATTTTGAAACTGCAGCGCCCTTTCAGGCCTGGTTTATAATTATAATTAATTATATTCGTTTTCAATTGTCGATTCAAAATCACTTTTCATTGCTATTAGCTAAAATATTTATTTTAAATACTTAAAATCCATTATTTTAGCCAATTTAAAATTTTTTAAATTGGTTCAGATTTTCTGGGTCGTTACATGTAAAGCGACGATCTGAGGCCCAACGTGATTGGCAAATCGTGAGGATGGAATTCCAAATTTGTAGAAATACGAGAGTTATTAAATGCTACTTTTTACAATGGGTTTTGAGACTTATCGGACAATTTGATAGCAATATCTCCAGGAATTCAAGAGATGAAAATCACTCGATGAACAAAGAAATGACTAATGATACAACCCAACATTTATACCAGTCAAAAGAGACAACTCCCCTAAGCAGTACGACATTTCAGACAGACACGACCACTGATTCACATTGTTTCACGAGAAGGTTTGTTCAAGAGTTTCGAAGCATGTTTCATCCTTAATAAAACATACTTTGAGGGGGCAAAATGTTGGCTAGCTTTTGGACTAAGCCACAAAGATTCAAACACAAGTCTAATACGAAGTCTTGTTCATGAAGTTTCACCTTCCACAGTTCGCGATCACCACCCATGACCACGATCTGATCCGATCTGCTCACACCAGCTCGATCTGATCCAATCCCTGAAGCTGAGAGATGAAGACCATGACTAAGTCATTCACGATCCGAGAATATAGGATCTCACGACACCTGTCCATAACGGCTATATTGACTGTTTCTCCATCAAGCCATGAACCAGTCCGAGATCTTCGGGATTTGTGCCATGTGTGACCACGATCCGTCTGCAGATATCACCTATAAATAGCCCCAGGCTTGGCATTTTTGAGGATCTTTTTGGGCAAATCTGAGTGTTGTTCCTATCATTACTATCTCTGCATTATTTTTTATCTATAGTAATTCGAAATCATTGAGAGAATCAACATTGTAAAAGTGAGATTCAGAGCGAAATCATTGATTGTACACAAATCCTTCGTATAATCATAGATATAAAGTGGGCGTAGGCTCGTTAACGCCGAACCACTATAAATCTTGTGTCTTTTCTGCTTTTCTCGCATTTTTCTGATATTAATCTCTGCATACTAGAATAACTTGGGTGTTAGACCTAATTTTGGATCTAACACTGTAAATTGTAACGAGCTCCAATTCTTTCCCAGTCAGTTCCATTGCGTAGCCGCCGTCCATACGATCCCAATGGATCTTGTTTTGTGGAATTCTGATTACATATGAACATTTAATTTAATTTAAATTAAACTTAATTTAATTTTCATATTGGGCCTTACGATATTGAATCCGGCCCATACCCAATTCCAAACCCAGTTAACTACCGTTATTAACACAAACCTATCTTCTAAATCCTGGTAAACATCTGATTTCTTTAATCCAACTTCGACCAGGACTTTACCCCGCTCATCGGCTCCTCCACGTCACCCTACCGTGCCAGAGATCGCCAGTTCACCCCATGATGATCGTCGCCACCTTAGTCACCTTCCCCAATCAACCCTAGTCCCTTCGATGCTTCTCTTGCCCGTTAAACTCCAAAACAGCGAACCCATAATTGAAAAAAACCACGAAGCGAGACCACCCCGTTCAACTCTAAATTACTCCTCCCTCGGATCGTCGAACCCCTCTGGTCCGCCACCGCGACCTCTGCCATCAACCAGACTACCCTCTGCCACCATGTTGGTCACCTGAATTCGCCAGGAAAGGCTCAAACCCCCAGCCCTAGCTTCCTGTTGTAGTTCAACTTCTGGAAAACCCCACCGAGTCTGTTAAAACAAATACGAGATTGAAGCTCTTGCTTCAACTATTTCAAATACATATGGTTTAGGATTTTTAAAATTTACCTTTGATTTTATTTTTGAACTTTAATCCTCACGAGATTGTTTTACAAGAGGAAAACAAACGGCGGAAATATTGTTTGACCGTGGAATGATTTTTATTAGGGTTAGCTTGATTTCTAGGTTTATATAGGATAGTTAAAATATTTTTTTATTCGAATTTTATATTACTTTTATGTTATTGCTATTTACGTTTGTCCATTAAAAATCTGTATACTCACATACTATATCCAATTTCGACAAAACTGGACATACCCATACAGTTTGACATTATGGAGCCAATGAAACTTGTTTCGTCGAATTCCGAATCCGTTAGCTCACACAGCGTATTTTTAAAGTCAAATTATCGATTGTTTTTCATATTAAAATCACGTATGGCCACATACTGACTTCAAAAATCTCGAAAATTGAAATCTAACAATAATTTAATATTCTGGATCCAACAAAATCAGTTTCGTCGAAAACGGAGGTCGTTTGCAAAACTGGCTATTTTTAAAGCTCTAAATAAACCCATTTAAATAATATTCAAAAATAATTAAATTAAATATAAATAAATTTATATTATCATATATATTCATAATAGAATATCATACAGCTCCAAAATATTCCTATCGGGATTTACAACTCGATATTTCAAATCTGGATTAAATCGATATCCAATTTATATTAAAAATCCTTTTATAATATAAATAAATCATTATAAATTATAAAGGAATTCCATAGCGACTTTTCGAAAATTTAATTTGGACATAACTCAAAATCTACACAACAAAATCTCGATTTTACTCTTTCATTAGAAAAATATAATTCACCAGCTCCGAACGTTTCTTGCTTCATAGAAATCTGATTTAAAACGGATTCTGTATATTCAATTGAAGTTCGAATCGCCAAATTACGAACTGCAGCGCCATTTCGAGTTCGATTTTAATTATAATATAATTATACATTCAACTGTCGTTCGTATAACATATTCTTTAATATAATTCAACTCTAAACCGAATTATATATTATATATGATCCAATTCTCACAATATTGTGAATTCCACTATTTCCGACTATTTTTGGTTATTTCAGAATTAAATATATTATTTAATTATTATATTAATTAAATATTCAATGTTATTTAATTTAAACCATTTTAAATTACTATACCACTTTTTAAATAATTAAATAAATTAATTATTATATCGCTAAAATACGGGGCGTTACAACTTCATTTCGAATTTATCCTTAAACTCATCCCGTGTTTCCACCATCTACCCTGCCTGAGTTACCTCCAGTCAATATGATGCTTCCTCCTTCAGCTGCCAAGTGGCCAACTGAATCTTCGTCTTATCATCAAGCTCCAGCAGTCCAAATAGATTCTTCATCTCCCTAATCCAATTGCGGGCCTCTGCGTAACTCTCCATCCACGGAATGGCTTGCCACCCATCGCACAGAAATCCTTATAGATCTTAGAAAAGTTAACTACTGGATTAGGTGGAACTACCACGGATGTAGCCGGTGTAGGACATTTCTTTGGACTTTGGCAGGTGTCGTAGCCTCTACATATCTACGGAACCATGTCGGAACAGGAATGCCCTTTGAGAAATTAGGAGCCCCAGACATGCTGAAAAGAGAAGAGATAAGGATTCAAAAAAAAATTTGAAGGAATACTGTAATTGACTTGAGGGGGTACAGTTTTGAAAAATAGGTTTTTCTTGAAAATCTTTTGCTTTGAAAACGCATTTTCAAAAACTTTTCTCTGATCTTGTAGACTTAGGCTCTGATTCCAAACGTGATACCGCACTTCCCTTAATGTCACCCATATGAGGATGCATTAAATTTTGGGAATCATAATAGGTATAAAGTAATAACAAGAGACTAAAATTCAGAATATAGAATGTTAAATATAGCGAAAACATTCAAAACATTTATTATTATTGAATCAGTCACAACTTTACAATTTGAATTACAATAAAACCATCATCATCAATAAACAGTCTCGTGGAAAGAAAAACATCAGAGTACAAGAATAAAATCACAAAATTCATCTCCCTCATAAGTCACTACAATAGTCATAAAGCAAGTACTGAAGCAATACATGAAGTAAGATATGGTCCAAGTCCAAGCTGAATCAAAAGATCAAATGTCACTGCTGCAATACACTGCCCTGAGAAGGTAGGGGAAAAGGAAGAGAGCGAAAAACAAACTAGTTCAGACGATAATATGGCGATTTCCATTGATTTTTAGCATAAGCATAAGATAAAGAAGTTTCAGATAGATCAATAGCACTGGACAAGAAAAAAATAGTAAAGTAGAAAAATAAGCTTCTCATTCATATCATAGAATTTCTACACCAATTATCATAATAACAAGATTAGGTTTTACCTAATTTCTACCCAGTGACCGGCTACTTAAATAGGATGCGAATAATTTTTTCCAGCTATGGCCATTGGGGTTATCTGTCCTGAACCTATCAACTAAAAGAAAGACGCAACCTTAATCATAGGCGGTACAGTATCTTATCTTTCATTGTCAGATCCATGCACGCTTATGACTCCGCCGAAATGCGCCAGTACCCAACTCTCGTTTAGACCTCTTACTATCCAGTCCCGTATAAGCATGACATAGCCCCTACCTAGTGTGAGGCCCCAATGATAACCAAGGAATACCGACTGATGCGGGTTCCAACACAAAATGCATATGACACAAGCTTTCCGAGACTTAGCCCCCAAGTTAACTAGGATTTCTACGAACCCCTTATATCTCAAAGGAATGGACCCTTCTCGCCAATTAATCATACAAGTTTAACTAACATGTTTTAAGTTCATCAATAAGCCCACTGAAATAACTTGTTATTCCTTAGATTGTAATCAACGGAAAAAAATCTACAACCTTTTAACCCTAGACAGTAATTAACGAAAGTAATCTACAACCCCTTACCTCTAGATTGTAATTAATGAAAGTAATCTACAAACTTTTGTCCCTAGATTGTAATTAACGAAAGTAATCTACAAGCCCTTACATCTAGATTGTAATTAACGAAAGTAATCTGCAACCTTTTATCTTTGGATTATAATTAGCAAAAGTATTCTACCACCCCATTTTATTACTATGTCACTTGTTGTCCAATTACAAGTAACAAGTTACAATAACATGTTTTGCTTAATATATAATTAAGTACATCTTACTCTAAGTCACATGTTTTCTAATGACATGTCTACTTAATATATAATTAACTTCAACCTATTGTTATTCACATGTTTGCATATTCTTCCTTTATAGTTTATCCCAATTTACAGTCCATGATTCACAAATCCCAATATGCTTAAATCCCCTTTTTAACATTATTTCAGATTATTCAAATTTTACCCAACTCAGACGGTAAAGGCCTAAGCTCTTGTTGGCCTAGGCTCAGCTCAAAACAAAAGAAAAAAAAATAGAAATAGATCTAGGCTCAGAAATGAATAAATAGGCATAACATGACTATAATAAAACAACGACAGAGAAGGGGATAAGGGAGAAGAATGTACTTATAAACAAATAAGGAGTAAAAAAAGGAATAAGTAGCATACCGTAATTAAAATGAATAATAACATGTAAAAGATAAACTAATAAATATTGAAATTGTCAAACATTCAAATCCAGAAAAAGCCTTTGAAAAACAAGTAGAAGCATAATATGTTCATGCCTGGCTTGAAGTGGGTGCACCCACCTCCTATATGGGTTGGTACCTGTGTCGACCAAGGGGTCGACACATAGGTCGACTTATATAGGGCCTGGGTTGCCTACTTACCATTGCTACATTTTGAATTTATTTAATTAGATTATTTAATTTATGCTTAAACTTTGATTGATAATATCTTGTTTATATTTAGTCTGGTTTGCTCAAATCAAAAGTTTATCTGGATCAGAATTTCGTAATGAACGCAACGGCGAAATCCATTTTTTTTCAACTTTAAATATTTTATTAATTCATATTTGATTTATTTATTTTCTTCATATAATTATTGTTTATTGAAATTTGGGGTGTTATACCTTTCCCGTCCATTTACTTATTGTTAATTATTATTGTTTATTTTAAATTAAATTTACTTAGGTATATTTTTATGGGGTGTTACATTAGAGCTAATTGGAATTTTAGTTCAAATCGAACGTACTTGATTTTTAACTATTTAGTCATGCGGAAGCGCTAATATAAATTTTGGGGAGTTAAAACTCACAATTTTCGGAATTCTGTCATGTTACATGTAGTATCAGAAATCATTGATTCATTTTTTTTAGATGAATTATCTATTATTTGCAGTGTTGTCAACATGTCTTTTTAAATGATAAACATATGACACTGATAGTAGGAAATTTTCTAACAGGTAAAGAAGTTTGTAGAGGGATTCAACTGGACTCCTTGCCATTGATTTTTTTATCAACATTCATAACCATTATATAAACCGATTTGCACATCAACCCTAATTCAAGACCCTATCGGTTATATGACATTGTATATGTTGAAACGTGATCCCTGTAATGATAAAAAATTTAGTAACCGGTATTGGTTAAGTGCTTGGTGACTATTTCCCTTAATTCAATATTTGATATTCTATGAATTGATGTTTATCAAAAGAATCAAGTTCCGTAAAAGGATTTTATAAAAGTTATAAAAGGGATTTTATAAACAAATCAAGCTATACATATCATTTCGAAACATTACAAACGATGTTTTATAAATAGCCATATGAGTTTATAAACAAGTTTATAAACGAGTTTAGACACTTATAATAAAATTTAATTGAAAACCCAGAGATCTAAAAAAAGTTATAAATAATTAGATTTATATTTTAAAAAATCCATCATATAAGAATAGAGATTCGAATTTCTTCAAAAGCATTACAAGATTTAAGATAAAATACAGAATTTTTAAGTTAAACTACGTATTTCATTTTAAGGAAGGAAATCGTATTGATTGTGTATATATAACTGTTCATCTCACTATAATTCGATGAACTACAGTTTGAATATGAAAATTGTTACTGGGTATAATCTGTCTAACCATTATGAATATTTTTTTACTCAATACATAGGGTTTACTATGGACAACGTCTTTAAATGGAAAATGTAAAGTTAATAATCATCTTTTCTACTTATTTTCAAAATTATCATTATTGAATACAAAGTGTGCATAAAAATATAAGGCTAAACAATATGCCTCATATTAAAAAAAATTATGAAAATAAAACCTTTATATATTTTTGGAATATCACTCTATATTTTCTTATGTTTAAACTTAATTAAGGACAATTATTTAAAAATTAAACAATTTTTCACTTTCTATTTTTCACACAAATCTCAAACATAATTGTTCCTAACTCTTTAGTTATAACATTTCAATTGATGCAAATACTTTGATTGAAGTAGATTACAACTTACGTAAGTCCAATAGAAATATACAAATGTTTGAGTCCTCTCATCGCACAATACTGATATCATATTACATCCGATGGGCTTAAGGGTATTGTTCTTCTTCTTATTCATGCCTAGTCTTATAATTACTCTATGCTACTTGGCATATAAACCCTTTTATGTGTGAACTGGGCTAGCCCACACTAGAGTTAAGTTTCCTATTTAGTATATGAAGGGCCTATGACATCTGAATGGATTTTAGATCCAACATAATAAAGCTATATATAAACCCTTATTTTATTTAACTTTTTTAAATGGTTTTGCATATTTATATTTTAATCAATATGAGAAGTTTATATGAAATAAAATATATTAAATAAAGTATTATGTTTAAATGCACGCAAATGATATATGTCAAAATTTATTTGGATAAGAAAATCTTTTATTTCTCTCTCTTAATTTATACGTTCACAACTAAGGGAATGGATTTTCTTATTTAGAGAGAAAAGAATTTCTTCTATCCTTAGTTAAATTGGTTGACTTATTAAATAACATTTATGACCAAATTTATATTAGGCATGGATTGTAAATATATACAAATAAAGTCTAGTGCAAAATGTGCATGCCCAACATACGAAAAAATATGACTAGTTTTTTTTGCAAAGCCAACCGGTTTTTACAATGTTCTATAACACTTAATAATTACAAATAAGTACAAGAGATTAACAGATATCCAATCTACTACAAATGGTTTTTAAAGTAGACCGGCCACTGCAACTAAACTGATTTACAGAGCTGGAGTTAGACATAATATCCAGACTACAATATGACTTTATACTCCATGCATGAAGCTAATTACAACTGTTACAATGACTGATTCTGTAAAGGAGTGACCTCGGTTAATATGGTGAGATAGGCAATCAACATAACCCTGAGTTTGTTGACACCACTATATGTGGTGTCAACTCGGTTTCTCATCGGAGGAAATTAGGTAGGTCCATATGGGTCCCCCTGATTTCCTCCAATCAGGAGGTGAGATCACGTTGACACCACATAAATTGTTGTTAACAAACTTGTATTGGGTAGAAGTAGCTTGCCACTGTAACTGACCAACATGAATTTGACCAAAAAAAGCAAAAGACCATTAGGAAGAGACGACATCCAAGCACCAAGCAGCCCCTCGATTTCCAAGGCAATCGCTGAGGGGATAAACCGGGAACAATGGCATAACAACACAATGAAACATTGCTAACTTGAAGTAAACATAAAAGAGCATAACTAAAATCACCTTTCAGACAACAATTGAAATAGAAACAGAAGCACAAGTCCACTCACCCACACAGAAACACCAAACGGATCACCAGAAAACAAGCACTCACAACACAAAAACCCACGCCTCGTAAGTCGAAACAAAGACAACCAGATATGAGAAAACCATAAAAGACCGTCCCCACTCACCATCACGTCGAACGTGACTTCAATCCACAATCTTAACTGGGTTAGATATTCCTTTCTATCAGAAAAGGAGCGAGCAACGATTGTATGCCAAAGCAACGGAAGAATTTGAAAGGGGTTCTGAGAGATCGCAAATGCTAGTAGGAAATAAGCAAAGTGTTGAGCAGAGAGGTACATAGTGTGAGAAATAATGGTTAGGATAAGGTGAGGACAGAACGATTCGGGACAAGGCAAATGAAAATTATAGGAAAAAAGCCACAACTTGGCGTTGAAGTACAGGTTAGGTTGAGACCTGAAAACGGGATCGAGAGCAAAATTATCCACACAGGCAAAAGCTAGTTTTTGGGAGAAGGAGGATGGAATGAAAGGAGGAAGTCACTACTGGATAAAGATGACTTGGCATCACCTTTTAACAACAGTAATTTTTGAATCAATGTTAAATTATTCTTTTAAATATCGGTTGTTAAAACAATCGATGTCTATCTTTTAAAAAAACTGTCTTATCTTTAACCGCGAAAAAATGTATTTTCCAAAATAATTCTCGTGTTGTTTATTCTTTAGAAAATAAAAACATAAAATGGTAGAGGAAACCTCCACCGTTTTCTCAATCGCCTCTCCTAGCCACCTCCAAATAGCCTTGCTATCACCTGCAAGTTGCGAGCCACAGCTAGTAGTCGAGCAGGAAGAATTTTCCTCCTTCAAATTAGGGTTTTGGATAAGAACTAATGCTTCGCTTTCAGATCCGTCCTCTTATCTCGAGCACGGTAGCGATTGAAAAATTATAAGTGATTCTATTTATTTCTTTGCTCGATCTGTCCACTTATCTCTGGCACGGTTTATGTTTAAGCTTAAACTCGAATACACTCGTATGCCAATGATGATTGGGCTTTAAATAGGAGTTGAAACTCCTGTTTTCTAGTCTGATTTTGATTTACTGATTCAAGTGATTTCGATTTGCTGTATGTTGCTCATTTCATACATTTACTTAGAAAAATGTAATCTTTGTATAAAGGTTTATATAATTCCTAGCTTAAATGAGAGTTTATATAATTTAATAGATGTTGCTATAATAATAAGAATATGTTTCTTGCTGCACTTGTATTCTATTCATGATATTTTGTATACTTTCTTTGCTTTTGATTTATATATGTATGAGTTTTATATATGTGATAATTCATACACTCCTATTGCCGTGATGTGCTAATTCGTATATGTTTAGCATCCATGCATGCTTGGTACTCAGCTGCTCCTGGTTTCTTTTATGCCTTACTTGATGTTTCATATTTGGAAACATGACTTAGTATTTACATGTATATACAAATTGTTAGCATACATACACATGCTCAAAATTGATAAGAATAGATACTACACTCGATCAAAACTGATAAGAGAAGATAATATACAATCAAAAGATGACAACGAACAACCCAAATACCTAGGGAAACAATATAAAAAATATATTATTATTTTTTCGAGTTATATTTAGTGGTTTCTGTTGAGTGTGTCTTGTGATTATAGGTTAATCTACTTAATGGATTTTGCGTCGGTTAGGGGTAAGGCTTAAGCTTGTGGTTTCGGTCGAGCTGTTCGCAACAATAGAGACGTCGTCCGAGTTGGTGGGATAAGGCTAGTTAGAAATGGACACTTTTGATTAGTCTAATCCCATCAACATCGGAAACGTTCATGCAGTTGTCAGACAGTTTCACCAAAGCCACAAGATTGAGCCTCACCTCTAGTTCGAGAAGGAAGCACAACTATTGCAAGTATGTTGACACTTTATACATGAATTTTTCATTTTAGTTATATTTAGTGGTTTCTGATGAGTGTGTCTTACTTTTGATTGTAGGTTGATCTACTTAGTGCTTTTTGCACCGGTTAGGGGTGATGCATAAGTAATAATTTCCAAAAGATCAAAATTTCCAAAGGTGCTTTTAGTTGCACAAGTAATAATTTGTATGCTACCTTAGAGCGCTTCTTACTTGAAGGACTTTAAGGCCTCTAAGGTAGCATACAAATTATTACTTGTGCAACCAACAACACCTTTGGAAATTTTGATCTTCATGAATTATTACATGAGCTTGTAGTTTTGGTGGAGTTGTTCACAGCAATAGGAACATCGTCTGACTTAGTGGGATAAGGCAAGCCAAAAGTGGGCGCTTTTGGTTACTCTAGTCCTACTAACTTCAGACGAGGTCCCTATTGTTGTTGAACAGCTTTACATGAACCACAAGCTTAAGCCTCGCCCTTGGTTTTAAAAGGGAGCACAGCTACTGCAGGTATGTAAGACACTTTAAACATGAATTTATGCATATTTCCACTTATTTCATTTTAAATTGAAAATGAATCTGACCCTTAGTTGTTGCATGCATTTGGACTATGCTTTATTCATACTAGTGTATTTCTATTTGTCGAGTTTTAATCATGTCTAGTTTTCTTTCCTTGCCCAGTTTTGAACAGAATTGTGTTTATGTGGTGGCTACGGCACATATGTGTACATGTAAACATTTTGTTTGCGCACATACGTATCAGCAGCATGCGTATATACAACAAACCCACCCTATCTGATACCATACGTACATCTACCCCATTTCTTTTGATGTGCTTTAAGTATGACTGGCTTAACCAATTTTGTGATCTAGGCCATTTAGCTTTGTTGTGTACACAAGGAATACAGTCAGAGCAATAATAGTTTTGTAGTGTGCACAATTTTGGTCTTGTGTGCATGCTTGCATATTTGCACTTGTTTCATTTTAATCTGGAATTGATCTGACCCATAGTTGTTGCATGCATTTGGCTCATGCTTTATTCATACCGTTGCATTTCTGTTTACCGAGTTACAATCATGTCTAGTTTTCTTCCTTTGCCTAGTTTTGAGTAGGATTATGTATACGTTGTGGCTGCTACAAATACATACATATATATATATGTGTGTGTGTGTGTGTGTGTGTGTGTGTAAACATTTTTCATGCACATATATGTATCGGCCACATGCGTATATACAACAAACCCACCCTGTCTTATACCATATGTGCATCTGCCCTATTGCTTTTATTGTGCTTTATGTATGACTTCCTTACACATTTTTGTGATCTGAGCCATTTAATTTTGCTACATGTTTGCAAACAAATTGAACAATTGTAAACAATTATTTATTTCGTTCGGCTTTCCTAAACAACAATGGTTGTTGTAAAGGGTGTCGAACTCTAGGACCAAAATTATTTTAACTACTAAATTCAATCGGATTATTCTGAAGGTTTGATTTTTAAGAACAACATAAAATAAATAGAAAGCGAGTTTTTTTAAATTAGATAAAAGTAATTAGGTAGTATTAATGACATAAACTATATTAATAATCATCAATAGCCAAACAGATTAATATAGATCTAACTAATGTTTCTGTCACAAATATGAATCAACGTTAATTAGGTTTTTAGAAACAAACATGTGAATAATTACAAGCATAGCCTATGCAGGAGCTAAGCTCTTAAACAACCATAGGCTATCAGGACAGATTCACTACTTTATTTCTAAAACCCAAAAAATTAGATCTAAATCTGAAAAGTGTTAGATCGAACACGAATATACTCTGTGAACGAGCACAACTCTTATACGACACAAAGTATGAAGGTTCAGATCTAACTCTTGGTTCACATCTAGATCTATATATATAAAATCCTAATCTCTTTGGCTATGTGATTCATATTGAATTTAGTCTATATGTGTCATCACCCACTAATTAAAGGGGATTAGAAAGACATAGCTAAATGAGAAAAGGAGGAAAGAAAAGAAACAACATAAATAAAACAAAATAAAAACTAAGAAGAGATGGAGAAGAATAGTTTTATTCCAAGGGAAGAGTTACAGAATAAAACAAGGAATGAATAATAATTGAAAGAGATACAGGTGTATTTATAACTGCCATGACCAAGACTAAGTGGGCAATTACAAGATGTGGAACTAAAATCTTTGCCCAAATAACAAATAAAACAATGTACATATGTAGGTTCACGCTATAGAGTGAGAGGAGTTGCAAATGAATTGTGTTAAAAAACATGAATCTTCAGTGAGTCAAATCTATCTCTATTTGCAATCGTTCTTCAAGCTTTAGCAATTCCTCACATCAAGCTAACTTTTCAAACTTTGCTCTATCTCAGCAAATTCTTCATGTTTTATCCATCAAATGCTTTAAACCATGCTTTTTATCAACAATCTGAAAACACAGCTATAAATACACAATATCAATTATTTTAAAGAGAAAACAAGATAAATAAGCGGATAAAATATACACATTTTGGTTTTCACAAATTTCGTTAAAAACCGTGTTGAAATTGTTTTGATCGTTGAAATTATGCGAAAAGTTTTCATCTTGAAATTCATTCTGATTTGAATTGTACCCAAATTCATTTAAATTTTGAAAAGAATTGTAATTTTGGTTGTACATAGGGAAAGCGTGCATGTACTAGAAGAAGAGAGTTTTTCGTCGAAAAATAGGTTGCAAAACATTTGGCTCTAAAGAAGCTCTTAAAAATTTTTGTTAAAACTAACAACTTATGATTATATGGATACGAGTCTAGGCCAGATTCATACAAGGTTTATCAGTGTGCCACGAATCAACATAGAAACACGATTGAAGGTTTAAGAACCTGTTTGAGTTCTAGACTTTATCGTTCCTTAGACAACTAAGAGAGTGTCAATCCCAATTGCCAATTTAACAAATATTTTGTCCTATGAGCTTAAGGGAATCCTCGATTAGATTTTAAAAAATAATTTATTTTAAAAACAAACTTTTCAATTCATCCCACGTTCATTTTAAAATTTTCAACCACCCATCAACAGGCAAAATAATCAATCACATAACAATCATAGAATAATAAATTGCAGAAATAAATTTTTTACAAGTGAGCCATGGCACCTACAGGAAATCTTTACAAGCAACTTTTATATATTTTCAAGCAGCAGCAGACCCTGTAGAGTTTACAAAATTTGACAGCCGGGTATGGCAGTCTGTCCAAAAATTTTTAGTTGTGTTCACGCATCAAACTCGACTATTTGCAATCAACTTGACCTCTAATTCTGGTTTGCTTTGCTTGACGATGTTCCTTGACCTTCAATATGATTTTCCTTTTTTTAATACAAAACCAAAACAAATAACTCACTAGTAAAATAGGTAAACAAAAAAAAACAAAAAAAAAAAAACAAATTGACACCGCTATCTAATAAAACCGTAGTCAACGTAAAAACAAATCCAAACAAATAATAATAATAAGGCATGCACTAAAGAGTCAAATTCACTCCACCATAACGCAAGACACACTACTAGAACAGTCAAACCACCTTGTTTTTTAAAGAAAATCTCAAAACAAGAAGTTCCCCAAATTTAAATTCACGAAAGCCAAATTACACGCAAGCTTTTCTATTTCGGGCGCGTCAATATTTAAAACAAGGTCACGCATTCACACGCTATTAATAAACCAAGACTCAATCCTTGGTGACCACAAAGTTCTAAAAAAAAAAAGAACAGAGCTCGCGCCATCCTTTTCATGTCTTTTTTTCTTTTAATTCCACCGATCCCAATAAAATCACAGAATCGAATATTGGGGGTCTCGATGTTGTTTCAAATGCCTGAGATTAGTGCTATGTTGATGAACAGGTTGTTGTTTGGAGTTTCGATTGAGGATTTGCTGAGGCGACTTGTTCGAAGGAAGAGGGTGCGATTTGGTGTCCTCGAATTGAATTTTGGGTATGTTGTTTCGATTTTTTGATTTGCAATTTCAGCAGATCGGGTTGTGATGGGTTTGGAAAATTCCAACCTAGGGTATGTGCGATTGGGTATGGAATAGTGGTATGGTGGGGAGAAGTTTTTGATTTGCATATGAAGGCGGGATGTTTTCTTCCGGAGTTGTGGTGAAGTTGACGATTGCGATTATAACGTTATTGGGGAGTCAAAGTATGGAATATGTCGGCAAAACTGTGTAGGATGGACGGGTTCGGTTGTGATGTTCGAAGGGGGTTGTCGGTTGAGAAGGGAGGCATGTGAACAGTGATGAGGTTAGGAAGATTTGTGTGGTTGTGGCAATGGACATGACCGAAGGTACTGGTAGAAGAGGACTTGTTGTCTGCGAATTGGAATTGGGGTGTCTGATTTCTGGTCTTGAAGCCGGTGGTAGGTTCGGGTGAGGAAGGATGTATATGGATAGAAGATGGTTTGATCGGATTTGGCACATTGCGTGATGGAGGGCTTTGGTATCTTGATTAGAGAAGTAGTGAGAAGGACTTAGGGATGTGGATGTGAGGAAGATGGTGGTGTTGACAGCGATGGATGCTGTAGCGATATGGTGGGTTGTGTAAAGTTGTTGAACTATGATAGGGTGTTCAGGTATTTGCAAATTGAACTGGTGAATGCGAGATTGATGGTGGCTGTGAAAATTTGTTGGGGTGAAAATGATTGGCTGTGGGCTGTTTGGGATGACGGAGATGAGAATTGTTTTGGAAAGGAGATGGGTTAGTAGGGATTTGTGGTATAGAAATAAGGTAGTCAGGAAATATAAGGCAGAGAAGGGAAAGAAAGTTACAGAGGAAGGAAAAGGAAAGCAATAATTTTTGGGCTTTTTTTATTTGTAAGAATGGTAAAAAGGAGAGAAATTTGTAGAAAATTGAAACAAATAAATGAAAGAAAGGAAAAGAAATTGTATTGAAAACAGGAAAGAAATTGAAAACAAAAGGCAAGTGTTTTTCTCTCTTGTCCTTGAGATTATGGTATCAATAATAATACCAAATCAATTAAACAAGAATTTTCTTCTATATATGAAAGAAAACAAAAGGAATAAAATAAAAATATTTTTGTGTTTTTTTATTGGAAAAATAAGAAAATAAAAATATAACCCGAAGAATTTACTAATAAAAATTATTTTGATACCCGGCAACGGCGCCAAAATTTGTTTGCGAACAAATTAAACAATTGTAACCAATTATTTAATTCTTTCGACATTCCTAAATAACAAGGGTTGTTGTAAAGGGTGTCGAACTCTAGGACCAAAATTATTTAACTACTAAATCCAATCAGAATATTCTAAAGGTTTGATTTTTGAAAACAACAGAAAATAAACAAAAAGAGAGTTTTTTTTAAATTAGATTAAAGTAATTATGGAGTAATGACATAAACTGGATTAATTATTATCAATAGCCAAACAAATTAATATAGATCTAACTCATGTTTCTATCACAAATATGAATCAACGATAATTAGGTTTTTAGAAACAAACATGTAAATAACTACAAGCATAGCCTATGCAGGAGCTTAGCTCTTAAACAACCATAGGATATTAGGACAGATCCACTACTTTATTTCTAAAACCCTAAAAATTAGGTCTAAATCTGAAATTTTTAGATTGAACATGAATTTACTTCGTGAAGGAGCACAGCTCTTATACGACATAGAGTATGAAGGTTCAGATCTAACTCTTGGTTCACATCTAAATCTATATGCATAAAATCCTAATCTCTTTGGCTATGCTATTCATATTGAATTTAGTCTATAAGCGTCATCACCCTCTAATTAAAGGCGATTAGCTAGACATAGCTAAATGAGAAAAAGGGAAAAAGAAAAGAAATAACATAAATAAAATAAAACAAAGAAGAGAAGGAGAAGAATAGTGTGAAGACCCGAACTTCCCCGTGAAGGAAAGAACGGATTGCTTTGAGAACACGATAAATCAGAACACAAACAAAAGAACATTTCATTGTTATTACAACAATTTGCATCAGAATACAAGAATATAACAGAGTATGAATAAACCATATACATTTGATCAATATCAAAGATTTAAATATTACAATTAAATGCATGGTAGTGGAAAACAATACAAAACACAACTGAAAGTAATACACGGATACAGAGCTTCCGAATATTGCTTCAGTTGTAAACCAAGATCCTGTGAATATAAATCTGCAAAACCAAAACTACTAGCTGTCCGTGCGAAAAATAGGGGCACCCAGAGTTTAGGTTAAAACAATAAACTCCAGGTCAGTCATGTGACTGGTGTGAGAACTAAAATAGTTATTTAAAACTTTACTTTAAAATCAGATATATTAAGGGGCCACGCCGTATAACACGGAACGGGTATCCTCCCAAGAATACCCGTGCGTATAACAAAACAGCGCAATGCTTTTTGAAAAAATGAAGCTATTATAAGACCCAGGTCACATCACACAATGCAACGCAAGCCGGAGGATAGGGTTTTCCCTTATAATAGCCAAACATGCTTAGTACGTTTAAAACAAATCATCTGATACTACTATAAGTGCATGGTGTATAAAACAACTTCAAATATAAATGTATCAATCCTAGACAGCATGAGTACCATATATCATGTCGCCAATACTAGGCTCCACAATCAAAACCGCAAATGTCACGTATTGGAAGCTGGATTTCCATCTGTGAACCAAGTCAAGGGATCGTCCTTACCTCTTCGAGACGCTCTAGCCCGCCCCTCAGGATCAGAGCTCGAGTGACCCTTGGATCGTCAGGGACGATCGACACGGAGTGGTTTAAAATGCCTGAACAATGTGTTTCCCCGCCCTATGGGGCGTCAGCTGGTCATATCCCGACCAAACTATCGGCCCTAGAATGACGGATATAACTGAGGTGCCTCGCTTTCCATCATCCACATAAGTAAAATGTCAGGGCGTGCAAAACGTAGACACCACTCTTAGCTAGAAGGAAACACATGTCCTCCCTGAAGTCCTCTCCCGTTTCGGGTTCACACCGGGGTGTGAGGCTCGCTAATTAACGCTATACAAAGCTATGCTATATTAAAGTCGTGCTTTGATCATCAACCACAAGACCCTGCTTTTCAATAGAAGCCTTGATCATTTGCATCTCAGCATGCCACACAGGCAATTCGCGTTATGCAACCGATGTCTATCAATCACACAGAATGAAATCCGATGTCAGACACACATCCATTTACAAGTTTGTTCTGGGTCTGAACGAAACCGGAGGCACCATATTCCGCCCCCATATGTCCAATACAGGGGAGAGGTCCTCGCATATCCGGTCGATCTCCAAGTACGTCTGGACGATCACCACTTATTACCTTCTCTTGGGTGTACAGCCCAATCAAGATATCAGTAATCATCCAAACGATGTGAAGACCTCCGGTCTTCGACCACCATTTTTATCCTCGACATATCGTCAAATCAGTTATTCAGAATGGGATAAACCCGGTCTTTCTGAATAACTCGCGTATATAATAAACAAGTGCTATAAAAAAACAACATACGCCTCATTCCAATCCAGAATATTCCGTTATTCAAATATTCTTGTACTTTGGAAAATGTTCCCATTAATTTTATCAAAGATAAATTCTTTAAATTTATTCTTTAATCTTCCTTTGGATATCATTTCAATCTAATTAAAGATGCATTAAAACTCCACTTGGTTTTAATCTTCCCAAAATTCAATATAACGATTGTTTAACTTGGGAAATCATATCCTCTCTTTAACTGGGTTAAAGAACCAATGCCATTTAAAACACGGCTCACGATAAACCCAAAATCACATTCCATTCCATCAGCCTTTAACCGTAAATTAGCAAGTGAACATTTCCCTAAGTATTAACCCCGAAGGCCGAAACCAACATCAGATCAATACCCAGGAAACCATTCGACTTAACTAATCTCTAGTTAGCTTCTGATTTTCTTAACTCCATTGGGCCTATGAACAGTATTATTAAAGATACCATTCACGACAACCCAAAATCTTATTCCTTTGTTAATCTGGTTAAAAAACAAGTGTTATTTAAAACACCGTTCACGATAAACCCAATTCACATTCCATCAGCCTTTAACCGTAAATTAGCAAATGAACAATTCCCTAAGTATTAACCCCGAAGGCCGAAACCAACAACAGATCAATGCCCAGGAAACCATTCAACTTAACTAATCTCCAGTTTGTTTCTGATTTTCTTAACTCCATTGTTAATCGGGTTAAAGAACAAGTGTTATTTAAAACATTGTTCACGATAAACCCAAAGACCAATTTCAATCCAATTCCAATTGAATATTAATTAATTGGTATACTTCATTAAATCTAAATAAAAAGATTTAATCTTTTCTCAACTGGGTTCAAGAATAATGTTAATGAAGATACCATTCATGAAAACCCAAAATCACATTTGATATTAAACACAAGGCTCTGAATAGAAAATATATCGGCTTATATTCAATATCAAATTCTGGAATCAACAAATATCGTATTGGAATAACGATTTATATATATATATATATATATATATATATACATATATATATATATATCTTCCAAATTCCTCCACAATATCCATATAATCACGGAATCCAATATCGAAATGTTTTGAAGATAATTTCGATTCAAATCCATTCCAATTTATATATTGGAAATTCTGGTTATTTTTAAAACCATTTCAAATCCAATTTAATTATTTAAAAATATTGGATTATAATTCTAGTTCATAACTAGTTCATTTGGATAAAAATACATTTTTATCTTTTCTGTAACAGCTCGCACCTCCGTTCACGCAAGATATTGTCCCCAACTTAGCCACCGTATAGGTGTGGGGTTTTGTCCCTCAAAAGGCCTCGGCGTTAGTAAGAGATGGGCTCTACTATATAAGTACTCACTTCACACAGGCTTCCATGATGTGGGACTTAGGGGTGTTACATTCTTCCCTCCTATAGAGCCCAACGTCCCCGTTGGCTCACAAACACCTCACCCAAGCACTGTGGTCCACACAGGACCCACAATTCTGGTTGGGTATTGGCTCTGATACCACTGTAACAGCACGCACCTCCATTCACGCAAGATATTGTCCCCAACTTAGCCACCGTATAGGTGTGGGGTTTTGTCCCTCAAAAGGCCTCGGCGTTAGTAAGAGATGGGCTCTACTATATAAGTACTCACTTCACACAGGCTTCCATGATGTGGGACTTAGGGGTGTTACATTTTCAAATAGGGAATTTTTCATTCCAATTCTTTACAAATCATTTCTTATGATTTTACACCAATTATAAATATTTTTAATAATTTTATCAAGGCCCGTACGGTCGATTTCCGTAAACGGCCATCGAACTGCACTTACGGCGACCTTTTCCAAATTTGATTTGGACATAATTCCAAATCCTGCCATTAGATTTCAAATCTCTAACATTCATTAGAAAGCTCTATTCGATACGAACCTGACGGTTCCAGTTTTAGGAGAATCCGATAGTCGGATTTCCCGTAATGTCCATTCGAAGTCAATGGTCGAAATTCACGAACTGCCACAGCGCGGCGCGTTCTATTCAGGCCATTATATATATAATATATATTATATATATTTCGTTGATTTCCATTTAAAACGTATTTTATAAATCGTTTTAAATTCGTTTTCAAAACGATTCCAACTACATATTCAATTTCAAATCAAAATTGAATATTCCATATCATCAATATATATATATATAAATGATAATATTTTCAAAACATTCGATTTTGAAATCACTTCATTTTCAGTATTCATTACAAAATCGATATAAATATCGTTCACGTCAAATTGGCGTTAATCTAATCAATACGGCTTTATATATTTAAATATATTCGTGTCCATCCCAAATCGGACATCAAAATCATATTTTTTTTTTTTTTTGATTTACATCAAAATCATATTTTGATTCTTTTCTGAATACTATTTTAAAATATTCATTCTTTCTGAAATGGAATCAGACAAAGTCAATTACCATATAATGTTATTATATGGATTTCATACAACACGTGTATAGTACAACAATGATAAACAATCAACCATCATCCAGAGTGTATTCTACACTGCATAAGCATTAAATATAAATATTTAACGCTTACGACAGCCTGTCAATCAATCGATCGACATACAACTAAACAATTGGGATTAGTGTACGTCAAATTTCATCCCAACACCCATTTGGGGTTCCAATCAACAAACACAGAATATTATTTATGCAGTTGGGCGATGTGTAAAATATATCGTCCCAATCCATATCAGTCAAATGGGTGTACATAAACAAATCGCCTGATTTTTAAATGAATATTTATTTTATTCATACACACGTTAAAAATTATATTTTTAATGATAAAATATTTATTCAATTCATTTACACAATAAAAATAATATTTTTATTGTTCTAACATATTTTAGAAAATTTTGGTGGCATAACGGGGCGATATCAAAATCGGGTAATGTCTAGCATTACCCCTCTCCTGATATTTGCTCGCGCCACACCCACATAACAATTCTAATTAACTCGTTTCACCCAAACAACCAAATCCAACCAAATAATCTAATCAACCAAACCAAACAATCAATCAAGTCATCCATGGTCTGTGGACGATGGGGAACAGTTCATATATGCAGTTATAAAATAAATAACTATATAAAGAAAATTATAGTGAGGAGTTCTCACCTTTGGGATCCACTTCTCCATTCTCTATTCCTAAACGGTACGGATTTGCCCAAAATTCCAATGCGATCTTTTCCCGTTGTTCATAGTAAAAATCGCATTTTTAATATGATGTTTATCTTAAAAATCATATTTTTATAATGGCACTTCATATATAAAAATCATATATTTTTACAACGCTTCTTTCTATATAAAAATTATATTTTTATATCTCTACTTCTTATATAAAGATTGAATTTTTATCTCTACTTCATATATGTAAAAATCAAATTTTCTATATCGCTATACACATAATAAAAATCACATTTTTATACTGATACTTCATATAAAAACTCAATTTTTATACCGCTACTTTCAAAATGAAAATCTAATATTCCTACCATGAAAAATATAATTTTTCTACAATGAAAAATCTAATTTTTCTTCTATTAAAAATCAAATCTTTTTAATGAAAAAAAAAGTCAAATCTTCTTAATGAACAAAATCAATTTTTTTTATATATGTTATGCATAGAAAAATCAAATTTTTTATATATGTTATGCATAGAAAAATCAATTTTTTTTTATGTATGTTATGCATAGAAAAATCAAATTTTTTTATATATGTTATGCATAAAAAAATCAATTTTTTTTATATATGTTATGCATAGAAAAATCAAATTTTTATTATATATGTTATGCATAGAGAAATCAAAATTTTATTTTACACAAATAAATAAGAATAAAAACTCACTTTTCTTTCTTGTAAGGATTCATTCTTTGATGGAGGCTGAGGGGGGGCGGCGTCGGGGTGCTAAGGGGGTAGAGACCTGACTGGTGGTTGGTGGAGGGGGCTGTGGGGTTAATGGCGGCTGATTGGAGGATTGGGGATGCTAAGGTTTCGAGTTGGGGCTAGAGAGAGGAGAGAGAGGGGAGAGCGGCGCTGTTCAGAGGGGGTGGCGGCGATTTGGGCGGAGGCAGCGATTGGGGGTGGCGTGGTCGTAGAAGTGGAGCGACGGGTATCAGATCGTGATTTCTATTTTTTTATTTCTCTCTGAACTGAACGACGGGTGGATAGGGAGAGAGAATAAAAAGGGGTTGACTTTTTAGAATTATTTAATTGTTTTTCCATAAAGTTAGTTTTTATTTTGAACTCCAAATTGAACCCACCGACTATCGTCCCTAGCTAATTACCCCTATTCCGAACACAATGGGATATGTTTCGTAACCCGATTCGGCTGTTATGATTAGTATCCACTAAAATTAAAATATAAATCTATATATTGAATTTGAACGCACATTTCAATTTATCGGGGTCACATACTGGTTCTAAAAATTCTAGAAAATTTATTTCTAGCTTCGTATTGACGATACGGTCCTAATAAAACTAATTTCGTCAAATTTGAAGACCGTTTCAAAAATGGCCATTTTCTGGTCGATTCAAATTGACTGAAACTATCAAAACACGTTTTCTTTTGCCCCGCTCACATATTAATCCCAAAAATCATGAATTTTGGAATATAGCAATCATTTGACATCCCGGATCCAACAAAAGTGGTTTCATTGAAAACAGAGGTCGTTTGCAAAATTTCCATTTTTAAGGGCTATATTTTCTATAGCGACTATTCTGAATTTTCAACTGGGCATAGCTTTTTATTCCCGCTATGAAATTTTGATTTTTCGGATTCGTTGGAAGGATATTTTGAAATAGATACTAATATTTTTGGTTTCGCTAAAATTCGGTTTATTTTGAATCCTGTACATTCATTTGAAATTTGAAATCGAATTTTCAAACTACTGCGCCATTTCCAATTCCTTTTATAATTAAAAATAAATAATTATATTCTAACGTCGATTTATATAAATATATACGTTCTAATTCTATTCAAAATAAATTTCTTGTCGTTATTATTTAAAATAAATCATTTTAAATATTCAAAATTCATAAAAATTGCCGAAATAAAAATTTTAAATTTGTTCTGATTTCCGGGTTGTTACAAATAGTTTTATTCCAAGGGAAGAGTTACAAAATAAAACAAGGAATGAATAATAAATGAAAGAGATACAGGTGTATTATATCTGCCATGACCAAGACTAAGTGGGCAATAACAAGATGTGGGACTAAAATCTTTGCCCAAATAACAAATAAACCAATGTACATATGCAGTGGTCATGCTGTAGAGTGAGAGGACTTGTAAATGAATTATGTGAATAAACATGAATCTTCAATGAGCCAAATCGATCTCTATTTCAGGAAAGGATTATGTGACTAAACTCTTCAAGCTTTAGCAATTCCTCACATCAAGCTAACTTTTCAAACTTCACTCTTTTTCAGGAAACTTTTCATGCCTTATCAATCAAATGCTTTAAACCATGCTTTTTATCAACAATCTGAAAACACAGCTGTAAATACGTAGTATCAATTATTTTAAAGAGAAAACAAGATAAATAAATGAATAAAATATACACATTTATGTGTATATCACTACGTGCACAAGAAATACAGATACAACAATAACAGTTTTGTTGTGTGCATAATTTTGGTCTTGTGTGTATGCTTGCATATTTGCACTTGTTTCATTTTAAACTGGAAAATCAGACCCTTAATTATTATATGCATTTGTCCCATGTTTTATTCATGCTTGTGCATTTCTATTTGCCGAGTTATAATCATGTCTAGTTTTCTTTCCTTTCCTAGTTTGAACAGGATTGTGTATATGTGGTAGCTGCCACACATACATGTATATGTAAACATTTTGTTTGCGTATACATGTATTGGGCATCATGCGTACATACAACAAACCCACCCTGTCTTATATCATTTGTGCATCAACCCCATTGTTTTTGTTGTTCTTTATGTATGATTGGTTTATCCTTTTTTGTGATCTGGGCCATTTAGTTTTGATGTATGCACAATTTTGTTGTGTGCACAAGGAATACAGATACAACAATAATAGTTTTGTTATGTGCACAATCTTGTGTTCATGCTTGCATATTTGCACTTGTTTCATTTTAAACTGGAATTGAATCTGACCCTTAGTTATTATATGCATTTGGCCCATGCTTTATTCATGCTGGTGCATTTCTATTTGCCGAGATATAATCATGTCTAGTTTTCTTTCCTTTCCTAGTTTGAAAAGGAATATGTATATGTGGTGGCTGCCACACATATGTGTGTATGTAAACATTTTGTTTGCGTATATGTCGGTCGAAATTCTTTCAGACGTCCACCAAAAACCGATGTTGTAGGTAGTTTTTCTAGTAGTGAGTGCGATTAGAGAGGCGGATTAAGGAAGGGAAGAAAAAAACGAAGGAAGGAGGGGGGATCTTGTCGCCATTAACATATAGCTTCTGGAAAAATAACTAGTTACACACACACACACACACACACACACACTCTAGTGTATAATCTGTGTGTTGCACAAGTTAATATTATAAAATGTAGTACTTAGAAATTTTTTGTCAAAATTGGACCTTTATCATATAACATACGATGAATCTGACAAAATATATAAACTATAAACTATTGTTATTGTTGTTGTTTATATAAGATATGTATTATGTAACTTTTACTTATTTGCAATAAAATATAATTTTATTGTTCTTATTACTATGAGTAGGTGTTTCTACTGAAAATAACATATTTTAATTATTTGAGAAATATTAAAAATATATTATTTATTTCTTTTAAAAATATGTAAACTTTGAAATTATGTAATTGGTTAAAATATATTATCTTAAGAGTAAATAATTTGAATAAATTGTGAAGAATTTTATAACAAAATTATATAGGTCTTATTGTAGAGTTATTTGAAGTTAAAAATAGTATTTATTTTTTAATGTAGTGTGCGATAAGTTTAGTGTTTATGCAGATAAACGATGATAGTTATTTACAAATTAACTTTATTATTGTTGTTTATGTACATAAATGCATGCATGTGATCTATACATCTACATAAGTAAACACAAATTTTTTATTATGATTTTTATTAATATGTAAGGCTACACATATGTGACTAATATATAGATTATTAAAATATTTTAAATTTGAGATTTCATAAGCAATTTAAATACATAGGAGCTTAATATAAAAAATTAGTAAATAGTCGATGAAGTGCACATAGCTACAGAAATGTCAAAATATAGATATTTAAAGTTAAACAATGTAGATAAATTTATTGAGATAAATGAATAATAAATTATATTCGTTAGTGTTACTCATGTATACTATTTATGATGTCCAAATTATATATTTTTATATTTAAATAAAAAATCCAGTTGACTATATTTATTAAAAGAGCGGCTATTTGGACACAAAAGTAGACATAGTTGGTGGCATAAAAGATCTAGGCCATTGGATCTTTTTATCCTTAAATGGAAAGGTAGAATTTAAGGGGGTGATCTAATGGTGGAGATCAAATATTTCACAGATTATGACAAAATTCTGTGTCTAGATTGACTTTCCCTCATTTTAATATGAATATGATGTACATATTGGAACCATTACATTTATGGATTTATTAGATAAATTAGTGAATAATTTTTAACTAAATGTACCCAAATATTTAAAACTAACATTTACGTGATTAATTGAAAATATATGGGTGTAGACGTTCAAAATTATGTGATACTGAGGTGGTTTTTGGGCAACTATACAAATTTCTAAAGGTACGCAGTTTTGTTAAAATAAGAATTTTACAGTGTAATGCACTAGCGTATCGATACAGATGAATCATAAATTAAACATTTGATTATTGTTTACATATATAATTATGTTATGTGACTGATGTACTTGTATATCCAAATAAATTTTACACCCTTTATTCAATACGAGCGTCACGGCACGCGCTTCGCGCGTGGTCGTGGCACATGCCTCGCACATAATCATGGCACGCTCTTCGCGCGTGGATTATTATTTTTAAAATATGAAAGTCAATGTTTTGAATACTTCTGTAGATAAGCATAATCCATGGCATATTTCTTTGTTGGAAAAAGACAAAAAATTAAAGAAAAGAGAGTCTTTCCGCTATGCCAATAATTGGCATAATACAATAAATATCGAAATACATGAACAGATGGAAGGATTCAATTTTTACCAAGTGGAGCATGTGCTAAAAACAATTAAAAGCAGACTAAAGGAGTGGAACAGATGCATGCATAAGCAGCTTAATAATATTAAAAAAATTATACAACAAATGTAAAAATATACAATAAAAAATTGAATTGGCCTATGAAGTAAAGGCATGTATAAAAATACTACCAAACATAGAGTACTCTCAAAGCCTAGTTGTTTTAAACTTTCTCATCTAAACACATTGCACCCAATCCACCATCCCTCCCTCGCACACCCGTACCTCTGTCAGACACCAGATCTGGCTCTTTGCCGCCCTTGCCAACCTCCACGTGTGCTGCTTATGCCTGTTATCAAATAATTAAAAGCAGATTCCACCGCCCTTGCCAACGTCGCACACCCACGTTTGTCTTCTTTGCTGCAGTGTAGGCCAATGTAAAATGCTGTAAAATTTTACAAAGCTCTTTTTTTATTTTACTATAAAGAGAAACGATGGAGAGTAGTAGGAGTAATGGTGGAGTGGAGAAATGGTGAAGAATCTTAGGCGATATTTATAGAGTTCAAGCATTTAAAAATAAAAAACTGTCCAGTTGCAATATTTAAGATGATATTTTGAACTATTCATGCACGGGTAACCGAATTTTAGCTGATTCAATACTTATCCGGAATGCAGTAAATGCTAGAAAAGAGCATTTAAAAATAAGAAACGGTCAAGTTGCAAAATTTAATGGGATATTTTGAACTACTAATAAAGACAGGAATGAATATGAGAATTTTAAGAAATTGGCTATTTCTAGAAATAGAGCAATTAATATTATAGGAATGAATATGAGAATTTTAAGGAACTAACTATTTCTGGAAATACATAAATTAATATTATAGGAATGAGTATGAGAATTTTAAGGAACTGACTTTTTCAGGAAATGGAGCAATTAATTTTGATTCATCAATGAGGAAATGTAGGACATAATTTCGCATAAAGGACAATTTCGGTAGTTTGCGTGTACACTAAAAAAGTGTGACACATTACTATAAGAAATTGTCATATATCCACATCAATAGGAATTTCTATATTATATATGGAAAATAAATTGAATTGGTATATCTATATACAAAATATTAACAATCTTAGTTCTAATTTTAAACACAAATATGTATATACATACATACATATATAATAGTATCATGTATACATCATGTATTATTATACATATAATAAAGGTTTAAACAAACAGTGTTGGAATGTAAAAATTTAATTGCATAATAAAAACTTTAATGGATGCAATAAATTATGCATGGAAATTCGTAGCATTAGAACCAATGGAAATGCATAAAATAAAATAAATAGCAACTAAATCAAAGAAATGGTCCTAAACTTAGCACCAAAATATTGTAAAAAAAACTATAATAAACTGAATTAGCAGATCTATATGCCAAATATAAATGATCTTAGTTCTAATTTTAAACATAAATATGTTTATACATATAATAGTATTGTCCATACATATAATAAAGGTTTTAAGCAAACTGTTTGGAATGTAAAATTTTAATTGCATAATAAAAACCTGAATGGATATAGTAAATTATGCATGAAAATTCATAGCATTAAACCGATGAAAATCCGTAAACTAAACTAAATAGAAACTATATTAAAGAAATTGTACTAAACATAGCACCTAATATTGTAAAAAAAAACTGTCATTGATATAGTGCCGAATTTACTTTTACTTTCTAACCATATAAGAAATTGTCATATATCCACGTCAATATTAATTTCTATATATGGAACATAAATTGAATCAGTAGATCTATATGCCAAATATAAAGGATATTAGTTCTAATTTTAAACACAAATATGTTTATACATATAATAGTAATGTGCTATAAAGGATCTTAGTTCTAATTTTAAACACAAATATGTTTATACGTACAATAGTAACATGCATAAATATAATAAAGGATAAAATTAATTAGTAGATCTATATGCCAAATATAAATGATCTTAGTTCTAATTTTAAATACAAATATGTTTATACACATAATAGTATCGTGCATACATATAATAAAGGTTTTAAGCAAACTGTTTGGAATGTAAAATTTTAATTGCATAATAAAAACCTGAATGGATACAGTGAATTACACATGGAAATTCGTAGCATTAAAACCAATGAAAATCCATAAACTAAAATAAATAGCAACTATATTAAAGAAATTGTCCTAAACTTAGCACCTAATATTGTAAAAAAAACTGTCATTGATATAGTGCCAAATTTACTTTCTAACCATATAAGAAATTGCCATATATCCATGTCAATATTAATTTCTATATATGGAAAATAAATTGAATCAGTAGATCTATATGCCAAATATAAGGGATCTTAGTTCTAATTTTAAACAAAAATATGTTTATACATATAATAGTACCGTGCATAAATATAATAAAGGTCTTGTGACGATCCCAAAACCCCGTGACATGGTGTTAAGGATAATCATTGGAATATAACACATTAATCATCATTAGCAGATCACAGAGCATAAACACAAAATAGAATAATTTACACACATATGACAGCGGAATCATATAGACATCATCACATCATAGAAGCACAGTACAGGATACAATTTAGTGCATAATGATACATAGTCAGTCACCATCGCCTGAGGCGGAATCATACATAAAGAGTACACAAAATAAATGTCAGTCTACATCGCCAATGGCGGAATCATAATATAGATATAATAATGGAGGAGAAAATCCAAGTCAGCACGGTGTAGTCAAGCCTCGCCATGAGCCAAAAGTGCGTCAGAAACCTGTAACTAGGCTGCCCGTGTGAAAATGAGGGCACCCGAGTTTGCAAAGTGAAACAAACTACAAGTCAGTCGTGGGACTGGTATGAGAAATCTACTTAACTTATTAACAACAATAATAAGGCAAATCAAAGGACCACGCCACTTTCATGTAACGGGTTTACTCCAATGAGTGCTAGTGCATGAAATAAAGTAAATGATTAAATCATCGCAATGCTTTTTTGAAAAATGAAGTCATTATAAGACTTAGGTCCCATCACACAATGCAACGCAAGCCGGAGGATAGAGTTTTACCTTATAATGGCCAAAAATGCTTCATACGAATTAAACACAAGTGTTTGATATTATTACTAGTGTATATATGTTTCAAAAGCAAATTCAATCATAAATATCAATCCTAGGCGGCATAACTACCATCTACTATGTCGCCATACTAGTAATACAATCACGACCGCATATTTCGTATTGGAAATTGGATTCCTTCATGAGTCGAGGCAAGGGGCAAGCTCCTCTCCGATTCGAGACACTCTAGCAAATGTCCCAGGACCCCACTATGATCCTTGGATCTTCAGGGCCAGTCCTCTCTTACTTTTAAGGATTGGCAATTCCTGAACACACGTTTCCCGGTCCTTATAGACCTATATCGAGGCGCTTCGCACTCCAACAACCACACAGGTGAAAAGTATATATAATGTCAGGGCTGGTAGGTCACTGACACGACCTTAGCTAGAAAGAAACGTCGTGCTCTCCCTGTAGTCACTCTCCCGTTTTTGACTCATACCGAGGTGTGAGGCTCGCGAATTCACGTCATACACAAAGCTACGTCACACAGACCATGCTTTGATCATCAACCACAAGACTTTGCTTTGCAACAGAAGCCTTGATCATATGCCACTTAGGCGTGCCACACAGGCAATCCACTCCACGCGACTGATTTCTATCAATATATAACCTCTGAGCTCGTACGTCTCAGAGAAGGGCGTTAAGCAAGAGAATAAATTCTCCGCCGCCAAACAGATATATATATTTAACAGAGATCAATCAGCACTGAACAAAATCCAATGTCAAACACACAGTCCATTTACAAGTCCGTTCTGGGTCTGAACGAAACCGGAGGCACCAATTCCTTGCATATCCGTACAATCAACAGTATGTTTGGACGGCTACTACTTCAGTTCCTTCATGGTAGCTACTCCAATCACGAGCATCAGTAGCGCCCATCCATCCAATGTGAAAATCGTCGGTCTTCAACCATCTTCGACTCTTCGACTCTTCGACTTCTCAACGTCGATCGATTATTTGAAATGAGATGAACTCGGCCTTTTCAAATAACCCACGTATATTTAGATTTTCAAATCAATTATTCACATGGTTGGACTATTCAACATTCACATTTCAGTTCTTTAGTTATAATTTTCATGTCAAATACATTCAACCATCACATATCAAGCAAACACAACGAAATTGGTTTATTTCCACTCTATATTGTCTATAGTATTTTATAACGATATATCGCCATTTTTATTTAATTTAAAACGACCCTATTTAATTAAACGACGTTTCAGGTCGTGCTGATGCACTGGCGCTGTTTTTCACTAATTTTGTTTTACACATATCTGAAAATCTAACCATTGGATCTTCACAAATTTTACATCATTAGAAAGATCATTTCAAAACGAATCCAACGGTTTCAGTTTTGGGAAAATCCGACGGTCGGATCTTCCACACTAGCCATTTGAAGTCACGATTTCAATTTACGAACTATAGCGTCGTTATTCATTTAATTTAATTATATATATATATATAATCGTTTCTGGCGCTGTTTTTCTTCAGATTTGAATTAAACATTCCAGACAATCCAACCGTCGGATCTTCACAAAGTTGGTGCCGTTGGAAGGGTATTTCCAAGGCGAACCCAACGGTTGCGGTTTCGGGAAAATCCAATGGTCGGATTTCCCGCACTGGTCGTTTGAAATCACGGTTTCAAAACATGAACTGCACGGCCACGTTTCGTTTTAATTTTATTTATATTTATATATTTATATAAATATAGCTCATTCAAAAATTCCTATATCGTTTTCACTTCAATTATTTCACTAACGCCGTTAATTTTTGGAAAATTTCGCCATAACCTCCTTTGTACGGGAGGGGCTGGGGAAATTCCCAAATAGCCACACTGGCGTCTCGTGTCAAAAAGAAAAAGCCAAGTGGCTAGCCAACAGGCTCATAAAATCATCATCCAAACAAAACAGTAAATGTGTACCTATTTTTCGGGCACAAAATTTTATTCCTCTTCTCTAGCCCCTTTGCTATAACCTGTTCAATAAATATGCATGTACATATATACAATTTTTCGTCACTTATCATTTTCCATTCAACTTCATATTTGATTTACTTTGGTTTAGAAACACCATTCATTCTAATGTTGCATGCATAGGCTAAAATCATATCATTAGCTAATTAATGTATATTTCAACTCATGCACATTTATTTGAACAAGTGGCTATTTTTAACACTTCACATTTCAAAGATGATAATTTTGGCGAACTAAAATAGATTTCAACACATGACTATTTTATTTAGTTCCTATGCATGTTAAAAATAATATTTCTTCACAATTATTTATTTCAACGTCCGCATATCTTTAGCATATCACATACATGATAAAAATGATATTTTTATCATTTGAAATATTTATTCCACAAATGGATGTTTTCAACACTTCATAGTTTCAATAAAAATGTAATTTTTATTGTTCGATCTTTTTATTCAACTCATGAACTTTTGCACTACACACACTTCTCAACACATGAGCATTTCCACACATGGATATTTTATTTATGTTGTTCATATTAGAAAGATGGAATTTTTATTGTTGAAACTATTTATATATAAGGCGAATATTTTACATACTTCATATATATTATAAAAATGTGATTTTTATTTTTTAGACACTTCATTCATTCACAAATGAATTTAATTTTCACACATCACTTTTCAACACATGAACATTTCCACACATGGATACAGTTTCAACATATGACTTTAATTTCAACGCATGAAGATAATTTCAACATATGAAAATAATTCTAACACATAAAGATTATTCAGAATTTCGGCAGCATAACGGCAGGGTAGTTAAAACCGGCACCGTCCCTAGTACGGCTCCTCGCTCTACCTTAAAACCTCGCGGTTTTTGACAATGGGGATTCATGCATCTAATTCGCACGTAGGCGACATGTTTATTTTTATTTCCACAAATATTTCCAAATCATTTCAATCACCAATGGGTATTTTTCAACCACAACCAAACAATATCAACCACAAACAATTATTCAACCATTCGTATTTTTCATCCAATATTTCACACCAATTCACAACAATAAATATTGTCCATGGCTTGTGGACGAGGGGAGTATATATATATATATATATATAATCGCTATATTTCACTTGCATTTCAACACATATATCAATTATTCTATGCATGTATAATTCATACTTCGCTCATATAGCTTACACCACGCATGTACATGAGGTATACAACACGTGTGTAATTTATATTTTGCTAATATAATTTATACACGACATTTTCCATTCAAATTCATATAATTTAGATTTCTCACATTGGTTTGCGGAGTGCTAAAAATTGTAGGTGACTCAGAAAAATCCGCGACTTCTTCTATGAGGTAGAGAGCTTCCTTGCGGTCCCGATGTTTCCTGTTTCATCGAATTTCGTCAACACACCAAAAAAATATGATTTTTCAAAGTGCAGACATCAAAAAGGACTCACCTTTCACGATGGTTCAAAACTAGGTTTGCGGTTTTCGCGAGAACCGAGGCACGAGGGGATGATCGGCGGGTTGGACGTGGAAGAGGGAGGAGAGGGCTACAGGCGCGCGGCGGTTGGAGGCGACTCGGTGGGGCCCAGAACTCGCGGCAGCGGCTGGAAGGTCGGGATTTCGGAGGGAGATATCTCGATGTAGGAGCAACGATAGGGGAGCTCCTTATATGGATTTGAAGAGGGGAAGGAGAACTACAAAAAGTTGAACTGGGGGAGGGGCTGATTCGGGCTGTGGCGATCGGAAATCGCCAGGGAAGGGAGGAAGGCGGTTCCGTCGATGTCGAGGGGGGGGTCGGGGTTTTCTGATTTTTTTTTTATTATGAATGGAGAAATATGATTGGTCGAAGGTTTTATTAAATTTTTAAATAGTGTTTTCTCAAACGAACTCCTTTTCAAACCCAACGACTGTCGCCCCTAACTAAATACCCCCATCCCGGACACAATGAGATATGTTTCGTTGGCCAATTCGACTGTTACAGTCAGTTATTCCTTAAATTAAAGTATAAAACATTTAAGTTTTAACTTTGAACGTACATTTCAATTTGGCAGGGCCACAAACTGATTCGAAAAATTCCAGAAAAATAAATCTAGCTATGTTTTGATGCTACGGTCCCAAAAAAACTGATTTTGTCTAATTCTGAGATCGTTTGAAAAATGGTCATTTTCTGGTCGATCCAATTTAACAAAAATTGACCAAACACATTTTCTTTTGCCACGCTCACATACTAGCTTCAAAAATTATGAAATTTGAAACCTAGCAATAGTTTGACATCCCGGACCCAACAAAAGAGGTTTCGTCGAATTTCGAGGTCGTTTGCAAAATACCAATTTTCCAGGGCTATATATTCTATATAGTACCATTCTGAAAATTCATTCGGCCATAACTTTTGATTCCCGTTATGAAACTTCGATTTTTCAGATTCGTTAGAAAGGTATTGACTAACAGATTTAAATATTTTTGGTTTCACTAAAATCCGTTATATTCTCCACCCTGAACAGTCAGTCAAAGTTTGAATTCAAATTTTCAAACTGACTCACTATTTCTAATTCACTATTTTATTGAAATATTTTATTTCAATTGTTCAAATTCCTTTGAAATCACCAATTTAAAATTTTTAAATTGGCTCGTATTTTCCGGGTTATTACAGGTCTTAAGAAAACTATTTTGAAATGTAAAATTTTAATTGCATAATAAAAACCTAAATGGATGCAGTAAACTACGCATGGAAATTCGTAGCACTAGAACCAATGAAATGCATAAACTAAAATAAATAGCAACTAAAATGAGAAGCGATATTAAAGAGGCAATTTGAATTTATTTAAAAGGTTTATCGGGGATATTAGGTTAATTAATAATTTTGTATATATAAAAGCTCAACCGTAAGTGCATTTTGGGAAGTTCACGGTCGGACCAAAACTTTGTGCTCCAAGAGAATTATTAATTAAGAAGATGTGCGTTAATACACACGTTGATTATGCATTTAAAATTTGAATAGAAAGAGGATAATTTTGGTACTTCACGGTCGGACCAAAAAGTGTGACACATCAATATAAGAAATTGTCATATATCCACATCAATAGGAATTTCTATATTATATATGGAAAATAAATTGAATTAGTATATCTATATACAAAATATTAACAATCTTAGTTCTAATTTTAAACACAAATATGTATATACATACATACATATATAATAGTATCATGTATACATCATGTATTATTATTATACATATAATAAAGGTTTAAGCAAACAATGTTGGAATGTAAAAATTTAATTGCATGATAAAAACTTTAATGGATGCAATAAACTATAAATGGAAATTCGTAGCATTAGAACCAATGGAAATGCATAAAATAAAATAAATAGCAACTAAATCAAAGAAATGGTCCTAAACTTAGCACCAAAATATTGTTAAAAAAAACTATAATAAACTGAATTAGTAGATCTATATGCCAAATATAAATGATCTTAGTTCTAATTTTAAACATAAATATGTTTATACATATAATAGTATCGTGCATACATATAATAAAGGGTTTAAGCAAACTGTTTGGAATGTAAAATTTTAATTGCATAATAAAAACCTGAATGGATATAGTAAATTACGCATGAAGATTCATAGCATTAAAAACAATGAAAATCCGTAAACTAAAATAAATAGAAATTATATTAAACAAATTGTCCTAAACATAGCACCTAATATTGTAAAAAAAAAACTGTCATTGATATAGTGCTGAATTTACTTTTACTTTCTAACCATATAAGAAATTGTCATATATCCACGTCAATATTAATTGCTATATATGGAAAACAAATTGAATCAGTAGATCTATATGCCAAATATAAAGGATCTTAGTTCTAATTTTAAACACAAATATGTTTATACATATAATAGTAACGTGCTATAAAGGATCTTAGTTCTAATTTTAAACACAAATATGTTTATACGTACAATAGTAACATGCATAAATATAATAAAGGATAAAATTAATTAGTAGAACTATATGCCAAATATAAATGATCTTAATTCTAATTTTAAAAACAAATATGTTTATACATATAATAGTATCGTGCATACGTATAATAAAGGTTTTAAGCAAACTGTTGGAATGTAAAATTTTAATTGCATAATAAAAACCTGAGTGGATACAGTGAACTACGCATGGAAATTCGTAGCATTAAAACCAATGAAAATCCATAAACTAAAATAAATAGCAACTATATTAAAAAAATTGTCCTAAACTTAGCACCTAATATTGTAAAAAAAACTGTCATTGATATAGTGTTAAATTTACTTTCTAACCGTATAAGAAATTGCCATATATCCATGTCAATATTAATTTCTATATATGGAAAATAAATTGAATCAGTAGATCTATATGCCAAATATAAGGGATCTTAGTTCTAATTTTAAACAAAAATATGTTTATACATATAATAGTACCATGCATAAATATAATAAAGGTCTTAAGAAAACTATTTTGGAATGTAAAGTTTTAATTGCATAATAAAAACCTAAATGGATGCAGTAAATTACGCATGGAAATTCGTAGCATTAGAACCAATGAAATGCATAAACTAAAATAAATAGCAACTAAAATGAGAAGCGATATTAAAGAGACAATTTGAATTTATTTAAAAGGTTTATCGGGGATATTAGGTTATTTAATAATTTTGTATATTTAAAAGCTCATCCGTAAGTGCATTTTGGTAAGTTCACGGTCGGACCAAAACTTTGTGCTTTAAGAAATTATTAATTAAGAAGATGTGCGTTAATACGCACGTTGATTATGCATTTAAAATTTGAATAGAAAGAGGGTAATTTTGGTACTTCACGGTCGGACCAAAAATATGTGTTTCCAAGAGAATTATTAATAAAGATGAATATTATGCAAATATTGAAGAAAAAAAATTAAATGATTTATTTAACACATCAATAACTAATAGCTTACAAAATTTAATTTAGTTTTAAGATTTGTGATTAGCTCTATTTTATGGAATTAAATATAAAATATTAAAAAAGAATCGAAATAGCTCCGTAAAAGGTTAAATTAAAATTTTTGCTGTAAAAAAACATATTTTTCTAATGCATAACAGAGTTGTTGATACTTTTTTCTATTATTTTCTATTTTATTTCAGAAATTAATTTTGTACTTAATCTCACGTTTCTAGACGCATTATTTTTTATTTTTCTTTGCACAAATGCACTTTTTTTGCAAAAACAACTGCAATTATTCATAGATTGGTCGGAATTAAAAGTGAAAATGTTTTTAAAGTGTGTTTTTTTAGAAAAAAGTATGGGTATTTCAAAATTAAAGAGTGTTCCCTATTGTTTATGTTATATAGTACGTCGTGTGACTTATGCTTTTTGGTTTAATCAAAATGCAATTTTATCATATTTCACTAATATGAGTGTGACACATATTATTGAATTTTTTATACTGTCATCGGAACTAATGAATATCGTTTAATTACATTATGTTATTGTTTTGAATTTAAGCTTGCAAAATTAATTTAAACATATGAACTGAAACGTAAAACATATGAGATAATGGGTGAGTTTCGTAAATAATTGTAGTAATTTTAAAATAGGTATTTTATGTTAAATGTAGAATTTTATGAGTCATGCATGATAAATATATTTTACCATTTTAAATATAGGTATCTTATGTTAAATGATGAATAAAAGATTAAGCTTGTATATGCGAATCATTTGAATATATTAAACTTTTATTTTGAGTGGTTTGAACTTTTGATATTTATTGAAAATCATGGGGCTCTAAAATGAAGGAGCTCTAAATTGTAAATATTTTGGATGAAGTAATATTTCCATTCTATATACATCCAATAAAACTGTATATTGTGAAAATTATGTTCTAATCAGAAATTGCAATCTAAGTAAGATCTTTGAAATAAAAAAATTAATATAAAATATTTAGAAACTTTTAAGGAGAGAAGAGATAAGGCAAAGAATTAAGGATAAAGCTTAAAAAGCTTCTGTTTTACTATTATTTAACAAATTATATGTATGTCTATGTGTATGTTGGGATTTACATTCATAACTTATACATTATTTAATAGATTATATATATGTCTATGTGTGTGTTGGGATTTACATTCATAACATATACATTGCCTATTGATATGAACAACGTTTGTAAATAAGCTAACTTACACTTGTATTGAAATGTTTATATGTATGTAAATAAAAAAATAATTTATGTATTAAATGAAATGGATAATTCAATCCTTGAGTAGATTTAAAACAAAAAAAAGTTAAAATACACGAGTAGCGGTACATTTGAGTTACCATTTTTTATTCACTCCTTACCATGTTTTCAAAAAACTCAAACTTATATATGTTTGTGGTGTGTGAATATGTGTGTTGTATATAAAAGTTGATTGTAATTACTAAATACAGTTTTAATTAATAAAACTAGAAACTGGTAGGAATGGACATTCTGCGAATATTTGAATTTGTTCTAGTATTGTATTCTTGGCGATTTTGAGATAAATCTCCATATATAATATTTTCTGATTGAAGTTTAAATGGACAAATCATGTACTGTTGAGGTTTTAACATCGGAAATAATTATGTGTATATGTGGAAAATTTTAGTCAGTTATAAACATTTTAATTTCGAATTTGAAAATATGAATGTGTAATGAAGGAAATTATCAAAGGAATAATTAAACCTATTAAGAAATAAACCAAGAAATTGATAAAAAAAAACATATTCATGGATATATAGCGATGTAAAAATATGAAATAAAATTGTGGGGCTCAACTGCGCCACCTTTGGTTGACCTTGATCGGTGGATAGTCATAATGTAGGATCGACCTCCATGCATTTTAGAATGCGTGATAAACTTCAACCTTGTGTGGCCAGAGGTGATGGAATTTCATTCAACAGCCAGCACTGATTTGAACCTCCATAAATTAACGTATAGGGATTTACTTTAAACTAATTATTTTTTGATGAGTGCGAAAGCTTTGCCATTTTTCTTTCTAACTCACAACTTCTACATACAATATTTTAAATCTAGGTTTCATTGATTTAAATTAAAGGGGATTAGAGGATAGAAATAGGTTCAGCTCCAAAAAACTACATTGGAAAGGTAAATCTCCAGATCTGGTACTAATTATTATTTCTAACCTAGATCTCTATTTTTCTACATCCAGTCTAATAAATCTGTGTAAACAACATTTGTAATTCCAAATAGGAATTTCAAAGGAGAAAACATAGATAATAGGATTATATCTAGATTGAGGTCAAGTGAGTTGGAAATCTTTCAAGTGAGTCATTAAAGTGTATATATATATAATGTGAAATATATTGTTATAGACCTATTTCATTTTAAATATTTAATGAATTATTATTTATTTGGTATACGTCCAAAAAATTCATCCTCTAAGAAAGGGTGTTTCAAATCAAGAAAGGTTGTTTCAAAACAAGAAAGGTCGTTTCTAAACAATAAACGGTGCTTCAAATCAAGAAAGATTTATTTGAACTAAAAACAGGTGCTTCAAATCATGCATGGTTGCTTTAAATCAAGAAAGATTGATTCAAACTATGCAAGTTGCTTATAATCAAGAAAGATCGCTCTAAACCATGAAAGACTGTGTTGAAACAAGAACGTTACTTCAAACCATGAAAGTGTTCTTCATAGAAAAAATGTTTGCTTCGGATCAGGAAAGGGTGCTTCGTGTCATAAGATCTTGTGAAAAAAATTTGCTATTGCTGATTTGAAGGGACAATTCATCATGACATTGCATCGATAGAATGCCACATAGCGAAACCATTTATTTTCTTCGAACAATTTCTTCGCATATCAAAGAATCTCACTTTATGGAAAATGTCATTTGCTTGCCTTCGCCATAACAAAAAAGGCCCATCTGTTAAAAATAAACTCATTCAAATCGAAGTAGTATCATTACTTTGATCATTGCTAAACAAACAAGCAGGCTTCAAAGACATCGTATCTTGAAAGCCGTTAAAGGTAGAAGACTGTGCCATATCCGCTTCACTTCCAGAAAGTATGTGATAAAAATATGAAGTTTTCAAACCAAGAAATCCTGAGATTAATATAAATGCTTTGCTTCGAGCATTAATGAAGAAACATAAAGAGCAAGCTATTTTGCCTCAAGAGGAATGAAGCATTAAAGCCTCCACTCTAATCAAAATAGTGCTTCAATTTGGCCAAAGATACAGAAAACCATAACATTCATAGGATTGGATTTGCAATACATAAGGGGTTGGCTTCATATTGCTTAGACGATTGGATTTGCATCACAATGTTCATTCTTCTTTGAATCACTTGGACAAAAGAAGCTACTGGCTTTGATTGTTCTAAATTCGAAGCATTTCGAAATAAAAGCAAAGTGATTCAATAATGGTGTGAGATGGCAAAAAGAAAAGCGTTGAGTATCGAAATGAAAGCAATCAAAGCAGCAAAGCCACAACAGCCCTAGAAGTAATTCAAGGCATCGAAACAAAGCCAGACCTTGTTGCAACGAAACACTAAACCTTCACCTAGAAATAGGTGTCCAATGGCACGTAAATGGGGGTTTATTTCCACATTCTCTTTACTTCTTAATTTTTCACTTGTTGTAACACCCTAAATAGATTTGGAGATGATTCTTAATTTGGATGTTGTAGCTAATTAGTGCCTGTCAGAATTTGAACTTTGTCTTTGCATATTCCCCATATTTTTGATAATATGACTTGGACTTTGTATGAAAAAGCATATTCGATTTATGTGAACTTGGACTCTTTTGACAATGCATATTAGACTTATATGACTTGATTTTTTTTATTTCACATAAAACAGAAATATTTTTAAAAATAAATGACTATTAGACTTGCATAATATTCATACCTTTCCGGCCAAACGATCTTAAAGCATAAATTCGTACCGAATAAATTCAAATTATGGACTTTTGGATTGATGATTCATTAGCATGCCTAATGGATATATTTATGCCTTATGATTGTTATCTTGGTCCAAAAATGTTACATGACACGGATCCTTTGACTTAAGCATTCTTGTAAAAAAATGGCTTCGCCTCAAATGCTAAGCAAATTGAATCAATTTGGTTCAAATCTGTAGCATCAGTGAATAGTGTGATGACTGACTTACACCACAGATGTTCTAATGATCCAATATTGTGTTGTACAAGAACCCAATCAATTTAGGGATGTTGTTAGGGAAAGAAATAGGAAAAAAAAGAAGAGAAATGGAAAGAAAGAAAAGAAAGGAATAAACAAATACAAAACACAATAAAAGAACCTATCGTATATATCACAGGCATCAGATAGAATGTAATAATAATCATAGATAGAAATAATTGACGAAATAATAACTATATAAACAACATAATTACAGCACAAAGGCTCATGCAGCTATATAGAACATTAAAAGAATCCATACAAGTGATGAATAAACTCAATTGATAAAACGTCTCAAATAATAGTAAAAACACAGGTCCATATAATGTTTGCACCTGTTACCTAGCTTACTCATCAACATTACAGATAAGTATCTAGGTAATAAGAGGAAACAAGAAGCCTTGGGTCAGACAATAACCTGGTGTGAGCGATAAACAATTCCTAAATACTATAAAAGTTGTAATATTATACGGAATAGAAAGCATGTAGAACTATACCTGACATGTTCGTGCATCCACAAAGTTAGTACATATAGAATAGACACTACTACTATATTATCATCTTGTCACTAAGTGTAAATATTTTAGCATATCTAAGTGGAAGCAAGCATAAACATCCATTATCCATCCTCTTATTCACTCACTCAGCGCGTAAAGTATATAGTGCTCAGTACTATGATCACTTAGTCCATCAAAACACCGGTAGGTTCTAATATCAACGTACTATACCAAACCGTCGCTACGTCCTATACGACGAGCTATAGAAGATAATCATATGCAGTTCAAAACATTAACATGCTTTATATTCTGGGCATATCATGTCTAAAATGCTAACTGACTCGGATTTAATCTTGTGTCTCTCCCTCAAATGTGTACTAAAATCATGAGTATCAATAATCCCTTTGCACATGTTCTCCACCGCAGAATCCATCTCATGACTGTACGTAAGATTTCCGCCTAAAGTTGTAACACTTGTGGACTATCATTGAAAATTATTAACTAAGTAGGATACCATTTTGTGTCTCTTATCCTCTTGGGTAGGCCCATCATTACCAGCCAATGTCGTCATCTCTGCATCCCAAAGAAAAATTATCAATCATTGAAGCCACCACTTTATATAATGGAACCACCATCATCAAATGATGAATTACTATGTTAACACACCGCATCATTGCCTCACGCCAAAAGCATTGGTCGAAGAGTTATCACATTACTTTTAAAAAAACCAGCATACTTGCTTCTTAAAGCATCATCGTCATTGACAGTAGATATCAATCAGTCCATAATAGTCGATGACGACCATATTGATCATATTTTTCACAAAATTGATTAAATACACATCTATGAAAATTCCGGCATTCATATTGAAATTCAAGCTCGCCACCAAGTGCATGCTCTATCTTAAAATTGGTAGCCAAGCACTTATAACGCTACATTTTCTAGTCAGTCTCTACGGCGCCAATGCTCCTCTGTCTACAAATCAACATCAGTGTTCTGATGATCCTTCGTGAACCTGTCTCATCTATTCAAGTCTATCGTCAAGAGTATGCTCAATCAAAATACACTAACTTGTATGTTTGATCAATAAAAATCAGACTGTACCAAATGTGACCTTTCCTAGGTTTATGTCGCATATGAATGGTGTTTTCACCCAAACTACGCAAATAAACAACTATGTAACCAATACCTACAAATGTCTAAAATATAATGCAAACATCCACAATAATATCAATAAAACTGATAGAACCTATCTAAGAGAATTAATGTAGGATTAGTGTCAAAAATGGTCTTAACCTAGCAATAGTGTCAAAATAACACATAAATGAGAATAATGTGATATTTAGGTTAAAACCACTTAAATTACGTTTAACTCTATTATTTATTTAGAACTAGGCTTAACTATCCTAGAAATTCTGTTTCAAATTTAGAAATTATTTTAAAAAGGCAATTTTATGCTATACTAACAATTACAGTTTAGTGAGACACAATATCATTGACCTCAATCAAATCAGGCCAAAATTACTCCAAAGTGAAGAGTTCACCACTATGAGTCACATCAAAAATGGACCTCGTACGCAAAAGTTATAGAGAATATAAGCTTAACATATTATTTAATAATTAACCAGCTAAAACTATTATAAGCAATTAAATAATTACCATGATTATCAGTAGTTGTCTTCCTTGTTAGGCTTGTCCGGTATAAATACCCAAATGCATATAAAATCAGTTCTATCCCACAATTTGAGGAAAGCTAATCCTCTTTCCTCAAAATTCGCTATCCCCCTGTATCCAACCAATAAAGATCCATGATTTTCATCTTTTTACGATTATGTCCAAAAACAAACATGCCTAACAATCATATAAGCATAACTAGTTATGCATCCATCAAATATCAAACATCAATAAGTGAAATCAAAATCTATCAAAAATAACATCCATGTCCACCTAAGAAAGTAAGATACTAACCTATCTAGTGTAAGACATCAAACATGATATCCACTCCATATGTGACTTAACAAATTTGGTTAACATTCTACTAGAAGCGAGAAATATAATTCTAGTATATCCTTCAACGAATCAGATATGATTTGAGTGTTATCATTCTTCCTCAACTCTTTGGAAATATATCGGCAAAAAACTATTGCTGGTTATTCTCACATCCACTTGGAAGTCCGAATTTGACTCTTTCGATTCTGCATTAGCAAGCTAATCATTCATTCAACATGAAATGAATGTCCAGCTTCCTAACCCAATTATACCAGGAACAAGCAACACTTCCTCCATTCATGGCCAACCACCTCGTTTGAGTTTTTTCATTACATCACTACAAGTTTTTAAGTCATAACCATAACACGTACTGCAAGCAACATCCACTAGAGGAATATTGCTCCTATACTAGTATATCTTTAACTTAAACACAATTACATTAGGAGACTAGAATCTCTAATCACCCGGCAAGTGAAGGCCAAGATCGCTTTTGGAGAAGGAAATCAAGAGATAGTATAATGATATGACATCGTCATGCAAATCTACTCCTTCTTAAATGGACACTTCCTCCAAATCTCCACTCTACCGCTATCGACTTCGAATCACGAGTCGGATTCCCTCTATTGTACGATTTCGGTTACCAGCTGGAATGTGACAACTTCCGTTTGCATTCCTAATACGCACTTAATCAAATACCATAAGCAAGTTGTACTATCGTCCTTTCATTCCTAATCAGAATAAGTAATATCTGCCTATTCACCAACTTCTCAATTATACACCCACTGATGCGTGTCTGTACCTTGCATCTTAAATAAAAGTTTGATATCGTCGTCGACCTACTGGGCAACGATGTTGCGTAGTCATTTGTAGAATGTATATGAAACACCCCACCTCCGTTAGGGTCACTCTCAAAAGGGAATGCCCTAATTTTGGTGGAGGTTTATAAGTACAAGTCACAGATATACAAGACAGATATAAGAACACATATTTGTAAACAGCGGAAGAACAACAAACTTTATTTCACAAAGTCAAATACGTGTTACAACAACATCCTTTCCAAAAACATAACATAACACTTTCATAATCTGTCTTGAGTACATTATTTAAAGAAGCATAAATAAAACGTAGATAAACTGCAAAAGCCCCATAGTGGATTGTCCAAAGCCATAGTTCAAAACAGGAAAGTCCAAGCAATACATTTCTCTACTTCAAGCTGGATGTCAAGGCTGATCAAGCTGCTGTGTTCCCTCCCTGAGGACCTGGGGGGGGGGGGGGAAACGGAAGAAAGAAGACGAAAGAAAAATAGAGTCAGACATAAAGCCTGAGTAAGTCTAGTACTATTTTGTCTATGAATAAAGAACTGGGTATGATAAGTATAAACAAGAAGTGGGCAAGCACAATAAACTTGGTTAAGTTGTCTAGGGTCGAATACACTATCGTACCCCATGTTAATCTCTGAACCCATATAAACTAGTTTCCAATTTGCACCCCATAATCAGGGTGATGTGATCCATTCTATGATGATCGGCTCCTACTCGCATAGTTACATGTGTCTTACGGCCCCCGATGTTGTAGTTACCTATGCTGGTCCCACCATGGGGTGTATCAAGTCCCACAGTGGCAACCCGACACAACCTTAGAGTGCACAGGTATGCTACTGGTGTCCAGTGCCTTATTTTTCTGCGCCGGAGTGTGTGCACGCCCGCACTCCGTTAGAACCTACACTGCTACACCACCGCCGTCGCTTTGACCTCTTACAATCAGCCCAGTAATCGTGCCCCACCCTGCCTAGTTTCAGGGTATCCTGATACACCTTTCAGGGTTACTGCTGAAAAGGGTCCCCCGTTACTAGGTTTACTATCTCTAGCCAACATGCTAAGTTGGTTAAGTGTTTCCTAACCTAACCCCACCAGTCCGTTTAGTTTAGCATGTTCCATTTTGATTAAGTCTTTAGTTCACTTAATCCTAACAATCCTGACTCAGCCTTAATTGTCTTATTAAGGCCCTGACCTCTCACATTAGACAGGTATTGTTGTGGCTGCCTGTTGCCGGTTGGTTCCGGGCAGTCTTACGCCACAACTCAGTCTAACCTCGGGTCCTTGCTGGGCTCCATGTTTAACCTCCCACATTGGATAGGTATTGTTGTGACTACTGGACAGCCGGGCGGTTCCGGGCAGGTTTACATCACAACTCAATCCAACCTCGGGTTAAACACATCGTATGTTCTACATTTACATATTTTGTCATTCCTCTTTATTTCTTATTTGTAAATATTTGCGGCCCATTATTAAGTTAATGGTGTAAAGGTTACACCAACCATGGGCCCAACCCATACTTGAATTTGGGCCCTTCTATTTTATATTTTCATTCATTAATTAATTTTAACCCAACGTTATTTTCCCCCGTTTTACACGTCCGTTTATATATATATTGGGCTTAGCCTTTTAAAGCCCAATTTAGCCATGCGAAAAGGGGAGGCTTATGGCGTGATTACATACACAAAGAGGGGAAGGTGAGCGTATGAACTTGCAATACGACGTTGGAAATACAAAATAGAAATTGGTGTACTTGCATAGTGGTAACATAGGTGACATGAATCAAAGCATGTGAACTTGCATAGGTTTAACTACAACATGAACCTATATTCTTATTTAGGCATAATGTCAAACATAAGCATGTCATAAATATTTCTAGCATAAGCATAGCATAATGTCAAACATAAGCATGGCATAAATACTTTTAGCATAAACATGACATAATATCAAACATAAGCATGGCATAAGTAAAGTTAAATTTGTCCATGGCATAAACATAAACTAGTCATGTTCATAAGGTTTCTACATGTTTACAAAGGGGACACTTTGTTACTAACACAAGAACATAGTTCAACATAATCATGATTTAAGTCTAATCACATAACGATAGTATAAATATACTTATGCATAAATATTCCTAATCATGGTGTTTGCTTTAAACTTGCAAAAAGGGATTTTTGAGTCTAACCTAGCCATGTCTCACATATGTCATCATATAATTCAAGATAGACTTAATCATGGATTTCAATTATGCCAAATATCATTCATAGCCTAGCCATATTCATAAGTTTGCAAAAGCATGACTTAATACATGGATTATGGTGTCAAAATTCCAACATAGTTTCATATGAGCTATAACAACCAAACTTGTTTCAATTACTTGCAAAAATGATTTATGCACAAAAATATACATCATGATGACATAATAACAAAGCCCCAAACTTGCATGAATTTCAATCAACTACATACATGTAGCTTCAACATAGATTACATAATTTGCGCAATATTCCAAACGTATACTTGCATAGAACTACCGCATGTAGTTCTTTATAATGAATAACATAATTTTGCACAAATATGAACTACTTTATTATCCCAATTCAAGCATACAAATCAACACAGTTGTTTATTCATATCAAAGTAATACTCTACTTACAATGGTTGCGGCGAATTCTCTAATTAAGAGATATGATTCCTTTGTTGAATTGATTGGCTTTAGGTTGCTTGAATTGCTTTAGGCTTTAGAACTTTCTTCCTAATCCTCTCTCTAGTTGGCGGCTATTCTTAGTCGTTCCTCAGCAACATGGCGGCTGTGTTCTTAATTTTGAATGAATAGATTAGGGTTTAGTCTAGAGTTGTTTATATAGAGGTTAGGAATTGATTAGGACCATTGATGTTGCTAGGTTAGATCGTAGCCATTCACTCGATAGAGAGACCAATTAAAACTTGCCACCTAGCCCTAATGACAAAGCAGACCACAGAAATTCGACCAAACACAGACCTGGCCAGCCAGGTTGACTGGGCTCGACCAGGTCGACACCCCTGTCGACAGGGCTGTCGACATGGGTAGCCCAGGTCGACAGCCCAGTCGACCTGGGTGGCCTTGGCGGGTGTTTATCCGCCCTGGCCCATTGGGCCCCATTTTCGAATTATTTTATTCTGTTTGAATTTTAAATTTAATTCAAAACTTCCGAACGCCATATCTTCTTCATACGGACTCCGTTTTTCGAAAACTCGGACTCTATTTCGCGTATTTTTCCGAGACGAACGCAATGGCGTATCCCGTTTCCCTTGGTTCTTTGATTTCAAATTAATTATACTTTAATTTGTTAATTTCACAGTTATAGAATTTTCGGGGTGTTACATTCTCCCCCACTTAAAAGGATTTCGTCCCCGAAATCTTCAAGTTAGGAGGAATGTATATCCTAACATCCAATCATCCATCTACTCATCCATCAAACACGAGCATCCATTGTCCTTAAAAGATTTCTAATGCTTCGTGATCATATGCGAAGTGTGTGTGTACATGTACTTATCTAATGCAAAATCAGGCGGTCTACTGATTCAGTTGACCTCCTTAATGCAACTTATGTAAGTGCCATGAATCCATTATGTATGCAAATTTTCCTATTCATGATTCTACATGAGTGCTCAATTATTCAATACAAATGCAACATCCACATGACAATACATTAAAGTTCAACCATATACGAATACAAACATATATGCATATGCAATATGAAGTGACTGAGCCGATCTAAAACCTAGATTGTGTGTGTATATGCAACCACGAGCAACCACTAGCAATCACTTGCAACCACTTGCAACCATCATCCATAACATGTTTCAACTACATGTTTCCATCCAAAGGGTTTCTACCTAAAAGATACGGTCGAGGAAATATACCTAAAAAGATAGATAAAAGCGCAACTTAAGGAAAAGGAAAGATTAAGGATGTACCCTCGAACAGAAAAGGGTAGGCTGTACGGATTCTAGCTTCAGTTTCCCAAGTCGCGTCTTCCTCGGCGTCGCTCCACTGAACTTTGACGAGCTTGACTTCGCGGTTGCGTAGCTTCTTCACTTCCGTTCCTAAGATGCGGGTTGGAACTTTTCTTATGGTTGCTTCGCGCTCCACTTCGGCCTCTTCGAGGATATTTGGCTCTACCACTTCAGCTGACTCATGTAGACATTTTCGGAGATGTGAAACGTGAAAAACGTTGTGGACTCCAGCCAACTTCTCGGGTAGCTCTAATCTATAGGCCATTTTCCCAATTTTCTCGATGATAGGGAATGGACCTACGAACCTTGGTGCCAGTTTTCCTGTGGTTCCAAAACGAACAACGTTCCTTAGCGGTGATACCTTGAGAAAAACTCTGTCTCCAACTTCAAATTCAAGGTCGGTCCTCCTCTTGTCGGCATAGGACTTTTGTCTATCTTGGGCCGTCTTCATCCTTCTTCGTATTAAGTCTACTTTCTCTGAGGTCTCTCGGATCATGTCTGGTCCAAGTATGAGCTTATCCGTGGACTCCCACCAACAAGTGGGCGATCGGCACGGTCTTCCATATAAAGCTTCGAAGGGCGCCATTCCAATGGTTGCTTGATAGCTGTTGTTGTAGGCAAATTCCACCAAAGGAAGGTGGTCTTCCCATGTCCCTCCGAAGTCAAGGACGCATAGCCTTAAAAGGTCTTCCAAAACTCTATTCACTCTCTTTGTTTGGCCGTCGGTTTGGGGATGATAGGTTGTACTCAAGCATAACTGCGTTCCTACTGCTTCTTGCAGACTCCGCCAAAACTCACTAGTGAAGATGGGGTCTCGGTCACTAACAATGCTAGATAGTATTCCATGGAGTCGAACGATTTCCTTAAGGTAAAGTGATGCTAGGGATGAGGCAGTTCTTTTACTTTTGACAGGTAAAAAGTGGGCGCTTTTAGTAAGCCTATCCACTATTACCCAAATACTAGTGTTGCCTCTCCTAGACCTAGGCAGCCCATCGATGAAGTCCATTGAGATGCTATCCCACTTCCACTGTGGGACCTCCAGAGGATGTAGTAGTCCGCCAGGCTTTTTCTGTTCCGCCTTAACCTGTTGGCACACCATACACTTAGAAACGAACTCTGCCACGTCCTTTTTCATGCCGTTCCAGAAGAAAGTCCTTTTTATGTCCTTGTACATTTTATCTCCGCCTGGGTGTATCGTCATCTTGGAGTGATGTGCTTCCTCGAGAACCTTCTTTACTAAATCTTTTATCTGTGGGACGCATAGTCTTCCGTCTCGCCTTAGCAAACCCCTATCGTCGATGGAGTATCGGTTGAGGTGACTTGAAGTCTTACCCCTAATTAGCCTATCAATTATTTCCACAAGCTGAGGGTCTTCGCGTTGTGCTGTCCCCACTGAATCCACTAAAGTTGGGCGCACTTCGAGAGATGCTAGCAGGCCCGGTACGAAATCGGAGGAAGGCCTAAAGTCGAAGCTGGCTATAAACTCTAGGCTTTGTCTTTCAACAAACAACGGGCTTAGGGTCAATTTCTTTCGGCTCAACGCGTCTGCCACTACATTGCCTTTGCCCGGAGTATAGGAGATTTCGAAATCGTACGAGGCAAGAAACTCCATCCATCTTTGTTGCCTCAAGTTAAGATCCTTCTGCGAGAAAAGATATTTCAATGATTTATGGTCAGTGTAAAGTTCGAACTTCTCACCTAGGAGATAGTGTCGCCAAGACTTGAGTGCAAAGACGATGGCGGCTAACTCAAGATCGTGGGTTGGGTAGTTCTTTTCGTGCATTTTCAACTGCCTCCCGCCATACGCTACTACCCTTCCTTCTTGCATTAAGACGGCGCCTAGCCCTGTCCCACATGCATCCGTATAAACAGTGAACATTTTGCTCCCATCTGGCAGCGTCAAAACTGGGGCTGTTGTGAGAGCCCTTTTTAGTCGTTGGAAAGCAAACTCGCAATCCAAATCCCAATTAAACACTAGATTCTTCTTAGTCAATTTCGTGAGCGGAGCTGAGATTTTCGCAAAATCCCTTATGAATTTTCGATAGAAACCTGCTAGTCCTAGAAAGCTTCGGACCTCAGTTGCATTCCTTGGTGTCTTCCAGTCCTGTACCGCCACTACTTTAGCAGGGTCCACTGCTAACCCTTGTTTGGATACTATGTGCCCAAGGAACCTCACCTCTTCCCTCCAAAAGTGGCATTTGGAGAATTTGGCTTTTAGTTGATGGACTCGCAAAGTTTCCATGATTGCCCTTAAGTGTTAAGCATGTTCCTCTTCACTCTTTGAGAAGATAAGGATATCATCTACGAAGACCACGACGAATTTGTTGAGGAAATCTCTAAATACCCTACTCATTAGGTCCACGAAGTACGCAGGTGCATTTGTCAAGCCGAAAGGCATGACAAGCCATTCAAAGAAACCGTCTGGGGTTCTAAACGCCGTTTTATCGATGCTATCTTCAGCCACCCTTAGCTGATGAAAACCGGTTGCTAAATCGAGTTGGGAGAAAACAGACGCTCCTACAAGCTGGTCAAACAAATCGTCAATTCTAGGGAGAGGGTGCCTATTCTTTTTCGTTAGCTTGTTGAGCTCCCTATAGTCAACACATAGACGGAGTGAACCATCCGCCTTTGTAGCGAACACCACTGGAGTGCCCCATTCTGAAATGCTTCTCCTAATGAACCCCTTTTCTAGAAGCTCTTTAATATGTTTACTGAGCTCTTTCCTTTCTCGTGGAGCCATATGTCTAACGGGCAACGCAACGGGCTTTGCATTATCTACAAGATATATGCGGAAGTCTATTTCCCGCTTCGGAGGCAAGCCCTTCACCTCTTCGAAGACATCCGGATATTCCCGGACCACTCTAACTGATTGCAAATTTTCAACAGAGGCATCTAGCGATTCAAGATAACTAAGCATAACCGCATACGAGGGATTACAAGAAATTTCCAAAGTATTACCGAGCTGGGTTAGGAGCCTAACAACCCTTTTCTCACAATCAAGGATGGCCCCATTACTGGATAGCCAATCCATACCCAAAATCAAACCATAACCCGAAAAGCCCAAAACAAAGGCACTACATTGAAATTCTACACTTAGAATAGAAATTTTCAATCCCACACAGATCATAGACAAATGAGCTGGGCCCCCAATTGGGTTTGAAACAATTAAGGGGTCCTCTACCATACTAGTTTTTAGGTGCAGAGATTCTACTAAAGCAGACGAGATAAAGGAGTGTGATGCGCCAGAATCAAATAAAGTGCGAACGGGGTGATCATAAAGATAAACTACACTTTCTACAGAAGTATTTATACCTCGCTGTTGCAGAGGTGGCGCTTCTAGCACATGAACCTGTGCCCCTGGGGTGGATCCAGCCCTCTGCCCCTGTCCTCGTTTCTTTGGGCAGTCCTTAGCCCTATGGCCTGTCTCACCGCAAGAAAAGCACCCACCATTCTCCTTGGCCTTCTTTTTCCGGCAGTCCTTTACTAAGTGCCCCACTTTGCCACAGAAATTACACTTCCTCTTCTCTTTGTTGCCTTTCCCGCCCTTCTTAAAGTCTGTCTTCTTGGGCTGCAAACCCTCTTTCTTCTTGCCCTTATCCTCTTCATTCAGCAATGCCATTTGCACCAATCTTTCATACGTGGCTCCCATGGGTATATGGGTCATGGCCAAGCTGTGTAATGGCTCATTCAACCCTTTGACGAAACGGAGAGCCTTCTTGTGCGGGGTGTTGACTAGGTCAAGCCCAAACCTAGCCAGCTCATCGAACTGATTCACATATTCTCTGACTGTCTTGTCCCCTTGCTTAAGAAATAAGAATTTTTCCAACTGCAAACTTCTTTCCGCATCTGAGAGAAATTTAGTCTCAAACCTTGCCCTAAAGTCCTCCCATGTCTCCACTGGTCTTTCAGCATTAGTGACTTCCCACCAGTAGGAAGCCTCGCCCTTCAATAGCCACACTGCCAACTGTACTTTTTGTCTATCTTCTACTTCAAAGATGATGAATAGGTCCTCCGTTTCTTTCAGCCAATTCCTAGCTGCCACGAAGGACTCAGTTCCATGGAAATCCCTTCCTCCCATAGCTTTAAAATCTTTACATATCTTAGCAAACGTGTTTCCCCGAGGAGGAGGTGGAGGAAAAGGTGCTGCTGCAGCTGGATGATTTCCTTCCGCTGGGGGAGGAGGAATGGTAGGACCTGGCTGAGTGGCCCTTGCTTCTAAGAACCGTCTAAACCAACCAGGTATTGGCACCCCTTCCGGCAAGTTAAGTTCTTGGGACATGCTGAAACAAAAAGGACAGATTCAAAACGAAGGATAAGAGATAGTTCCTATGGCTTTGGGGAGTGGACTTTGCCTTTTTAAAATAGAATAACATTTTTTTCTTTTAAAAATGCTTCTTTAAATTTCCTTTTTGAAAATAATTTTTTTTTCAAAACTTTTTTTTTTCCTTATCTGGTAAACCTATGCTCTGATACCAAGTGAAACACCCCACCTCCGTTAGGGTCACTCTCAAAAGGGAATGCCCTAATTTTGGTGGAGGTTTATAAGTACAAGTCACAGATATACAAGACAGATATAAGAACACATATTTGTAAACAGCGGAAGAACAACAAACTTTATTTCACAAAGTCAAATACGTGTTACAACAACATCCTTTCCAAAAACATAACATAACACTTTCATAATCTGTCTTGAGTACATTATTTAAAGAAGCATAAATAAAACGTAGATAAACTGCAAAAGCCCCATAGTGGATTGTCCAAAGCCATAGTTCAAAACAGGAAAGTCCAAGCAATACATTTCTCTACTTCAAGCTGGATGTCAAGGCTGATCAAGCTGCTGTGTTCCCTCCCTGAGGACCTGGGGGGGGGGGAAACGGAAGAAAGAAGACGAAAGAAAAATAGAGTCAGACATAAAGCCTGAGTAAGTCTAGTACTATTTTGTCTATGAATAAAGAACTGGGTATGATAAGTATAAACAAGAAGTGGGCAAGCACAATAAACTTGGTTAAGTTGTCTAGGGTCGAATATACTATCGTACCCCATGTTAATCTCTGAACCCATATAAACTAGTTTCCAATTTGCACCCCATAATCAGGGTGATGTGATCCATTCTATGATGATCGGCTCCTACTCGCATAGTTACATGTGTCTTACGGCCCCCGATGTTGTAGTTACCTATGCTGGTCCCACCATGGGGTGTATCAAGTCCCACAGTGGCAACCCGACACAACCTTAGAGTGCACAGGTATGCTACTGGTGTCCAGTGCCTTATTTTTCTGCGCCGGAGTGTGTGCACGCCTGCACTCCGTTAGAACCTACACTGCTACACCACCGCCGTCGCTTTGACCTCTTACAATCAGCCCAGTAATCGTGCCCCACCCTGCCTAGTTTCATGGTATCCTGATACACCTTTCAGGGTTACTGCTGAAAAGGGTCCCCCGTTACTAGGTTTACTATCTCTAGCCAACATGCTAAGTTGGTTAAGTGTTTCCTAACCTAACCCCACCAGTCCGTTTAGTTTAGCATGTTCCATTTTGATTAAGTCTTTAGTTCACTTAATCCTAACAATCCTGACTCAGCCTTAATTGTCTTATTAAGGCCCTGACCTCTCACATTAGACAGGTATTGTTGTGGCTGCCTGTTGCCGGTTGGTTCCGGGCAGTCTTACGCCACAACTCAGTCTAACCTCGGGTCCTTGCTGGGCTCCATGTTTAACCTCCCACATTGGATAGGTATTGTTGTGACTACTAGACAGCCGGGCGGTTCCGGGCAGGTTTACATCACAACTCAATCCAACCTCGGGTTAAACACATCGTATGTTCTACATTTACATATTTTGTCATTCCTCTTTATTTCTTATTTGTAAATATTTGCGGCCCATTATTAAGTTAATGGTGTAAAGGTTACACCAACCATGGGCCCAACCCATACTTGAATTTGGGCCCTTCTATTTTATATTTTCATTCATTAATTAATTTTAACCCAACGTTATTTTCCCCCGTTTTTACACGTCCGTTTATATATATATATTGGGCTTAGCCTTTTAAAGCCCAATTTAGCCATGCGAAAAGGGGAGGCTTATGGCGTGATTACATACACAAAGAGGGGAAGGTGAGCGTATGAACTTGCAATACGACGTTGGAAATACAAAATAGAAATTGGTGTACTTGCATAGTGGTAACATAGGTGACATGAATCAAAGCATGTGAACTTGCATAGGTTTAACTACAACATGAACCTATATTCTTATTTAGGCATAATGTCAAACATAAGCATGTCATAAATATTTCTAGCATAAGCATAGCATAATGTCAAACATAAGCATGGCATAAATACTTTTAGCATAAACATGACATAATATCAAACATAAGCATGGCATAAGTAAAGTTAAATTTGTCCATGGCATAAACATAAACAAGTCATGTTCATAAGGTTTCTACATGTTTACAAAGGGGACACTTTGTTACTAACACAAGAACATAGTTCAACATAATCATGATTTAAGTCTAATCACATAACGATAGTATAAATATACTTATGCATAAATATTCCTAATCATGGTGTTTGCTTTAAACTTGCAAAAATTGATTTTTGAGTCTAACCTAGCCATGTCTCACATATGTCATCATATAATTCAAGATAGACTTAATCATGGATTTCAATTATGCCAAATATCATTCATAGCCTAGCCATATTCATAAGTTTGCAAAAGCATGACTTAATACATGGATTATGGTGTCAAAATTCCAACATAGTTTCATATGAGCTATAACAACCAAACTTGTTTCAATTACTTGCAAAAATGATTTATGCACAAAAATATACATCATGATGACATAATAACAAAGCCCCAAACTTGCATGAATTTCAATCAACTACATACATGTAGCTTCAACATAGATTACATAATTTGCGCAATATTCCAAACGTATACTTGCATAGAACTACCGCATGTAGTTCTTTATAATGAATAACATAATTTTGCACAAATATGAACTACTTTATTATCCCAATTCAAGCATACAAATCAACACAGTTGTTTGTTCATACCAAAGTAATACTCTACTTACAATGGTTGCGGCGAGTTCTCTAATTAAGAGATATGATTCCTTTGTTGAATTGATTGGCTTTAGGTTGCTTGAATTGCTTTAGGCTTTAGAACTTTCTTCCTAATCCTCTCTCTAGTTGGCGGCTATTCTTAGTCGTTCCTCAGCAACATGGCGGCTGTGTTCTTAATTTTGAATGAATAGATTAGGGTTTAGTCTAGGGTTGTTTATATAGAGGTTAGGAATTGATTAGGACCATTGATGTTGCTAGGTTAGATCGTAGCCATTCACTCGATAGAGAGACCAATTAAAACTTGCCACCTAGCCCTAATGACAAAGCAGACCACAGAAATTCGACCAAACACAGACCTGGCCAGCCAGGTTGACTGGGCTCGACCAGGTCGACACCCCTGTCGACAGGGCTGTCGACAGCCCTGTCGACATGGGTAGCCCAGGTCGACAGCCCAGTCGACCTGGGTGGCCTTGGCGGGTGTTTATCCGCCCTGGCCCATTGGGCCCCATTTTCGAATTATTTTATTCTGTTTGAATTTTAAATTTAATTCAAAACTTCCGAAGGCCATATCCTCTTCATACGGACTCCGTTTTTCGAAAACTCGGACTCTATTTCGCGTATTTTTCCGAGACGAACGCAATGGCGTATCCCGTTTCCCTTGGTTCTTTGATTTCAAATTAATTATACTTTAATTTGTTAATTTCACAGTTATAGAATTTTCGGGGTGTTACAGTATATAACATCAGTCAATCTAAGGAAGACTTCTAATCTGTAGGTCCCTTGGGTCAACTGAAACTTCACACCATCGTAACCTTCGCAGGATCTATATCAATACCCTACTCTAGGTAATGTGACCCAAGCATTTCACTTTCCTCATACCGAAGTTATACTTCGAAAATCAAGCAATCAGTTGGTGTTTTCTCAAAACCTGCAAAAGAAACATAAACCATGCCTTATGCTTTATTTTCGTCCAAGAGAAGACTACCTTGGAACATGGTCCAGGAAATCCACAAAATGTGTCGACTCACTAGTTAGTTTGAACGACATAACTGACCAATCAAAGTTAGAGCAGCGTTAACCATCATAATTAGCACAAACCATCCAACTAATTTTTGTTAGCAAAAATCCCCTTGGAAAATTCAACACAGAGAACACCCTTACACACTAGAGCTAATTAGACAAGTTGTTCAGAAAAGGAAACAGATACTTGCTCATCATTCACTCCTCGAGATTTGCCCTAAAGGAATAACCACTGGTCTGACACCTATAGCAAAATTAATAAGGAACTCAAATCACATATGGTTGTAATTTTGTCACCTCATCAATTTGCCTGGACATTCCCAAGCTATAGGATCAGATGACAACTCGCTAATAGAGAGCTAATGTCCTATCCCATTGTCATATGATCATAAGAAACTATATGTTGAAGAGCAGGATGCTCAATCTGCTATCGCTCAATAGATGATGACTTGCTACAAAGTAGCTAAATATCCTAACGCACCCTCTTCACCTACAATCTATGACAACCACAGATGTCCTATATCCTCCCAACGAGTTAATTTCTAGACTCTAGTAATAAATCTAGTTAAACCTATCATAGTCAATAGCAATAAAACTAGAAAACAAACAAACATGACCAGATATATGACGGACTGACAAATCGTGCATAATATCAAGTATAGACAAGCCATGTAGTAATGTTCCCATACCTCAAGGATGAAACTAAATGCTAAGGATGTTGTAGTCATTTTTAATACTAATCTTTGGTGACGAAATATGGGATGTTACACATATATGGTCTAACAGATCCCCTAACATGATAATTCACAATCAAGAGAGGAAAATTAATTATTTGGAGTTCTAACCCCTTTTGTGCCAATCAGACCGTAAGATTAGATTAAACAATGAAAGCTGGAGGCCAAAGTAAAGCACTATGGAAACACTATTAGTAGAATACATACCTCAAGTGTAATTACATTTTCCTTCTATTCCATCGTGGGAGAGCTTAATAAAATTGGAATAACAATCAATGCATATACCTCTGCAGATTTTCCCTACGTAGTAGGACAACCTTCTACATTGGGTACAAGCTAAAAAAGTCGTGATCCATCCTGATAAATTTCTCAAAGCCATTATTCCCTCTCGCTGAATGAAATCAGTTGCTAACCAAATTGATCAGTCCACCCAGTTATAGACTTCCATCCTTTCTACATGCAATATCTATAGGAAAATAAATCAAGTTTCGATAACACATGTTATTTGGTCATATACTCCATCATAGACATGTCCCCATACTCAAACAGACAAACTACTCACTCAACAATGAATTCTAAGAAGTCAAGACAAATTTCTTTGAAGTGAAACATGCACTGATCTCAAGTGAATCAATCTTTAGAGAATCAAAGACCAAACGACTCTAAATCAGTTCAATTCCTTCATTAGAGTGTTCTAGAAGTAACTTCTACCTCATCGAAATTTCTTAATCCAAGTCATTAAAGAACTTATTACAAGAAACCAAACAACTTTTGCATTGCCACGATCGACTTGGCTCCATGGAACGGTTTGTCATATAAAGACTTAAGTTTCTATATAGCGTGGCATAGTCAACTCTCTTCACTTAAGCACTATAGTCATTTAGTGATATTAAGGACCCCAAATAATAGTTTGTACGATTATTTGAAACATTTTTTTTGAATAAAGTCCAACGGTCATCAATCTTGCCTAACTCTCAACTCTAGAGATGGAGAGAATAATAATATTTTTTGTTTCCTAGATTGTCTCGAAAGAGCAGTAAGAATGATCAGTTGCTAATAGAGAAAACCGTGTCAATGGCACTCGTATGCAAAACAACTATAATATATATAAACACAAACACACTACTAATGTAGTTTTTAAAACCAAAATATATCATAAATACGTACTCTCTCATATATATTAACTCTAAACTTCGATACCGCTTAGGTAAAAAAATGCACACTAAGCTCAAATACCAATTGCGATTACAGCCATATCCCATCGATGCTCGTATAACCCAGTACGGTGCGTTATAGGCACCCAACGGATGCATGACAATTATCAAGGGAAAGCAATAAAATAAAAAAGAGGAATTGAAGGAACATAGGAAAATAGAAGAGACGTGGAAGAAAGGAATACAAACCACAATAACAAAGCATGTCGTATAATGCATCATATAACATATAATAATAATCATTGATATAAAATAGGCGTGAAAATAATAATTATATAAACGATATAATCAAAGTACAAAGGCTTTGTACTTCAAAACAATTCTCATGGTACTATAAAATTCATAAAAGTATATGGAACAGAAAGCGTGGAGAACCATACCGGACATGTCCTTGCATCCACAAAGCTAGCATATATAGAAAGATATAATACTCTATGATCATCTTATCATTAAGTGTAAATAGGTGTGGATGTGATAAGAGGCGACAAGCAAGCGTAAGCATCCATCATCCATCTTTACATTCACTTACTTAATGCGACAAGTATATGGAGCTTAATAATTCGATCACCCAATCCATCAAAACACTAATAGGTTCTAACATCAAAGAACTCTATTATATTATTGCTATGTCCTACACTGATGGACAATAGTAGATAACCTTACCAAATCCATAATGCCAACAAGCTCTGGGTCTAGGCAGATCAGGTCCAAAATGTTGATCAACTTTGATCCATCCTTGTGCCTCTACCTCAAAGGAACATTGGAGTCCTGATTAACAATAACTTTGTTGTGCACGTTCTCAACAGTAGATTCCATCTCAAGGCTGTCCATAAGAAACGTGTTATAAATCATCACACTTCGTGGACTATCATTAATGATTAGGACTTGACATAGGATACTATCATGTGCCTCCATCCTCCCTTGATAGTCACATCGATATAACCTAATTTCATCCTCTTTGTGATTCATAGAAAAACCATCCATTAATAAGCTACGACTACCTATTATGGAATCACCATCATTGAATGATGAATCATTGCATCGCAAGACTGCATCTTTTCCTTATGCCAATAACTCTAGTTAAGCCTCATCATCATCCACATCAAATTGGCCACAACGGCCACCAACAATAGTAGTCAATGATTACTCCATTAGTCTATAATGACCACTTTGATCATGTATTTTATCAAAATTTATTAAATTCAATTCAAGTGAAAATGTATCTAATTCGCATGAGAATCCAAGCTTGTCCCAAAGTCCATTCTTTGTCTTTGGAATGGTTACTAATCTTCAGTGGCACTTCGTTTTCTGGTCAATTGCTACACTCTAATGCTCCTCCATCTTCAAATCAGCATGCACACTCTGGTGCTCTATCGTGAATCTGTCTCATCTGTTTGAGTCTATCATTGCTATTGCGCTTATCAATTAACATATACTTGCTTGGGCATTTAGTTGCTAAACACCAAAATCACACAAATGAGATTTTCTTCCTAAGTCATATATTGCCTACAAATGTCATTTCCAACTAAACCACGTAAATAAGAAACCATGCAACCAATAATCCTACAAATGTCTAAAATATCATACAAACATCCATTATATCATCAATATAACATATAAAACCTATCTAAGGTGATTAACGTGGGATTAATTTCAGAATGGTCTAAATTTAGCAGTAGTGCCAAAATAGCACATAATATCCCCTATGTAGAAATATGTGATATTTAAAGTACAACTATTTAATCACACTTTAATTCTTTTATTTACTTCGAACGAGGTTCAGTTATCCTAGAAATTCCATTTTAAACTCATAAAATATGTAAAGCATCAATTTTATACTATTCTAACGATTACAATTCAATGAGATATGTTATCACTCACCTTAACCAAATAAATCAACCCATGCTTCAAAGCCTATATCTCGGCACCATGAGTCCAATGCGACGATCACCATGATGCAAGACAAGCATATCCTTCCCCAAGGTACCGTCGCGTTTCACCATAACGCATTAACCTCGACTAAACTTTGCGCAAAGATGCATGCAAGGGAAAAATGCAATGATGCTTGCCTCATCACCTAACTCCATGTATATTGCGAACACGACATAACCCTAACCAATGTGTCCTAAATGACCATCACAGAAGCCAATGCCTCATGCCATAAAATTTTAAGGGGTTGTAGAGATATATGACACAAGACCGCTGGAGTTTACCTAATGATTTATAATTGACTATTTTTCCTGATTTAGATTTTAGAAATGTAAAGAAGAAGCAGCGTTGGAACTAAAAAGGATGATGGAACAATGTAATGAATAGTACACATTTTTAGGGTTTTAGATCATTATTTAACAATATAATATTCATTAAATTTATATCCTTAACTATAAATTAATGCTTATTTTGAGCTCACGTGAACAAATGTTGCATTCGATCAGTACAAAACTCGATTGTACAGATCACCTCAACATTATAGTTCTGAGGGTATGAATTTTGTTACTATCCGAAAGTATACCTTGAAACGACAACTTTCACGTATTCCAAGACCGCTTTGACCATCAAAGCATCTGATCTCGAAGCATAACAATCCTTATACTTTTTCTTTAAGTAACAAATCATATGAACTCAATGGAAGTGGCCTTGAATTTTAATATGATCATATGTGAAATGCCATATTTTGGAACCATCGGTTAGTTTAAAAAAAAAGTGAAATAAAAATTTAAAATATTCAATCCTTAAAAAGGGGTTGTTAAAAATTGCACTGAGAAAAAGAACTTGAAGTGATTTGTTTCATAGGGTTACTTAACTTGTCTCTTTCCAAATGATCTTTCTGTATTTAATCGATAACTCAAAGTTGATTTCATGGTTTGGATCAAATCAAAACTCATAGTTTATTTCCCTTTGAATTTCTTAGTATTTAAACGGCTCAAGAATTCATATTTTAATCCAATTGAATTATGGAGATTCAATTTAATCAACAATCAGAAGTGCTAGTCAATTTTTAAGGCTAATAAGGAAAATATAATTTAAACTATAATTGCAATTTTTAACAGTTGCCTATAAAAATGAATATAAGGTTATATGCGTTAGCTAATTATGCCTAACTTCGTTATCCATGAATCAAAAATAAACGGGAAAATCATAATTCTTTGAATTTAAAAAAATTAGTTATATTTCATATTTTGGAATTTGATAAATATTTAATTCATCAGAATGAATATTAGGGATAATGGATTTTCATATTCTTATTCAGATGAGAACCTAATAAATTGCGAAGTGGAATTATGAGGAGTAAATATATGATTTCTCCCAAAGGGAAAAGATTTACAAAATAAGGGTAAGTATTATTTCTTATACCATTTTTTGCAACAAATTTATAGTGGATTTCTTATAATTACAAATATAGCACAAAGTTTCTCTTTTTGGGTAAAATATTGAAATGGGGTTTGTTGCAATGAAGGGTAAAACAAATTCTAATTTATTAAAATTTGGAAAATTCCAGGAATGAAATAATAAGAAAAAAGAAAAAAACATAAGCTAACGCGATTAAAAAATGAGCATAAAAGTAAAAAAAAAGGTAGATAATAGGCATGTTGAATATGTGATTATTTTGTTTGATGATAACATATTTTATTTTATAAATGTGTTTGAAACTGCATTATTCTATATTTCATCTCGTACAGGAATTAAAATTATTATTGACTAATAAAACTACTACAAAGAATTTAAATATTCACACAAGTATTAATTGTTCAATTATAAATTTTATTTCACATACATAATAGTACATCTTTTCAGAAATCACTTATATACATTCAGTTATTATGTTCACTTACATATAACCCTTACTACAATTCACTCTCACTCGGTTACACTCTCTCTCACACACATACATATATTCACTCTTACCGAATCTTCATGTACTTCAGATCTTGTCCAGTCATCTGCAAACCTGTCACAGAAACACACACAGAGTAAACTGGAACAAAAACAACTATAATGTTGAGCAAATATAAATTTTATTTTAAATTTTATTTGCCTCAAAATTTTTGTTGAGTTTCTCATCGTTTTTATAGACTTGGTCTAATATATGTATTTGTGTGTATATATATATGTAACTGAGTCTATACTGCTTGTGATATTTACAGTGTTTCACTGTAAATACCACAAGGTAGATTGTTATTCATGTGCACATATGTATGTACATACACTTTTTTTTTCATGCATACATGGGCAATTAGGTCAAATTCACTTCAGCACAAAATCAAATATCTCTAGCAATACTTATATACAAACATATATATATATATATATATATACACACACACACACATCTATGTATGTATAAAATGGAATACAAGTTAGGATGCATGATGCACGCACAAGTCAGCAGGCACTGTCCAGAAGTCAATCAATCATGGCTCAGCACATAAGTCAAATTTCAAGCAAGTTGTGTTCAGGGGACGCTTGTCTCACAAGCATGCTGCATGGATTAAGTATCCATGAACACAAGTGCAACAAATCAAGTTTAAACATACACAAATAAAGTCACACAAACTCACAACAGTATGCAACATCAATATGGAGTGATCATGTCAAAAGCAAGGCACAATAAACCACACCAGTAAAGGCATAACCATGCACATGCAAATAGCCCAGTCAAAACTGTGTGCATGGTTTGATCAATTCAGTGTCAAAGATTAAGAAACAATCAAAAGAACAAAGCATAGCTGCATAGTGCAACAAGGCATGTTGGAGTCAAATGCATCAGAAGTTAGACACAATGGCAACACAGTTTTCAGTTAAGCAAGGGTAAATGGCTGCATAAACAACCAAGAAAATAGCATGGTGAAACAACAAACATGTGTATAGCAGCATGGATATGCATATACATGACACAACTACTAAATGGCCATGACACAAACATGTGCAACAGTACAAGCATAATGAACACAGAAGATTCAAAGTGTACAAGACCACACAATAGCAATAATGAAACTGTCTTAAATATGGTGCAACAATGCAAGTTAAGGCCAAGTGATATAAGAACATAAATGTGCAATTGGACATGTCTCTTTCAGCATAAACAAATACAACCACAAGTTATAAGACAATAAGCTCAATAAGGAAACAAAGTGATCAAAGCATGGATAAGCAAATGCTAGCATACAAGGTGTAACAGTGGATAAGATAATCTCAGTAATAAGGCAACAACATTGATATGTATATACGCACTATATATACATATATATATGTACACCAAATGTATATACTGGAATGATCAGGTCAAGTCAAATGGGGTTATGTTCTAATACAAGCTCAGAAATTCGAATGGTTCTAAAAAGGTAATTTTTGTTCCAAAATTGTTTAGTCTTTGAAAGAAAGAATGTATTTCTACAAGAACATGATTGGTCACAACATTTCGAATAAAAGGAAATTCTTTTCTCCTTTAATTCTTTGAAATGAAACAAATTAATCTTGCATTCATGGACAAAAATTTGGCAAGTTAATTTTTTCTTCTTCAAATTCACAGTGGTATAGAAATTCGAATAGGTTCATCATAATATTCGGGAAAGCATTCACTGACAGAATTGAAGGACCAAAGTTTGTAGTGTAATCAATTCACAATTCCAAATCATTTTAAAGTTTCACATGCGAATTACACAAGGGGTGTAAAATCAAATCGTGGTTATCTGAAATCATCGATATGAAACAAGGCGAGTCCTAATTGAAATCATAAAATTAAATGGACGAAAACCCAATAAATATCATCTATTCCTCATAGGCAAAAATACCCCAAATCAAAAGAAATAATTCAAATATTCAAACAAACAAAATTTCAGAGATCTTACTTTTTTTCGATTGAGATTCGAGTGGTCAAAGACAAGCAATAGAATATCATTAAAGATTTCAAAGCAGCCACGATTTTGAGGCCGAATCAAAAACCCTAGCTCACAAAAATTTCTGGACACCATTGATAAAGAGGAGGCCACTGAGTTTTCTTATTACAAAGTCAAAGAAAAATAAAGGGGACATTTCTATTTCTAATGTTTTATCCTTAAGGGTTTTTGCTTTGTACTTTTAAGTTGTTTTTATTTTCCGGAAACTGAATCATCTATTTTTTTAGTTTTCTAAACTAGAGATATTTAGCTACAAGAATTTGTAGTTAAGAAATTAACTACTTAGAATTTTAAGTCTTGTCAAGATTTTGAGCTTAGGATTAGAGTAGTAGTAGGATTTGCAAGTTTGTTTACTGGTTTTTGTAAGTGGGAATCTATTTTAATACCAAGTAGAAATCTTGGGAATGCAGTATTAGGCAGGGTCTGCCGAAGCTGGGTAATTCTTGTTTGTGATTTATCTTTTTGAAATTATTCTTTATTTTCTTTTAATTTTCAATAAACCAAATTCGCTCCGTTCTAGGGTTAATGTAGATCCAACAAGTGATATCAAAGGCAGTGTATACTTAAGTCTAGAGTCATGAATTCAACAAATGATGCTTTTTCTGAGAGACAATCCTTAACTAGGCCTCCTACGTTCAATGGTAGTGATTACGCTTACTGGAAAGCTGGGATGAAAATCTATTTAGTATATGTTGATTATGATATTTGGGATATCATTGAAACAGGATATAAAACTCCCACTATAATTATTAATGATGCTTAATTTCCTAAACCAAAGGATATGTGGGATGCTGGTGTTAAGAAGTTGTACTCGACAAATGCTAAAGTAATGAATGCTTTAATTTGTGCTCTTGACGAAACTGAATTTAATATATATTTTTATTGTGATACAACACAATAAATTTAGCATTCTTTGGAGGTTACTCATGAAGGAACATCGCAAGTGAAAGAATCTCGTCTTTCCTTATTCACAATGAATACAAAAACTTCATGATGCAAAATGACGAGAGTACAAATGGTATGTATGGTCGTTTTTCAGTACTGGTGTACAATGCTAGAGCCCACGGAAAAATCTACAGTGATGCAAAACTTGTAAGGAAAATCTTACAAGTTCTACCAAAGAATTTTGAGGCTAAAGTCACGACAATTGAAGAATAAAAGATCTGAGCATGGAAGAGCTGATTGGAAATCTAATGACTTATGAAATGGAATTGAAGGCACAAGAAGAATGCAACAACTTAGAATCAAAGAAGAACTCAATAGCGTTGACTAATACAGTTGACAGTGATGACGAAGACCCTATCGAGAAACTTTCTACGGCTGTCTGATATCTCAACAAATGGAAGAAATTCAAACCTCGAAGGAACAAGCGAAAAGCAAAAAAATCAAAAAAACTCTGACAATTCTGATGAGGAACCAACCTGCTTCAAATGCAAGAAGCCCAGGCATATCAAACCAAACTGCCCACTGCTTCAAAACAACAAAGGAAACAAAAAGAAGAAGAAATCTTTTGCAATAACATGGGATGATGAGAAAGGAGAAGAAGTCTCTGATAGAAGTGATGAAGATGCTGCTAATCTATGTCTTATGGAACAATATGATTCAGAAGACAATGGAGAAGTCTCTAGTGAGGCATACAATTATAAAGACTTACTTTTGATGCGTCAAGATCCTATTGGAACTACTGATGCTCTAGAACTAAAAGTGAAGAAGCAAAAGTCTGATAGATTGAAGTTAGTTCATATAACAATAGGTTAGAATCTGAACTTGAAAAGGTTTCAAATATTCAAAACCTAAAATATGAAAATTCTAACTGTTTGAATTTAAAGTTATCAAAGCTCAAGTTTAACATTGAAGATCTTGGAAAGGAAAATTTGCTTTTGAAAGAGAATGAAGACAATAAAGGATTAATTTCATAAACAGATGCACCTTACTTGTGACTGAAAAAATAACACTAAAAACCAAAGTCCAGGATCTTGAGATTACTACGAAAAAGTTTTCAGTAGGCGACACTTCTTTAAAATGTTGTTAGGAAATCAGTTGTTTGCTAACAATAGAAAGGGACAAGGTTTTCGAAAGACACATAATGATGTGAACGATAAGGCAAAAGGTAGAAGCTTCTTCCCTTAGTGTGTGAAATGTGGGGTAATTGGGCATAGTTTTAAAAATTGAAAGAGTAGGAACAAAACTGGAAAATTGACTCAAGTTTGGATTCCCAAGCACTTGGCATGCAATTATCATAATCATTTGAACATAAATAATAGGACAAAACAAATATGGGTTCCAAAAGGTTCTTTCATCCATATTGTTTCAATCACTAATACTCTTGGGCCTAAGAGCTTCTCTGGTCATCCTCTTCTCGTTTTGTGTAGGTATGTTGGTGGGATAAGGAGCAACAGAAATGATATTTTGATCCGGGTTGCTCTAGACATGTGACAGGAGACCGTTCCTTATCCTAGGAAGATATAAAGTGGGAATGTGACATTTGGTGACAATAGCAAATGTAAGATTATCAGTAAAGGTAAATTAGGTAACAATACTTTTGCTTTAACTAATGTCTCATATGTTGACAATTTACATCACAATCTCATCTCTATAAGCCAACTGTGTGATAAAGGTACGAAAGTTTCTTTGATAGTGAGATTTGCAAAATCATTGAAACATCCATTGGCAACATTGTATTCATAGGGAAAAGAAAGGGAAATGTATACACACTTTCATTTGTTGATCTAAATGTTTCTAGATGTTTGGTACCCACAAAAGAAGATAAAGTTTTATGGCATAAGAGACTAGCACTAGCTAGTATTGGTCTCTTGGAAAAATTGGAATCAAAAGAGATTGTTATAGGCCTACTACATCAGAAATATAAAAACAATAAAGTGTGTAAAGGTTGTTCCATGGGCAAATTTAGTCGTTCATTTTCTCGTCCTAGAAATGTTTTAAGCACTTCTCAGGTTCTTGAGTTAATTCATATGGATTTGTTTGGACAAACGATATTGAGCTTAAATGGAAAATGTTATTTTTATGTATTGGTTGATTATTATTCTGGATTCACGTGTATTTATTTTCTAGCCAAAAAGTCAAAAACATTTGATTATTTTTTCAATGTTTTCAAAAATAGTTCAAAATGAAAAAGGTGTTTCAATTATGACTTTGTGAAGTGATCATAGTGAGGAATTTGAAAATCTAGAGTTTGAATTTTTTGTGTGAAGAAAATGGTTTTAAACATGGATTTTACGCTCCTCGAACACCTCAATAAAATGGGTAGGTCCAAAGGAAAATCTTACATTACAAGAATTAGCTAGATCCATGTTGAGTGAGTAGAAATTGCCTTAAACTTTCTAGACAGAGATGGTTAATACTTCTTGTTATGTAATGAATAGAATTATGATTAGACCAATACTCAATAAAACTTCATATGAATTATAGTCTGATAAAAAGCCTAACATCTCATATTTCAGAGTTTTTGGATGTCCATATTATATTCTCAATACAGGAGATCAACTTGGAAAAAAGTTGAATCAAAAGATGATGAAGGGATTTTCGTGGGTTATTCGTTAAGGAGCAAATCTTACAGAATCTTCAATAACCGATCAAGAACAATTGTTGAAACAATTAATGTGAAGTTTGATGAATCGGACTTGGAGATGGCTTGTGGCAAGGAAAAAGATGATGGTGTGGTGCAATAAGGTGGAAAGGGAAACAATGAAGTTGAAGCTAGCAGTGATGAGGTCACAAAAGAAACATTTGAAGCTGAGAAGTTGAAATTCAGACCCAACCATCCTCTAGAATTGGTAATCGGAAGTCCAACAGCTAGTGTTCGCACACATTCCTCTCTCTATAAGAATGTTTGTGCTTTCTATATTCACAATGCTTTTATTTCTGAAGTTGAACCAAGTTCTTAAGATGTTGCTCTTAACGATGAATGTTGGATTTTAAAAATGGAAGATGAACTCAACCTATTTGAGAGGAATACGGTCTGGAAATTGGTTCCTAGGCCAAATGACTATCCAATTGTTGGATTGAAATGGGTGTTTAAAAATAAACTTGATGAATCTGGAAATGTAAAACAAATCTAGGTTGGTCGCAAGAGAATACAATCAAATTGAAAGCATTGATTTTGATGAAACGTTTGCTCCATTTGCTTGGTTAGAAGTAGTTAGAATTTTGCTAAGTTTTAAAGGTTTCAAATTTAAGCAAATGGATATTAAGATTGCCCTTCTGAATGGAGAGCTAAAGGAAGAAGTTTTTTTGAACAATACCCTGGTTTTGAAAGTCCCGAGTTTCGAAATCTTGTGTACAAACTGGAAAAAACATTATGTGGTCTTAAACAAGCTCCTAGAGCTTACTATGACTGCCTCTGTACATATCTTTTGGAAAATGGTTTTAAAAAGGGATGAGCTGACACAACTCTATTTCTGTTACATGATGCTAATGATTTCTTGAGTGTTAAGATATATGTTGATGACATCTTTTATGGTGCTACTAATGATGCTTTATGTGAGAATTTCGAAAAAGTTATGCAGGACAAATTTGAGATGAGCTTGGTAGGTTAACTGATGTACTTCCTTGGGTTTCAAATCAAACAAAGTAGCAAAGGAATTTTTCATTTCTCAAACAAAGTACGTAATGGAGTTGCTGAAAATATTCGGAGTTGAAGATGCAAAACCAATGAGAATACCGATGAGCCCAAAAACCAAGCTTGATAAAGATGAAAAAAGTGTTGTTGTTGATCAAAAAAATATCGCGGTATAATCGGTTCACTTCTCTATCTCTCTGCTTCTAGCCCCATTATTATTTTTTGTTTGTGTGCTTATTTTCAGTCTAACCCGAAAGAATATCATTTAAAAGGCATAAAACAAATCTTGAGACATTTGTTGCATACACAAAAACTTGGCTTGTGGAACCCTTCTTGTGATAATTTTGATTTAGTTGATTTTCTAATGTTGATTATGCTAGTTCACTCACAAATAGGAAAAGCACTAGTGGAACTTGTTTCATGGTAGGACACTCTCTAGTTTCTTGGTCAAGTCGAAAACAAAATTGTGCTGCATTGTCCACTGCTGAAGCTGAATATATTGCCTTAGGAAGTTGTTATGCATAGACTTTATGGATGATACAAACTCTCTTTGATTTTGGTCTAATCTATAAATAAGTACGTTTGAAATGTGACAATAAGAGTACTATAGATTTCTCAAATAATCATGTCCATCATTCACGCACAAAACACATTGATGTATGACACTATTTCTTTAAAGATCTTATTGCTAGTGAGGATACTTGCATTGAATTTATTCCAACTGAACTCAAATTGCTGATATTTTACTAAAGCCCTTCCTGAAGATAGATTTTCCATATTACGCTTGGATTCAGGGATTATAGAAATTGATTATCCCACTGCATTTTGTTTAAAATTTTCCTGGAAGTTCTGTTATCAATTTCATTTTCTAACAAGTCAAACAATTTTTGGAAACCATTAAGGAAAGAACGGTTTTTGAAAAAATTGTGTTAGAATTGTGATTGTACTATTTTTCAGAATATGAGATAGTTGATAATTCTGAAAAATCTTAGTGTGATTGAATATATATTTCATAATACGATTAATTTAATTTTTTTATTTCACAACTATTTCTATCTCTACCATACTTTTAGCATCCATTATGGGTTTTATATTAAGTGGAATTTGTGTATAATAAGTGTGTCTCTAACCTCATTTAAAAATCTAGATATGGTCATGAATGATTAGAGATTACTTATACTTTAAGCTGTGACTGATCCCATTTAAAAGTCCTAATAGGCTATGCGTGGGTTAGTGTACTCTTAAAAAAAATGTGAAATCCTCCTTGGTATGTAATAACTAACCCTTCGATCCACCCTTTGAATTGTGAAATGTGCTTTTATCTTATGATTTATTATGATTTTTTGTTTGATTATTTTGGGTTTTGCGGTATTTGATTCTATCGCTGGATTTGAATTTATAATCATAGTCTAGGTCCTTTGCTTATTTCTAATTATGTCTATCTTTTGATGATAACAAAAGGGGGAGAAGCATTAAGATTTTGATAAGTATGCAGACATCTCTAGAATTTTTTTAGATTTGCTAAGTCATTAATTTATTTCTATATTTCTCAAATTTTATATAAATTTGTTAATCTTCTTTTAGTTGTAAGGGGAGTTCTATTTTAAGGGGAGTTCTCATATTTCACTATCAAACACATTTGATATATTAAAAAATCTCAAGTGTATGTCATCATCAAAAAGGGAAGATTGCTGAATATGTGATTTTTTGTTTGATCATAATAAACATATTTTAATTCATAAATGTGTATGAAACTGTACTATTCTATATTTCATCTCGTATAGGAATAAAAATTAATATTAACAAATAATACTACTACACATAATTTAAATATTTACACAATTATTTATTATTCAATAATAAATTTTATTTCAACTTTTCAGAACTCACTTTTATACATTCAGTTATTACATTCACTTACATATAATCCTCACTACAATTCACTTTCACTCAGCTGATCTCTTTCTGTAATGACCCGCATTGGCAGAGGTATTATAATTAATTAATTTAATTATATAAATGGTGAATTAAAGGATTTAATGGTCGATTAATTAAATAATGGTGAATATTTAATTAAAATAATAAATTAAATAATATATTTAATTCTGAAATAATCAGAATTGGCGGAGATGGCGATATGGTGTGAACTGGATCATTTGTGATATTTAGTTCAGCTTGGAATTGAATTTGAATAACGAATATATTATATAAACGACAGTTTGAACGTATAATTATATTATAATTAAAATCGAGCTTGAAATGGCGCTGCAGCTCGCGATTTGGCGATTTGAACTTCAACTAAATGTACAGGATTCGTTTTAAGCCGGATTTCTGTGAAACAAGAAACGTGTGGAGCTGGTGGAGTATATCTTTCTAGTAGAAGAGAAAAATCAAGATTTCGTCGGATAGATTTTGATTTACGTCCAAATCAAATTTAAGAAAAGTCGCTGTAGAATTCCTTTATAATTTGCGACGCATTATATACATTATAAAAGGATTTTCGATATAAACTGAATATCGATAAATCTAAAATCTGAAATATCAAGCTGTAAATTCTGATATGATATTCTGGAGCTGGACGATATCATATGTGGAGATATAAGATAATATAAATTTACTTATATTTAATTTAATAATATTTAAATATATTTATATATTTAAATGGGTCATCCAGAGCTTTAAAAATAGCCACTTTTGCAAACGAAGTCGGAATTCGACGAAACAAATTTTATTGGATCCCCAACATCAAATTATTGCTAGATGGCAAGTTTCGTGATTTTTAGAGTTAGTATGTGGCCGTACGAATTTTTAAAGTGGAAAACAGTCGGTATTTTGACAGTTAAAAGCACGCTGTGTGAGCATACGGAGTCTGAATTCGATGAAACCAGTTTCGTTGGGACCGTAATGTCGAACTCTAGCTGCATGTTCAGTTTCGTGATTTTTGGGTGTCGTATGGGGTCGCAGGAATTTTTAGAAGATAAATAAAAATAACATTTGATTATAATTGAATATGTATAATGAAAATATCTCCTCCCCTAACGCTATAAATACACCAGAAATTTCCCTTAAAACCTAACTCCATCGTTCTCTGGCCAAATTTATCTGAGCCGCCAGTGTCTCTCAATAAAAGAAAAATCGATCTTCTTAAATCCAAATAAATTCAATGAAAAATCCAGAAATCGAAAATCAAAAATATATGGAATACTGAAGGGATCCTCTCCATTCTGAAGTGCTTCATTCAGGGTTCGATACCCATTCACGTTCGTTTTTTTTCCAACCGTAACCTAGGTTTAGACGATTTGCTATGGTCTGAGTTTTGGAGTTTGGTTTTGGGGTGACATTCGAGGTCTGCCTGGTGAGTGCTGCGAGTACGGAATGGTAGTTGATAGTGGAAATGGCAGCAGCTCGAGTTGGAGATCATGAAGATGAGGGGAAGACTGGAGTTGATTGAGTTCGGTAGTGTTGTTGCGATGCCATGGGTGCAGGAGTCCATCGTGATGGGTGTAAAAGAAGATGGGGTTAGGAGGAAAAGCAGTGGTCGGTAATGGTGTTAATACTGGGGGTTGGTATTTAAGAAGAAGAGGGAGGCGTGTGCTACTGGATGGAGGAAAGGTTGAAGAAGGTTGCGGTAGTGGCTTGTTGGTTGGAACAGTTGATATGCTGAAAGTCTGGAGGGGGTTGGAAATGACTGAGTAGTGAAGGGGAGACATCGACAATGGCTTTGCCGAAGCCAGGAGAAAGTGCGGATTTTCATTTTGGAGTTCAGGGATGTTTTGTGGTAAGGAAGGTGGAGTCTTTGCTGTGAAAACAAGGATAAAGAGATGATCGAAACTGTGGAAATGGTATTCCGTACGGGAGCAGCAGCTTTGGGATTCAACAGTGACTGGAGATGGATCGGTGCTCGTTTGAATTTACGGCGAAATATACTGTTTGATTCAAATCAAACAAATAGTTTATCGTTCTTTAACGATGAACTGCCAATGTGAGTAAATCTCACTAACTCTGAACAGTTTATAATTTCATGTTGTATTTTTAGAACTGTTAGATATTGTCTGATTGACTGTGTGTTGACTGTTGATTGAACTGCTAGTCAGTAAATGAAATATTATATATATATATAAAAATATATAATATATAAACAGTTAGATAGTTATATATAGATTCTGTTTATCAGAATAATTCATGTTGAACTAAAAGTGATGACAATCATGTTGTGTAACATCTGTGGATGCAGGGAAACAGGTTGGAGGAATCCGACAGGATTCCTCAATAGTTATTTTATTGTTTTTCATATATTTTGATATACGATGTGAATTATAACCAGTTGTTGATTGTGTGTGTATGGACGATATTGGACATCGTAATTTGATATGTTAAACACCATAACATACCGGAATATTGATAAGGGGATTTTCAAAGTGATAGTGAAAATAAAATATTTATAAATGGTATATTTATAAATAATAAATATTTATAAATTGGAATATTTATAAATAGGAGATATTTAGAAAGGAAATAATTTCAACAATTTTCTTTTTGAATGGAAAGGCCTGTGTGGCGGGTTTGGGGATTTTCCCGATGCTCCCGTTACAAAGGAGGTTATGGCGAATTTTTCAGAGAATTTAAGGAGTTAGAATATTTCAAGAATAAATTTGAAAAGGGAATATTTGTAAACCACTTACAAATAGAATGAAAAAGGAAAACGTTACAAAAAGGGAAAACGTTATAAAGCAGGAACCGTTATAAAGAGGAAAACATTATAAAAAGGAAATCATTTTTAAAGTGTAGAACCGTTATTTAAAAGTAAATCTTTTCAAATGAATAAAACGTTGTTAAAAGGAGTTAGTCGAATATAGTATTTGAGAAGAGTTAATCAGTTAGGGTTAACCAGTTCAGTAGGGTTAACCAGTTCAGTAGGGTTAACCAGTTCAGTAGGGTTAACTAGTTCAGTAGAGTTAACCAGTTCAGTAGAGTTAACCAGTTGAGTTAAGTAAGTCGAGTTAACCAGTTGGGTTAAGTAAGTCGAGTTAACCAGTTGGGTTAAGTAAGTCGAGTTAATCAAGTTGAGTTAATCGAGTTAGATTTAATCAGTTAGAGTTAACCAATTAGAGTTAATCAGTTAGAGCTAACCAGTTAGAGTTAATCAGTTAGAGTTAACTAGGTAGAGTTAACCAGTTAGTGTTAATCAGTTAGGATTAATCGATTAGAGTTAAAACGAACTAGAGTTAATCAAATATAGTTATTTGAGACAAAGTTAGTCAAACATAGTATTCAGGGTAAGTTGTCATCTCGTACGACTGCTAGCAAAATTCGCATGGCTACAGATAGCCTAAGGCGGTCGGATGTTTCCTGAGGGAATCAGGTGTAACCATTTGTGATCGCTGCGATCGAGAGTCAAACGAATGGAGTTAAATCGAATATTAGTTAATCGATAGGAGTTAATCAAGTTGGGTTAAATAAAACCAAGTTAGTCGAGCCTAGTTAATCAAATCGAATTGGTCGAACCAAGTAAGTCGAGTTAGTCGAGTCAAGTTAAGTTAGTCGAGTTAGTCGAGTTAAGTTCGTCGAGTTAAATTAATCGTTGTTAGTTTAATCGAAAGGAGTTATCGATGTTAGTTTCATCGAAAGGAGTTATCAATGCTAGTTTCATCAAAAGGAGTTATCGATGTTAGTTTCATCGAAAGGAGTTATCGATTATAGTTTGATCGAAGTGAGATTTATCGAATAAGAGTTATTCGAAAAGAGATTATCGAATATAGTTTATTCGAAAGTGAGATTTTCAGATATGGGATATTTGAAAAGAAAGAGTTATCGAATATTAGTTATTCGAAGAGAGATTATCGAATATCGTTTATTCGAGAAGGAGTAATCAAATATAGTATATTCGAAAGGAAGGGGTTAATCGAATATAGGTTATTCGAAGAAGAGTTAATCAAATAGAGACTTCTCGAAGAGAGTAAATCGGCGAATTCGATTATATCGAATTCGGGAAAGTACTTATACTTTCCAGTGTTTAAATAGAGATTTATTTATTTATAAATAAATAAGTGTTAGGTTAATTATTCACTGATAAGAATAAAAGTTATAATTAAAGTTAGATAATTCGAAAGTAGGGATTATAACGTTATCGTTATAACCAATGTTTTAAATATAGAAGTGGATTAGTAAAATTGAATCCGAGAAAGGCGTAAAGAAGTTGTTAAAGATTTAAAAGATAAACTTTGACCATTTAGAAGTTATAAGTTGTTCAGTTAAGGTCTGAGAGGTAACTATACCCCAATTTGAGTGACTTCCTTCTTGACTAAGAAATGGTAAGGTTTGATCGTAAAGGAGTTTTGGAAATGTTTTCCAAACGAAAATCAGAAATGTTTTCTGATAAAAAGAAAATAAGAATTTAGAATATACGGAAACAGGAGATAAGTAAATAAATGAACTAAAGAGATTTATGTTAAATGATGTTTGTTCGATATAATTTCCATCTGGAAATAATATCGTTGTTTGCACACTTGTTTTTCTTTGATAGTTAACTCACAGACTATTGAAGTTTTGACCATTTTAACATCGTTAATATGGAGAGACCGGTTGGATTATTATCCAAAGAACCACTCTGTATTGGCATAAGCGTCGCGAACCATATATGCCAAGGATAATTGAAGACGGAGTAAAATACAAGGGCTGTTGTATAAGTCTTAGATAACAGTGACTAAGATGGATGTACTGAATAGTGCCTTCGGTTTGTCCAGTCCCAGGACAACTTGTATGGACGAAGGTCTGACAGAGTATATCCAATGGATCGCGTAAGTTGATCTGTTCAAACATATTCACGTTTGGTGGCAGAGGAATTCGTTTCTCTAAGCTGTATACCCGTGTTATTTTTGGATAAATCAATTCGTGATATGGCGGGTATGACGATGTGACATTCTAAGTGAATGAGGATGACTTGTGTTGATGAATGTTTGACAAAGTGTTTCCAGAAAGGTCACGTACATTGATTTCTTCAACTATACTAAGAGTGGAAGTGGAGAAAGAAACTTCTTTAGCTAACACGTAACGTACTGTTGTAGACGCCAATTAGTGATTTTCGATGGATCTGACAATGTGGCATTCGAAGTGAATCTGATGTAATGATAAAGCGTAGCTTCTAGCCTCATCAGCCGGTAAATGACAGAAATCGGGCAGGCAGCATGGCTAAGTCGGTCGCACCGAAGTAGGGTGTATAATCACCTATCTAGAGAATATTCATTTGTTTCTTAAATCTATCAATGTTGTCCCATATATATATATATACGGGAACGGTTGCTGATCTCAACCATTGGTGATATACATTCGATACACTCAAGCAAAATGAGTGGTCGGTCATGTGTGGCTGAGTTACAAGAAGTTCTTGTTGAACTCCAGTGTATCGTTCGTAGAGTACACTGATCGGAAGGTGGTTCCATACCTTGTCATAGTTAGAAATCCATTATCCAATACGTGCTTGCGATTTTGATTGTATACTATATATGTAGAACGTGAGATGAAAGCATTTCTGCTAGTTGATATCTATTTGTACATAGACATTATTATAATATCAAAAGGTTTTTGATATAAAGATATTTTGGATTCTCATAAGGGAAAAACCCGTTCTGTTCTGCGGCATGGTCTTATGAGATATCGTTTACTTGTTCATATACCTGTTTAAACTGTTTTACTCACACGAGTCCCATGACTGACCCGGAGTTTACTTTGTTGTTTTCCTAAACTCTTGGGTGCCTAAATTTGTACGGGCAGTCAAGTAGTCGGGATTTACAGATATACTTGAAGAGCTGGAGCAGGAGGCTTCTGGATCATATAGCTATAGTTTATTTCCGCTGTGTTGTAAGTGACGTACTATGATAAGTGCTATTGTATACATAACTGTTATATTTCAAAGTTATGTTATCTATTATATGTTATTCGTTTTGCCGTGAGGTTCGTGTTACTCTGATGTTGTGTTCTTCTTCTTCTTCTATTCTAAGTTTCTATCTCATCTATTCTCACCTTCTAATTTCTTTCATTAATTACCAGGATTTTTCGATGTTTTGGTTATCAACATCGAGCTTATGTCGATAACCAAAGTCGCCGAAAATCCGGGTCGTTACAGTTGGTATCAGAGCTTAAGTTAAGAATTACCTTGGCTCTGTGGCATGACTCGGTAGAGATAGGGTTAGTAATACCCTAGATTGAGTTTGAGTGTATATATACGAGTGCGTATTTGTTATTGAATATAAAGTGATTTTATATTGTGGAGACTCATTGGTTGAGTTGTTTATGAATTCTGGTCGATCAGTTTGATCCACTGTATCGATAGGGGTTACTAAACACTCTAATACGATGAACCAACATGATATGTTTCGAAATTTACATAGTATAATTGGTTGTGTTGGTTGTTATTATAATCGAATAAGATTATAAAAGGTGAAATGCTTATAAATAACTAAGCATGATTCATATAATTAAAGTATATGAAATAAGATGAATAAAATCCGAATTTAAATTAGAATTGGAATTTAAACTAAGGAAATTTTAAGTTCCTTGGAGATTTTGAAAATGCTTTTCAAACTGGAAGTGATATAGTATTGAACTCACTTTGATTGCTGGAAAATAGATTCCGATGGTGAAGCATGCCATTATCGGTGTTCATTTTCGAGTTCTTAGTGATGGATTACTACCAAAGATTTTGTTTTCAAATTTGGTTTGCGAAAACAAGGTGTTCAGAAATTCAAAGGTTTTTGAATTGTGATTATGATTTCAAATTGATTTGAAATAAAACCCAAGGATTTAAATTCTAGAATTTAAAATTTAACTTGTGAAGTTAAGTAGAATGAGATGTTAAAAGTTAAGTAAAACTGAAAATGATTAGAGGATAATCTGGGATGGAATCGAGGGATAAGTTAAGAATTTGGAATCGAGAATGAAACTCGAGTTTGAAATGATATCTGGCTTAGATATAAGCAAATGATTTGGTTTTGAGAATGAACTGATTGGAGATCAAGTTGGTAATGCATTGTTATATGCAGAACTGGTGACAAATGGTAGGGATATAATGATATGCCCAACAAAAAGGTACAAGTTTATATTTCATATGAGTCTGGTGATTTATGAGCCGAATTGGCAAGCCGCTTGGCTGTTTGATTTTCTTTTGGGTTGGAGATAGCCCAGAGAGGCGAGTTGGAGTTTGAGATATTGACTAGTACAAAGGAGGTGCTGGCGAAATTTTTCGAAGAGTTATCAGGATTTTTGGAAATTTTCGTTGATAAGAATTAATTAATATTTAATTGAAATTAAATTGGTCCAGTTGGAAACTGAAGTTAAGAAGTGAACAAATAAGTTATAACCAGTTAGTAGGGTCATTCTATACCTTAGCAATTTCGAGGACGAAATTATTTTAAGTGGGGAAGAATGTAATGACCCGCATTGGCAGAGGTATAATAATTAATTTATTTAATTATATAAATGGTGAATTAAAGGATTTAATGGTCGATTAATTAAATAATGGTGAATATTTAATTAAAATAATAAATTAAATAATATATTTAATTCTGAAATAATCAGAATTGGCGGAGATGGCGATATGGTGTGAACTGGATCATTTGTGATATTTAGTTTAGCTTGGAATTGAATTTGAATAACGAATATATTATATAAACGACAGTTTGAACATATAATTATATTATAATTAAAATCGAGCTTGAAATGGCGCTGCAGTTCGCGATTTGGCGATTTGAACTTCAATGAATGTACATGATTCGTTTTAAGCCGGATTTTTGTGAAACAAGAAACGTGTGGAGCTGGCGGAGTATATCTTTCTAGTGGAAGAGAAAAATCGGGATTTCGTTGGATAGATTTTGATTTACGTCCAAATCAAATTTCAGAAAAGTCGCTGTAGAATTCCTTTATAATTTGCGATGCTTTATATACGTTATAAAAGGATTTTCGATATAAACTGAATATCGATAAATCTAAAATCTGAAATATCAAGCTGTAAATTCTGATATGATATTCTGGAGCTCGACGATATCATATGTGGAGATATACGATAATTTAAATTTACTTATATTTAATTTAATAATGTTTAAATATATTTATATATTTAAATGGGTCATCCAAAGCTTTAAAAATAGCCACTTTTGCAAACGAAGTCGGAATTCGATGAAACTAATTTTATTGGATCCCCAACATCAAATTATTTCTAGATGGCAAGTTTCGTGATTTTTAGAGTTAGTATGTGGTCGTACGGATTTTTAAAGTGGAAAACAGTTAGTATTTTGACAGTTAAAAGCACGCTGTGTGAGCATACGGAGTCGGAATTCGATGAAACCAGTTTCGTTGGGACTGTAATGTCGAACTCTAGCTGCATGTTCAGTTTCACGATTTTTGGGTGTCGTATGGGGTCGTAGGAATTTTTAGAAGGTAAATACAAATAACATTTGATTATAATTGAATATGTATAACGAAAATATCTCCTCCCCTAACACTATAAATACACCAGAAATTTCCCTTAAAACCTAACTCCATCATTCTCTGGCCAAATTTATCTGAGCCGCCAGTGTCTCAATAAAAGAAAAATCGATCTTCTTAAATCCAAATAAATTCAATGAAAAATCCAGAAATCGAAAATCAAACATATAAGGAATACTGAAGGGATCCTCTCCATTCTGAAGTGCTTCGTTCAGGGTTCGGTACCCATTCATGTTCGTTTTTTTTCAATCGTAAGCTAGGTTTAGACGATTTGCTATGGTCTGAGTTTTGGAGTTTGGTTTTGGGGTGACATTCGAGGTCTGCCTGGTGAGTGCTGCGAGTACGGAATGGTAGTTGATAGCGGAAATGGCAGCAGCTCGAGTTGGAGATCATGAAGATGATGGGGAAGACTGGAGTTGATTGAGTTCGGTAGTGTTGCTGCGATGCCGTGGGTGCAGGAGTCCATCGTGATGGGTGTAAAAGAAGACGGGGTTAGGAGGAAAAGCAGTGGTCAGTAATGGTGTTAATACTAGGAGTTGGTATTTAAGAAGAAGAGGGAGGTGTGTGCTACTGGATGGAGGAAAGGTTGAAGAAGGTTGCGGTAGTGGCTTGTTGGTTGTAACAGTTGATATGCTGAAAGTCTGGAGGGGGTTGGAAACGACTGAGTAGTGAAGGGGAGACATCGACAATGGCTTTGCCGAAGCCAGGAGCAAGTGCGGATTTTCATTTTGGAGTTCATGGATGTTTTGTGGTAAGGAAGGTGGAGTCTTTGCTGTGAAAACAAGGAGAAAGGGATGATCGAAACTGTGGAAATGGTATTCCGTATGGGAGCAGCAGCTTTGGGATTCAACAGTGACTGGAGATGGATCGGTGCTCGTTTGAATTTACGGAGAAATATACTGTTTGATTCAAATCAAAAAATAGTTTATCGTTCTTTAACGATGAACTGCCAATGTGAGTAAATCTCACTAACTCTGAACAGTTTATAATTTCATGTTGTATTTTTAGAACTGTTAGAAATTGTCTGATTGACTGTGTGTTGACTGTTGATTGAACTGCTAGTCAGTAGATGAAATATTATATATATATATATAATATAAACAGTTAGATAGTTATATATAGATTCTGTTTATCAGAATAATTCATATTGAACTGAAAGTGATGACAATCATGTTGTGTAACATCTGTGGATGCAGGGAAACAGGTTGGAGGAATCCGACAGGATTCCCCAACAGTTATTTTATTGTTTTTCATATATTTTGATATATGATGTGAATTATAACCTGTTGTTGATTGTGTGTGTATGGACGATATTGGACATCGTAATTTGATATGTTAAACACCATAACATACCGGAATATTGATAAGGGGATTTTCAAAGTGATAGTGAAAATAAAATATTTATAGATGGAATATTTATAAATAAGAAATTTTTATAAATGGGAATATTTATAAATAGGAGATATTTAGAAAGGAAATAATTTCAACAATTTTCTATTTGAATGGAAAGGCCTGTGTGGTGGGTTTGGGCATTTTCCCGATGCTCCCGTTACAAAGGAGGTTATGGCGAATTTTTCAGAGAATTTAAGGAGTTAGAATATTTCAAGAATAAATTTGAAAAGGGAATATTTGTAAACCACTTACAAGTAGAATGAAAAAGGAAAACATTATAAAAAGGGAAAATGTTATAAAGCAGAAACCATTATAAAGAGGAAAACGTTATAAAAAGGAAATCATTTTTAAAGTGTAGAACCCTTATTAAAAGTAAATCTTTTCAAATGAATAAAACGTTGTTAAAAGGAGTTAGTCGAATATAGTATTCAAGAAGAGTTAATCAGTTAGGGTTAACCAGTTCAGTAGGGTTAACCAGTTCAGTAGGGTTAACCAGTTCAGTAGGGTTAACCAGTTCAGTAGAGTTAACCAGTTGAGTTAAGTAAGTCGAGTTAACCAGTTGGGTTAAGTAAGTCAAGTTAACCAGTTGGGTTAAGTAAGTCGAGTTAATCAAGTCGAGTTAATCGAGTTAGAGTTAATCAGTTAGAGTTAACCAGTTAGAGTTAATCAGTTAGAGTTAACCAGTTAGAGTTAATCAGTTAGAGTTAACCAGGTAGAGTTAACCAGTTAGTGTTAATCAGTTAGAATTAATCGATTAGAGTTAAAACGGACTAGAGTTAATCAAATATAGTTATTTGAGACAGAGTTAGTCAAACATAGTATTCAGGGTAAGTTTTCATCTCGTACGACTGCTAGTGAAATTCGTAGGGCTACAGATAGCCTAAGGCGGTCGGATGTTTCCTGAGGGAATCAGGTGTAACCATTTGTGATCGCTGCGATCTAGAGTCAAACGAATGGAGTTAAATCGAATATTAGTTAATCGATAGGAGTTAATCAAGTTGAGTTAAATAAAACCAAGTTAGTCGAGCCTAGTTAATCGAATCGAATTGGTCGAACCAAGTAAGTCGAGTTAGTCGAGTCAAGTTAAGTTAGTCGAGTTAAGTTCGTCGAGTTAAATTAATCGATGTTAGTTTCATTGAAAGGAGTTATCGATGATAGTTTCATCGAAAGGAGTTATCGATGTTAGTTTCATCGAAAGGAGTTATCGATGTTAGTTTCATCGAAAGGAGTTATCGATGTTAGTTTCATCGAAAGGAGTTATCGATGTTAGTTTCATCGAAAGGAGTTATCGAATAAGAGTTATTCGAAAAGAGATTATCGAATATAGTTTATTCGAAAGTTAGATTTTCAGATATGGGATATTTGAAAAGAAAGAGTTATCGAATATTAGTTATTCGAAGAGAGATTATCGAATATCGTTTATTCGAGAAGGAGTAATCAAATATAGTATATTCGAAAGGAAGGGGTTAATCGAATATAGGTTATTCGAAGAAGAGTTAATCAAATAGAGACTTCTCGAAGAGAGTAAATCGGTGAATTCGATTATATCGAATTCGGGAAAGTACTTATACTTTCCAGTGTTTAAATAGAGATTTATTTATTTATAAATAAATAAGTGTTAGGTTAATTATTCACTGATAAGAATAAAAGTTATAATTAAAGTTAGATAATTCGAAAGTAGGGATTATAACGTTATCGTTATAACCAATGTTTTAAATATAGAAGTGGATTTGTAAAATTGAATCCGAGAAAGGCGTAAAGAAGTTGTTAAAGATTTAAAAGATAAACTTTGACCATTTAGAAGTTATAAGTTGTTCAGTTAAGGTCTGAGAGGTAATTATACCCCAACTTGAGTGACTTCCTTCTTGACTAAGAAATGGTAAGGTTTAATCGTAAAGGAGTTTTGGAAATGTTTTCCAAACGAAAATCAGAAATGTTTTCTGATAAAAAGAAAGTAAGAATTTAGAATATTGGGAAATAGGAGATAAGTAAATAAATGAACTAAAGAGATTTATGTTAAATGATGTTTGTTCGATATAATTTCCATCTGGAAATAATATCGTTGTTTGCACACTTGTTTTTCTTTGATAGTTAACTGACAGACTATTGAAGTTTTGACCATTTTAACGTCGTTAATATGGAGAGACCGGTCGGATTATTATCCAAAGAACCACTCTGTATTGGCATAAGCATCGCGAATCATATATGCCAAGGATAATTGAAGACGGAGTAAAATGCAAGGGCTGTTGTATAAGTCTTAGATAACAGTGACTAAGATGGATGTACTGAATAGTGCCTTCGGTTTGTCCAGTCCCAGGACAACTTGTATGGACGAAGGTCTGACAGAGTACATCCAATGGATCGCGTAAGTTGATCTGTTCAAACGTATTCACGTTTGGTTGTAGAGGAATTCGTTTCTCTAAGCTGTATACCCGTGTTATTTTTGGATAAATCAATTTGTGATTTGGCGTGTATGACGATGTGACATTCTAAGTGAATGAGGATGACTTGTGTTGATGAATGTTTGACAGAGTATTTCCAGAAAGGTCACGTACATTGATTTCTTCAACTATACCAAGAGTGGAAGCGGAGAAAGAAACTTCTTTAGCTAACACGTAACGTACTGTTGTAGACGCCAATTAGTGATTTTCGATGGATCTGACAATGTGGCATTCGAAGTGAATCTGATGTAATGATAAAGTGTAGCTTCTAGCCTCATCAACCGGTAAATGACATAAATCGGGCAGGCAGCATGGCTAAGTCGGTCGCACCAAAGTAGGGTGTATAATCACCTATCTAGAGAATATTCATTTTTTTCTTAAATCTATCAATGTTGTCCCATATATATATACGGGAACGGTTGCTGATCCCAACCGTTGGTGATATACATTCGATACACTCAAGCAAAATGAGTGGTCGGTCATGTGTGGTTGAGTTACAAGATGTTCTTGTTGAACTCCAGTGTATCGTTCCTAGAGTACACTGATCGGAAGGTGGTTCCATACCTTGTCATAGTTGGAAATCCATTATCCAATACGTACTTGCGATTTTGATTATATACTATATATGTAGAATGTGAGATGAAAGCGTTTCTGCTAGTTGATATCTATTTGTACATAGACATTATTATAATACCAAAAGGTTTTTGATATAAAGATATTTTGGATTCTCATAAGGGAAAAACCCGTTCCGTTCTGCGGCGTGGTCTTATGAGATATCGTTTACTTGTTCATATACCTGTTTAAACTGTTTTACTCACACGAGTTCCATGACTGACCCGGAGTTTACTTTGTTGTTTTCCCTAAACTCTTGGGTGCCTAAATTTGTACGGGTAGTCAAGTAGTCGGGATTTACAGATATACTTGAAGAGCTGGAGCAGGAGGCTTCTGGATCTTATAGCTATAGTTTATTTCCGCTGTGTTGTAAGTGCTGTACTCTGATAAGTGTTATTGTATACATAACTGTTATATTTCAAAGTTATGTTATCTATTATATGTTATTCGTTCCGCTGTGAGGTTCGTGTTACTCTGATGTTGTGTTCTTCTTCTTCTTCTTCTATTCTAATTTTCTATCTTATCTATTCTCACCTTCTAATTTCTTTCATTAATTACTAGAATTTTTCGATGTTTTGGTTATCGACATCGAGCTTATGTCGATAACCAAAGTCGCCGAAAATCCGGGTCATTACACTTTTTCTCTCACACACACATACATCTATTCACTCTTACTGAATCTTCATGTACTTCAACTCTTGTCTAGTCATCTGCAAACCTATCACAGAAACACACACCAAGTAAAGTGGAACAAAAGAAGATATAATTTAGAGCAAATATAAATTTATTTTAAATTTTATTTGCCTCAGGATTTTTGGTGTGTTTCTCATCTTTTTGTAGACTAGGTCTGATATGTGTGTGTGTATATATTTGTGTGTATGTGCGTGTATGAATATATATATATATATATATATATATATATATATATATGTATGTGTGTGTGTGTGTGTGTGTGTGTGTGTATGTGTGTGTAGCTGAGTCTATACTACTTGTGATATTTACAGTGTTTCATTGTAAATACCATAAGATAGTCTGTTATTCCTGTGCACAATACATGTATACACATACATATATATGTTTATACACATTTTTTTCCCAAGTATACGGGGGCAATTTGGTCAAATACACTTCAGTACAGAATCAAATATCTCTGGAAGCACTTATATACAGACATATATGTATACACACATATTTTTGTATATATACATGTATGTATACAATGGAATACAAGTTGGGATGCATGATGCATGCAAAAGTCAACAGGAACTGTCCAGGAGTCAAACAATCATGGCTCAACACACAAGTCAAATTTCAAGCAATTTGTGTTCAGATGAAGCATGTCTCACATGCATGCTGCATGGGTCAGGTATCCATGAGCACTAGTGGAAAAAAAAATCAAGTTTCAGCATACATACATAAATAAAGTCACACAAACTCACAGCAGTATGCAACATCAATATGGAGTGTTCATGTCAAAATCAATTAACAACAGACCACTAAGGATATAACCATGTACATGCACACATCCCAGTCAAAACTATGTGCATCATTTAAACAAGGCAGTGTTAAAGAACAAGCAGCAATAAAAAGCACAAAGAATAGTTGCATGGTGCAGCAAGGCATGTTGGACTCAAATGCATCAGAAGTTATACAAAATGGAAACACATACTCCAGTTTAGCAAGATTAAATAGCTGCATAAACAACCAAGAAAATAGCATGGTGAAATAGCAGACATGTGTGTGGCAGTATGGATATGCATATACATGAAACAACTACAACATGGCCATGATACACATATGCAACATTACAAGCACAATAGACACAGAAGATTCAAATTGTACAAGACCACAAGAGCAACAATGAAGTTGTCTTAAATATCGTGCAACAATGTAAGTCAAGGCCAAGTGATACAAGAACATAAATGTGCATCTAGACATTTCTCTTTCAGCATACACAAATACAACGACAAATTACAAGACAATAAGCTCAAAATGGTAGCAAAGTGATCAAAGCATGGACAAGCAAATGCTAACATACAAGGTATAACAGTGGACAAGGCAATCTCAATAATAAGGCAGCAGCATTGATATGTATATACACACATGTGTGTATATATACATATATATGTACACCAAATGGATATACTAGAACGATCATGTCAAGTCAGATAGGGTTTATGTTCTAATTCAAGCTAAGACATTCGAATGGTTCTAAAAAGGGAAATTTTCTTTTCCAAAATTGTTTAGTCTCTGAAAGAAAGAATGTATATCTGCATGAACATGATTGGTCACAACATTTCTAATAAAAGGAAAATCTTTCCACCTTTAATTCTCTGTAATGGGAACATATTAATCTTCCATTTGTGGGTCAAAAATTTGCCAAGTTAAATTTCTTTAATCAAATTCACAGTGGTACGAAATTCGACTAAGTGCACCAAAAGATCTGGGAAAGCATTCATTAACAAAATCGAAGGACCATAGTTTGGAATGCAATCAATTCACAATTCAAAATCTTTCCAGAATTTTACATGCGAATTACACAAAAGGCGTAAAACCAAATTTGTATTTTATGAAATCATCGATATTAAACAAGTCAAGTCCTAAATGAAATCAGAGAATTAAGGGGACGAAAAACCTATAAACATCACTTATTCCTCATCGGCCAAAATATCCCGAATCGAAAGAAAACAATTCATATATTCGAACGAACAAAAATTTAGAGATCTTACTTTTGTTCGATCAAGGTAGGAGTGGTCAAAGACAAGCAATAGAAGATCATCAGAGATTTCAAAGCAGCCATGATTTTCGAGTCCAAATTAAAAACCCTAGCTCACAAAAATTTCTAGGCACCATTGATAAAGAGGAGGCAGCAGAGTTTTCTTATTACAAAGTCAAAGAAAAATAAAGGGAACACTTCTATTTCTAGTGTATTATTTTTAAGGGTTTTTGCTTTGTACTTTTAAGTTGCTTTTATTTTCTGGAAACTGCTTCATATGTTTTTCTAGTTTTCTTAGCTAAAGAGATTTAGCTATAGGATTTTGTAGTTAAGAAAATAACTACTTTGTATTTTAAGTCGTGTCAAGATTTTGAGCTTAGGATTAGAGCGGTAGCAGGTTTTACAAGTTTACAGGGTCTTATAAGCAGGAATTTGTTTTAATACCTAGTAGAAATCTTGGGAATGTGGCAATAGGTTGGGTTTACCGAAGCTGGGTAATTCTTGTGTGTGATTTATCTTTTCTGCAATTATTCTGTGTTTGCTTTTAATTTTCAGTAAACCTTACTCACCCCCCTCTAGGGTTAATCTAGATCCAACAAGGCAAACTAAGAAAATGAAATTAAAAAGGAATATAATAACGATGTGGATAACCAGCAAAAATAAAAATGGTAAATGGAGTCGATTAAAAAAGCACATAAGAATGAGAATTTAGACTAAGGGTCTAGGTAAAAGACAAAGAGGAAAAAAGAAAAAGTTAGCGAAAGAAATAAATATACATAAAAGGAAATTGTATGTGTAGCCTCGAATATGTACTTAAAATTGATTTGGGTGGATATAAAGCAGGCAAAAGGTGCGGTCCATTATAGGTAATATGGGAGAATTGAATATGACCCTTCCTAATAATGGTATGATAAATATCGTCAACATAGAAAATGCTTAGAATAAGTAACAGGGAAGTCCGGTCCTTGCGGATTCGAGGATAACTTCGTATTAGGAAATAGAGATCATAATGATTGGTCCGTTATGGTGATGTTTTAAAGCGAATATTGGAGTATGCAATAAGAGGCTTAATGGTAGGGGTGATATTGCTTATATATGTATACTTTTGCATATATATGTATATATAATCGTAGGGCCATGGACAATGCGACCATGTTTGAGGGCTACCCGAGGATAAGGTCCATGATGTAGGCAAAGGTGTAACCTATAAGAGTTTTAGGCCGCTTTAAGTTATTAAGAAGGTACTACCTTGATTGCAATAGACAATCTAAAGAGTCGGCGAATGGCTGGATATATTATGGAACCATAGGGTGGGTACCAACCACTAAGGATAGCACTGTATAGATATTGAGTCCTCACCAGTTTGAAAGTTAAGCGGGAAGGATATGGTTCATACACAAATGAACTTTGCTAAAAATCTTGTTTTTGACCAACTTTGAAAATGTGTATGTCCTTCGTTTCAAAGCGAAATGCTGTCAAATTTTAATATGCTGTTGTACATATACCAAAGTTTGTTACTGTAAAATTTCATTAATTACTGGGTAGTTTTTATGTTAATATATCATCAAAGTTGGCTAAAAACAAGATTTTTGTTTTGCTGTTTCAATTTGCGGCATTCTTCATTAGTCTTCACATCTAAATTTGGGTTAATTAATGTTTGAATTAAAAAGTTTCATGATAAATTTTGTAGCCACGATATCTGATAACTAATTACTATGATGGTCGCCCTTAACCAACTCTATTCTCTACATTAGTATACATGATTACTTAGTGATTCTCTTTACTAATGAAGGTCTCGGGGTGGCGCATCACAGCTTGGTATCAGAGTATATATACATTGTGATAACATAAGAGTCAACTACTCATATGGTACGATATCCAAGCTAAAATGATAAAGCACAACAAAAGCTAGCAAAAAGATCCAAAGGAAGATGCAATACGGGTTCAAAACATAATTTTAGCTCCACAAAAAGAATTCTTAACAACATTATGAGAAGAAAGAAACCAAGGTATGAGAGCTTGATAAATTCTCTGGTTTTCCAAGTGCAGTCACCGAGATTGTTCGAGTGGGGCATGCAATGCCTTATGGTTTTATTAGATTGGTTGATTAAGGCAATGCTAGTAGTAACCTATATCAAAAGGTACCTTTAAAATAAAAGGGCGTGGTTAACGTAATCAGTTTGCGAGTAAAGTAGCAGTATGCATAATAGAAAATCCTCAAATGAATTATGTGTATCCTATACAATGGTACAATCTGTTGGAGAAACTCAAGGCATTTGTGATGTAGGCATTGGGTAATCGCTTAAGTATATAGCATATACCTACATATTTTCGATGCATGCATTGGATAGTCCACTGCGAGTGTAGTTTACTCGTGCTCATAGAAGATGGTGGTGATATTTTGATGTGGAGATATGGCTGGTCCTATCGATGTGCTTGTGAAAGAACTAAAGGACAATATCTGGGTCTTCCGGACCAGGGGATATACACACATATTTATGTACTAAAAAAAATCTACTAGGAAGTAAATGCATGTGGTTCATATGCGATGGTAGAATCTGAACAACTTAAAGTAAATTTCAACATAAATTAAATGGTAAGCAATTGGAATATGATAGTGTTATGTGTAAGATGTATAATTGTCCAATCACCAGAACATTATCCTGACCCGTCTTCAAAACATCCCACGTGATAAACGAAAGGCATGTACTGGTTACTTAAGGCAGGATAAGTGTTGATAGAGAATCCTGAGTTGAAAGGGTAAATTTTATCGCCATTACTTATTCATTATTATTTTTAAAGTTTTTCTTCTTTGATTTATTTACTTGTGCTTTAATGAACATTTTTTTATTTGCAGAACACCAAACAAAAGATTAGTGTCCTTGTGGACTAAGTTTTTTGGTTTTTGCAAAAATTCAGACCTATTAAGGTGTGGCTTGTCACATTAGTTTACATATTAAAAGAAATAAGGCATTTAGACTATTTGAATAAATTTTACTAAGTAAAAAAATATTTAAAAATTTAAGATCCAAAACATTAAATATAGTTAGGTAAAAAAAAATTAGGTGTCAAATACAAAAAAATAAAGAGTTAACTATATTTAAAATACATAAGCTTTCAGAATGCGTGCATATGTACATCACGAATGTGGGTGTTTATATGTGAATGTGATTTTGTAGCATAAAAGGTATCCTAAATAGTGTCATTAATATTTTAAAAGCATAAAATATAAGATAGTGATATTTATAACAATTAAAATATTCAATTATATACTTTCATATTCAAATGGTTATATGTGATCATATCCGCACATATAAAGTCATTATAAAATAAAGTAGTCTAATATATACTAAAAATGTAATGTGTACTTAAAATTAAAGTTGGATAACTATGTAAGAAGTAGAATAAGAAACATATGTTGAATGAAGATATCTTCTTAGATCTCCAGGATCCACTTACACTTAACAATTAGATTTTATTTTTTTGATGCAAAACTTATAATATATATAATTCATAAAATATTCAAGCATATACTTACGTAAGTAGATTCAAAAGGTTATATGTGATCATATCGACGAATATAAAATCATCATAAAATACAAGGAATGTGATATACACTAAAAGATGTGATAAATAACTAAAATTGAATTTGGATAACTATTAAGAAGTAGAATAAGAAACACAACTTAAATGAAGATATCTTCTGAGATCTCAATGTCCCATACTACGTCCTTAAAGAGATGCATGAATCACTTATATTTCATTAATATTTTTATTCTTTCATTTGATTTTGGAGTTCAATTTGTTTTGATTTTTTTTTTACTTTTTGTGCTGTGGAAGGTTTTGAGGAGAATGGAGAAAATCATGTATGAGAAATTGTAACAGCCCGACTTTCGAACCCCTCGGAAGTCATGTCATTATTTAAGAATAAGAAATGTATAATAGATAGAACTAAAGAAAACATCAGAATCTCACAACAGAACTTGAACAAAATATAATGTCACATAATATTATACATCGGAGTTATATTACATTAGAGTACAATACATCAGATACATGGATATATTCCCATTACAACTTACAAACTTCATAATTATACATAGATATTATTGATAGACTATCTTGAATACTTCATAGATATAAAGACCAACTTGTAGAACCTTGCCATCCAGTTATTCCATAAAGTTATCAAACATCTGGTTCACTTGTCTAACTCATAAAAGTGCTATGAATATGCAAGAGTTTAGGGAAAACATATAGAAATAAACTCCAGGTCAATCAAGGGACTGGTATGAGCAAACAAGTTTAAAACAAGTAAAGAAATAAAAGATATCTCAGAAGACCACGCCGTAAGTACGGAATAAATTTTTCTCTTATGAGAATCAAAGCATTTTATATATTTAAATCATATATTATGGTAATATCTATGGTTTTCCACAATTAATTTAGAATCTAGCAGAATGCTTGCATCTCACATTCAACTATAAAGTAAACTGCTTGGCGCTTATGGATAATGGATTTCCAACTATAACAAGGTATGGAACCACCTTCCGTGTAACACCCCGTATTTTCTATGAACATTAAATTTAACAAATCTAAGAACACTTAATTTTTAAAAGAAGAATTGGGTGAAATGGGTTATGCCATTGTGTTCGTCTCGAAATTCTGCTTGAGATAGAGTCCGAGTTTGCATGAATCGGACTCCGTATGAAGAATTTATGGAGGTTAGAAGATTTCTAGTATAAGTAGAAATTAAATTAAAAATAATAATTAAATAATCAATTCAGTTCGAAATTCAAAAACCTAGAAATCGGCTGAGCAGGAAATCTCCCACTCAGGGGTGTCGACCACCCCCAAGGGGTGTCGTCACTGGTGTCGACCCCCCTATAGGGGTATCGACATGGGTGTCGACCCCCCCCCCCCCCCCCCCGTAGGGGTCAACCCCGGCCAACTGTGCTGGACAGTGACGATTTTCTGAGTCATAGGGCTACGTGGCGACATCTGATTGGCCTGATCATGCATTTTCTTGGACTGGACGGCTTTGATGACTCCTAGGTTGATCTAAAGGTCCATATTAATCCTAAACTTCTATATAATCACCCCAAACGTCAACCCTAAACCTCACAATCTCATTCTACGAAGCCGTCATGTTGTCCATCCCTAAGCTAGCCTGGCCTCCATCTTCTCCAAACTAGAAATCAAGTTAGAAAGCTCCAAACCAAATCCAAACTAGAGAATCAAACGTCTACATCAAAGGATAAGCTTAACAAATTCAGAAATCAGATCCTAGAATACAAGATCCGCTCTTTTTCTGTTGGTTTAGTTATTATTCCGATTTGAACACCTAATAGAAATCATGACTGTAATAATCGGATTTAGAACTATGCCTAATTCTAATTCATGCTTATCCTTTTGTCAAATCTGAATTGCCTATGCCTATGAGACTATTGTGGATGACATAATGGAACCTATCATGCCTATGAGACTGTTGTGATTGATATGATGGAACCTATCATGTTGTACATCCTATGCCTATGAGACTATTGTGATTGATATAATGGAACTTATCATGTTGTTCATCAAAATTAGTGTTTCTCTTAAGTCCAATTCTATCTAATCTTTATACCTATGGTGTAAATTACTTAGCTTACCCACACTTATTGTTAATGTACAACATGCCTATTGAAACATGATTCTTGAATTGGGTACACCTTTACATGCCTATTTTTCCTTATGTCAATTCTTATGCCCCTTCTCTATTTTTCCATTTTTATTTTCTTTTATGAATACTAAGTTCATTCGGAACTTAAATTGAATCTCGTTGTACGTGCGATTATAACACGGGAAAATTGGGTATAATTTAATTGAGTAAATTTTGGGCATAACTAGTGAATAAACTACACTTGGAAAATGTTGACATAAAAAGACCTAAACTTGGACACATATGACAAATATGTAAATTGGCTAAAGATGAATATGCCTAACCCGAGGTTAGATTGAGTTGCAGTGTAAGACTGCCTGGAACCGCCCGGCACATCCAGCGACCGCAAAAATATAGATCTAATGTGAGAGGTTAACGCATTAAGCCCAAAAACCCGAGGTTAGATTGAGTTGCGGTGTAAGAATGCCCGGAACCACCCGGCACATCCAGCGACCGCAACAATATAGATCTAATGTGAGAGGTTGGTGCTTTAATGAATGAATTAAAGCTAAGACGGACAGGCTAAGAATGGTAGGTTAAGTTAATTAATGCAACACTTAACCAATACAACATGTTAATTAAACAGGTGGATGGGGTTAGGTTAATTTGAGAACACTTAACCGTTATAACATGTTGATTAGGAAATCCTAGTAACGGGGACCCATTTCAGCAGTAACCCACATAGATGTATCACGGTGCCCTGAACTAGGCAGGGTGGGGCACGATTACTGGGTTGATTATAAGAAATCAAAATAGCGGCGGGTGGTGCAACAGTGTAGGTTCCGGCGGAGTATGGGCGTGCACGTTGTAACAACCCGGAAATGCGGGCCAGTTTAAAAATTTTATTTTGGCAATTTTAGCGAATTTTGAACATTTAAAATGAATTATTTTAAATAATATTGACGAGAAATTTATTTTGAATAGAATTCGAACGTATATATATTATATACGTCGTCGTTAGAATATAAATAATTATAAATATAATTGAAAATGGCGCGGTAGTTCGATAATTCGATTTCAAGCTTCAATTGAATGTACCGGGTGCAAAACAATCCGGATTTTAGCGAAACCAAAAATAATAGGATCTAATTGGGAATATCTTTCCAACGAATCTGACAAATCGAAATTTCATAGCGGGAATCAAAAGATATGTCCAGTTGAAAATTCTGAATAGTCGCTATGGAATTCAGGCCCTTAAAAATGGAAATTTTGCAAACGACCTCGGATTTCGATGAAACCACTTTTGTTGGATCCGTGATGTCCAATTATTGCTAGATTCCAAATTTCATAATTTTTCGAATCAATATGTGAGCGTGGCAAAGGAAAACCGTTTGACTAGTTTTAGTTGATTTTAATCGACTGGAAAATGGCCATTTTTCCAACGGTCTCAGAAATCGATGAAACTAGTTTTGTTAGGACCGTATCATCAATACGAAGTTAGAAATTTTTTTTCGGGAATTTATAGAGTTAGTATGTGGCCCCAGTAAATTGAAATGCGCGTTCAAATTCAATATATAGAGTTATACGTTGATTTTGACGAAAACTGATCGAAATTGTCGAATCAGCTTACGATACATATCCCATTGTGTTCGGAATGGGGGCAAAACGTTATAGACGACAGGCGGTAGGCCTCGTTTAGAGGTCGCATGAAAAAGTCAACTTTTTTCTGAAATAAAATATTAAATAAAATAAAAAGAATTCCTCTCTCCTCCACCCCTTACTTCCTCTCTGCCCCCCCTTTTCGTTCATTCAGCAGAGAAATAAATAAAAAATCGAAGTCGCTTCGCTCAGCCCTCCGCACGCCCCCGCCGTCCCCTTCGCACGCAGCCGCCCCTCCGCACGAAGCCCCCTCCATCCCCTTCGTTTCCGCCTCCTCCTCCTTCTTCCCTTCTCCCTCGCGACGCCCTCCTCTTCCCCAAACCCACCGCCGCCCTTATCCCCTTCCTTCCCCCTTTGCCGCCGCCTACCTCCTTCTTCTTCCCTCCTCACCTCATCCGCTTCTTCCTCCTCTTCTATTGAGCACCAGCCCCCCCCCCCCCCCGACAGCGAACCGCCAAGCCTCGAGACACCCATCCCTTCGCTGCTTCCTTCGCTATTCGCTTTTCCATTCAATGCGAGTTTTATATTTTATTTTTATTTATTTTATGTTATTTTTTATTTATAAATTCAATTTTTTTATATATGAAATAACAGTGAAAAAGTTTGCATTTTTATTAGGCAAAGGATTTGATCTTTACTAGGAAAAAGTTTGCATTTTTATTAGGCAAAAGATTTGATTTTTAAAATAGAAAAGATTAGATTTTTAAAATCGAAAAGACGAAATCTTTATATATGAAAAGGCGAGATCTTTATATATGAAAAGGGCGAAATCTTTATATAGAGAATAACATGATGAAAATAGAATTTTTATCTATATAGTAGCGTTGTAAAAATAGAATTTTTATCTATATAGTAGCGTTGTAAAAATAGAATTTTTATATATATAGTAGCGATGTAAAAATGGAATTTTTTTTATCCATATGGAGTGATAATAAAAATATGATTTTTATATACATAGCAACAAAGTAAAAATGTGATTTTTATATATTGAATAGTGAAGTAAAAATGGGATTTTTATATATTGAGTAGCGAAGTAAAAATTCGATTTTTATATATTGAATAGCGAAGTAAAAATTCGATTTTTATATATTGCATAGCAATATAAAAATATGATTTTTATATATGTAGTGACTACGGGCGACGAAAGTGACAAAAGGCGAAAACAGTGAAGATTTCTCTAAATGAAGTGTCGTGAAGTTGGGATAGCTTCGGTGAGAACTTCTCACTCTAAATTTCTTTTTCTAGTTATATATATATATATATATATATATATATATATATATATATACTAGGATGCAGACGGTGCTTAGCAGCACCCGACACCCGTCATCCACAGACCATGGATGGCTTATTTGTTTAATTGATGTGTTGTGAAATTGTTTGTGATGTTGATGTGAAATCGATAATAAAATGTAGATGGTTGAAATAAATTAATTATCGTTAAAAATATAATTTTTAACGTGAATGTGAATAAATAAATATTTATAAACAAATCGACCGATTTGTTTATATACACTGATTTGACTGATATTGATTGGGTCGATAAATTTTACACATCGCCCAACTGCACAAATAAAAATCAGTGTTTGTTGATTTGAAACCCCACACAGGAATTGGGATGAAATTTGGCGTACACTAATCCCAATTATTTAATTGTATGTCGATCGATTGGTCGACAGGCTGTGTAAGCGTTGATTATTTATATTTGATGCTTACGCAGTTGTGTGGTGCACGTTGGATGATGGTTGATTGGTTATCATTGCAATTATATACATGTGATGTATGGAATCCATATAATTAACATTATATGGTGATTGATTGGGCCTCATTCCAATCGGGAAAATAGTGAATATTGAAAAGTGATTTCAAAATTAATTATTTTGAAATGAAATTCAAATTAAATTAGATTAAAATTCAAATTGAAATTTTATTTAATTAATTTGAGATGAATTCGAATCGAATAGAAAATGAATTCGATTCGAATTGAATAGAAAGTGAATTTGAATTCGAATTGAATAGAAATGAATTCAAATTGAATTAAATTGAAATTGAATTAAAAACGAATTGAAATCGTTTTGGATGAAATTTAAAACGAACTGAAATTGAATTGAAATCAATTTGAAATGAATTCGAATTGAATTAAATAGAAGGTAAATTCAAATTGAATTGAATTGAAACGAATTAGAATTTGAATTGAAACGAATTTGAATTCGAATTAAATAAAATTAAAATGAATTCGAATTGAATTGAAATCAAATCGATTTGAAATTGAATATAGTGTTGAAATGGTTTTGAAAACGAATTTAAAACGATTTATAAAATACGTTTTAAAAAGGAAATCGACGAAATATATATAATATATATATTATATATATAATGGCCTGAATAGAACGCGCCGCGCCGCGACAGTTCATGAATTTCGACCATTGACTTCGAATTGACGTTGTGGGAGATCCGACTGTCGGATTCTCCTAAAACCGAAACCGTTGGGTTCGTATCGAAAAGAGCTTTCCAATGAATATTAGAAATTTGAAATCTAATGGTTGGATTTGGAATTATGTCCAAATCAAAATTGAAAAAGGTCGCTGTAAGTGCAGTTCGATGGCCGTTGATGGAAATCGACTGTACGGGCCTTGATAAAATTATTAAAAATATCTATAATTTGTGTAAAATCATAAGAAATGATTTCGGAAAAATTGGGCTGAAAAATTCCATATTTGAAAAGATAAAAATAGATTTTTATCGAAATGAACTAGTTTTGAACTAGAATTAAAATCAATTTATTTTTGAAATAAATAAATTGAATTTGAAAGTGATTTTAAAAATATTCAATATTCCCGATACATGGATTGGACTGGAGTTGAATCGAAATTATCTTCGGAATATTTCGATGTTGTATTTCGTGACTATACAGATATTTTTATGGGAATTTGAAAGATATATTTTATATCATTATTTCCAATACGATATTTGTTGGTTTCATAATTTGATATTGAATATAAGCCGGTATATTTTCTATTCAGAGCCTTGTATTTAATATCAAATGTGATTTGGGTTTGTCGTGAACCGTGTTTTAGATGGCATTGGTTCTTTAACCCAGTTAAAGGCAGGATATTGATTTTTGAAAAGATTGAAACTAAGTGGAGTTTTAATGAGTCTTTAATTAGATTAAAAAGTGAATTGATTATTTAAATTATCAAATCTGAAAGGTGATCGAGAATGGAGTACCACCAGTTTTGCTCCAATGCGACAGTTAAATCTTTAATTAGATTCGAACGTGAAATGGTAATTAATTTTACCGATAACACCATGGTGTTAGATATGGAGTATTACCAGTTTTTCTCCATGGGATGAATAGGTTAGCATTGGGAAATAAAATAAATAATTACTTTGGTGTGGTTCGCTAATCCCAACTAGTTTGAAATGATATCCAAAGGAAGATTAAAGAATAAATTTAGAAGAATTTATCTTGGATAAAATTAATGGGAACCTTTCCCTCAGAATGTGATTTTGTGAATAAAAGAATATTCTGAATTGGAATGAGGCGTCTGTTGTGTTTGTGTAACATTTGTTTATCATATACGTGGGTTATTCAGAAAGGCCGGGTTTATACCCATTCTGAATAACCGATTCGACGAGATGTCGAAGATGAAGACGGTGGTTGAATACCGGAAGTCTTCACATCATTTGGGTGATTACCGATGATCTTGATTGGGCTGTACACCCAAGATGAGGGAAACAGTTGCTGATCGTCCAGACGTACTTGGAGATCGATGGATATGCGAGGAAAGTGCCTCCGGTTTCGTTCAGACCCAGAACGTACATGTAAATGGATTGTGTGTCTGACATTGCATTTTATTCTGTGTTGATTGATCTCTATTAAATATACATCTGTTTGGCGGAGGAGAATTTATTCTCTTGCTTAACGCCCTTCTCTGAGACATACAAGCTCAGAGGTTGTATATCGATGGACATCAGTCGCATGGAGTGAATTGCCAGTGTGGCACACGTAAGTGGCAATTGATCAGGGCTTCTGTTGAAAAGCAAAGTCTTGTGGATGATGATCAAAGCACGGCCTGTGTGGCGTAGCTTTGTGTATAACGTGAATTCGCGAGCCTCACACCTTGGTATGAGTCAAAAACGGGAGACGGACCACTGGGAGAGCACGACGTTTCTTTCTAGCTAGGGTGGTGTCAGTGACCTACCAGCCCTGACATTTATGTACTTTTCACCTGTGTGGTTGTTGAAATGCGAGGTGCCTCGGATATAGGTCCGTAAGGACCGGGAAACGTGTGTTCAGGAATTGCCAATCCTCAAAAGTAAGAGAGGACCGGCCCAGCCGATTCCAAGGATCAAAGTGGGGTCCTGGGACATTTGCTTGAGTGTCTCAAACGCGGAGAGGAGCTTGCCCCTTGCCTTGACTCATGATGGAATCCAATTTCCAATACGTGTGTTTCGGTTTTATTTGTAGAGCCTAGTATGGCGACATAGTAGATGGTAGCTATGCCGCCTATGATTGATACTTATGATTGAAATTGTTTTGATACTATACACCTATAATAGTATCAAATAATGTGTTTTAAACGTATCAAGCATGCTTTGTCTGTTATTAGGTAAAAACCCTATCCTCCAGCTTGCGTTGCATTATGTGATGGGACCTGGGTCTTATAACAGCTTCATTTTTCTTTATTTAACATTGCGCTGTTTGTTCTATGCACTGGTATTCTTGGGAGGAAACCCGTTCCGTGTTATACGGCGTGGTCCCTTGATTTACCTAACTTTAAAACCAATATTAATAACTGTTTTAGTTCTCACACCAGTCACATGACTGACCTGGAGTTTATTGTTTTAACCTAAACTCTGAGTGCCCCTATTTTCCGCACGGGCAGCTAGTAGTTTTGGTTTTCCAAATTTATATTCACAGGATCCTGATTTACAGCTGGAAAGATGCTCGGAAAGCTCTGTATCCGTGTATCACTTTCAGTTGTGTTTTGTATATTTTTCCGCTGCAATGTAATTTATTGTAATCTCTGATATTTATTTTCTGTGAAATATTTATTCATTTATACTCTGTATATTCTTGTATATGATGGGATTGTTGTAATATACAATGAAATGTTCTTCCGTCTGCGTTCTGATTTGTCCTGTTCTCAAAACGATCAGGGGTTTCGAACGGTCTTTGTCGGTTTTACGATCGATTCAGATCGAGCGAAATTCCTTGCCGTTATAGTTGGTATCAGAGCTTTGGTTTACAGAGCTCGAGAACAAGACACGTTAGAACCCTACGAAAGAATTCATCAGATATTGGATTAGTAATATCCAATTAGAATGACTCGTTAGAGATAGGATCAGTAGTATCCTAGAACGAGAGTGAAGAGTATATTTTTCAAATGAAAACAATATTATTTTAAAAATTTAAATCGCTTTATACGTATTTGATTACTTATTTATTTTGAATATGGACAATCGAGTACATAAAGATTTTGCATATACGCGTCATGAACGTATAGTCGAAGTTTTAATATACTGGATATATATAGAATCTTACTCTAGTGGCCCGAAGATGATTCTGATGGTTGAGTACTCATCATCAGTATTTATATTCGTATTTCTAAGGTGTGATATCTATATATTTCCATTAGACTGGTGTGAGAACCAAAACTTATATAGATAGATTTATTTGTTGTGATTTGGCATCAAAAACATGATTTTATGTATATATATCAAAATTATGAATTTGAAACTCTAATTCACTAATTGATTGATGTTTATGCTGTTTGTTTATTTGGTTGATAATTTTGAACCATTTAGCCTAATTGAATCAAATATTGAATTGTATTGAAAATTGGTCGCATTTGCTTGCATCTACATGTATATCTATTGAACAGGTCATAGCAAGGAGGCTAGAGCAGAGAATAAAATTTGTTTGCTCGACAAATAGGTACATATTTACTATAATTTACTGTTTTGTTTGGGTGATGATGATTTTATGAGCCGATTGGCTAGCCGCTTGGCTAGCCGCTTGGCTTTTTCTTTTTCTTTTTGAGATCAGAAGGCCTATATGGCAATTTCGGGATTTTCCCGTGGCTCTTGGTGCAGGGGAGGTTATGGCGAAATTTTTTGAAAATTTAGGGTGTTGGCCAAATTTTTGAAAAATTTGAAAAGTTCTTAGAAACTGAAAAGTTGAAGAACTTAAGCCGTAGTCAAAATAATGGAAGTTGAGTTGATTTGTTAAACAACTTTCGGCTTCGTTCCTTTTCGGCTTCCATTGTTATGTTCCTTTTCGGCCTTTGATTTAGAGAAGATTAGAATATCATCAATAAAAACCAGAACAAATTTGTTCAATTAAATCACACATTGAACTGATAAGAAAATAGTTAGAAATATATACTTGTGCATTATATATGTTTGAACAGGAAATTGGATAGCTGTTGAGTAAAGATTTTATTTGCGTGCCCGACAAATAGGTAAACCTTAATGAGTTGGATGCGCACTTTTATTATTATATCAACTCCTGTGAGTGCCATTGGATGCGGAGTGATGGTTATTCTGTGTGTAATTAATAAATATCGCCATAGGATAGCAACAATTAATTTTGAACTACATTACATGGCATACTTCTGGAAGATAGGCATACTTCATCATATACCACATAAGCATTTGGAGCTTGTGTGACGAGGTGGAAGATTTACCATACGAGCGAGAGGCTTGTATGGCGATGACTATATTTTACAGGTTGAACTGATGACTGATATGGACTATATAAAATTGTAACGATAAAATTGCCAGATTAATAAAAACCCCACACGGGTCTAGAGTTGACAATAATCACGTCTCTCTAGTTATTAGATACGGCACACAGACTATTTATTTCCCACACGGGACGAGGTGACGAGGATTTATCCTCTGGAGCATTTAAAATACACACTCCCTCAGGCTTTGACAGGGTGACGAGAATTTATTCTCTGGAGTTATTATCAATACACGCTCCCCTGTAAACACCAGAATATATCACTATAAATATGTGTATGCTTATTAGGATTTAATGGGTACCTAATACGGCCCAATAAATTTCCAAACCTCTCCCCGTACAAAGGAGGTTATGGCGAAATTTTTCGAAAATTCCGGGTGTTAGCCAAATTTTTGAAGAATTTGAAAATTCTCAGAAACTGAAAAGTTGGAGAATGGAAGCCAGATCAAACATGGAGTTGATTAATCAAACCACTTTCGACTTTGTTCCTTTTCGGGGACGAAAAGTTTTAAGTGGGGGAGAATGTAACAACCCGGAAATGCGGGCCAGTTTAAAATTTTTATTTTGGCAATTTTAGCGAATTTTGAACATTTAAAATGAATTAGTTTAAATAATATCGACGAGAAATTTATTTTGAATAGAATTCGAACGTATATATTATATACGTCGTCGTTAGAATATAAATAATTATATATAATTATAAATAGAATTGAAAATGGCGTGGTAGTTCGATAATTCGATTTCAAACTTCAATTGAATGTACTGGGTGCAAAACAATCCGGATTTTAGCAAAACCAAAAATAATAGGATCTAATTGGGAATATCTTTCCAATGAATCTGACAAATCGAAATTTCATAGCGGGAACCAAAAGATATGTCCACTTGAAAATTCTGAATAGTCGCTATGGAATTCAGGCCCTTAAAAATGGAAATTTTGCAAACGACCTCGGATTTCGACGAAACCACTTTTGTTGGATCCGCGATGTCCAATTATTGTTAGATTCCAAATTTCATAATTTTTCGAATCAATATGTGAGCGTGGCAAAGGAAAACGCGTTTGACCAGTTTCAGTTGATTTTAATCGACTGGAAAATGGCCATTTTTCCAACGGTCTCAGAATTCGACGAAACTAGTTTTGTTAGGACCGTATCGTCAATACGAAGCCAGAAAATATTTTTCGGGAATTTATAGAGTTAGTATGTGGCCCCAGTAAATTAAAATGCGCGTTCAAATTCAATATATAGAGTTATACGTTGATTTTGACGAAAACTGATCGAAATGGTCGAATCAGCTTACGATACATATCCCATTGTGTTCGGAATGGCGGTAAAACGCTACATACGACAGGCGGTAGGCCTCGTTTAGTGGTCGCATGAAAAAGTCAACTTTTTTTTTGAAATAAAATATTAAATAAAATAAAAAGAATTCCTCTCTCCTCCACCCCTTACTTCCTCTCTGCCCCCCCTTTTCGTTCATTCAGCAGAGAAATAAAAAAAAATCGAAGTCGTGTCGCTCAGCCCTCCGCACGCCACCGCCGCCCCCTTCGCACGCCGCCGCCCCTCCGCACGAAGCCCCCTCCATCCCCTTCGTTTCCGCCTCCTCCTCCTTCTTCCCTTCTCCCTCACGACGCCCCCCACCGCCGCCCTTCTCCGCTTCCTTCCCCATTTGTCGCCGCCTCCCTCCTTCTTCTTCCCTCGTCACCTCATCCGCTTCTTCCTCCTCTTCTATTGAGCACCAGCCCCCCCCCCTCGACAGCGAACCGCCAAGCCTCGAGACACCCGTCCCTTCGCTGCTTCCTTCGCTATTTTCTTTTCCATTCAATGTGAGTTTTATATTTTATTTTTATTTAGTTTGTGTTATTTTTTATTTATAAATTTAGTTTTTTTATATATGAAATAACAGTGAAAAAGTTTGCATTTTTATTAGGCAAAGGATTTGATTTTTACTAGGAAAAAGTTTGCATTTTATTAGGCAAAAGATTTGATTTTTAAAATAGAAAAGATTAGGTTTTTAAAATAGGAAATATGAAATCTTTATATATGAAAAGGCGAGATCTTTATATATGAAAAGGGCGAAATCTTTATATAGAGAATAGCATGATAAAAATAGAATTTTTATCTATATTGTAGCGTTGTAAAAATAGAATTTTTATCTATATAGTAGCGTTGTAAAAATAGAATTTTTATCTATATAGTAGCGATGTAAAAATGGAATTTTTTTTATCCATATGGAGTGATAATAAAAATATGATTTTTATATACATAGCAACAAAGTAAAAATGTGATTTTTATATATTGAATAGCTAAGTAAAAATGGGATTTTTATATATTGAGTAGCGAAGTAAAAATTCGATTTTTATATATTGAATAGCGAAGTAAAAATTCGATTTTTATATATTGCATAGCAACAATATAAAAATATGATTTTTATATATGTAGTGACTACGGGCGATGAAAGTGACAAAAGGCGAGAACAGTGAAGATTTCTCTAAATGAAGAGTCGTGAATTTGGGATAGCTTCGGTGAGAACTTCTCACTCTAAATTTCTTTTTCTAGTTATATATATACTAGGATGCAGACGGTGCTTAGCAGCACCCGACACCCGTCATCCACAGACCATGGATGGCTTGTTTGTTTAATTGATGTGTTGTGAAGTTGTTTGTGATGTTGATGTGAAATAGATAATAAAATGTAGATGGTTGAAATAAATTAATTATCGTTAAGAATATAATTTTTAACGTGAATGTGAATAAATAAATATTTATAAACAAATCGACCGATTTGTTTATATACACTGATTTGACTGATATTGATTGGGTCGATAAATTTTACACATCGCCCAACTGCACAAATAAAAATCTGTGTTTGTTGATTTGAAACCCCATACGGGTGTTGGGATGAAATTTGGCGTACACTAATCCCAATTATTTAATTGTATGTCTATCGATTGGTCGACAGGCTGTGTAAGCGTTGATTATTTATATTTGATGCTTATGCAGTTGTGTGGTGCACGTTGGATGATGGTTGATTGGTTATCATTGCTATTATATACATGTGGTGTATGGAATCCATATAATTAAAATTATATGGTGATTGATTGGGCATCATTCCAATCGGGAAAATAATGAATATTGAAAAGTGATTCCAAAATTTAATATTTTGAAATGAAATTCAAATTAAATTAGATTAAAATTCAAATTGAAATTTTATTGAATCAATTTGAGATGAATTCGAATCGAATAGAAAACGAATTCGATTCGAATTGAATAGAAAGTGAATTTGAATTCGAATTGAATAGAAATGAATTCAAATTGAATTAAATTGAAATTGAATTAAAAACGAATTGAAATCGTTTTGAATGAAATTTAAAAAGAACTGAAATTGAATTGAAATCAATTTGAAATGAATTCGATTTGAATTAAATAGAAGGTAAATTCAAATTGAATTGAATTGGAATGAATTAGAATTTGAATTGAAACGAATTTGAATTCAAATTAAATAAAATTAAAATGAATTCGAATCGAATTGAAATCAAATCGATTTGTAATTGAACATAGTGTTGAAATGGTTTTGAAAATGAATTTAAAACGATTTATAAAATACGTTTTAAAAAGGAAATCGATGGAATAAATATAATATATATATATTATATATATAATATATATATTATATATATAATGGCCTGAATAGAACGCGCCGCGCCGCCGTAGTTCGTGAATTTCGACCATTGACTTCGAATTGACGTTGCGGGAGATCCGACCGTCGGATTCTCCTAAAACCGGAACCGTTTGGTTCGTATCGAAAAGAGCTTTCCAATGAATATTAGAAATTTGAAATCTAACGGTTGGATTTGGAATTATGTCCAAATCAAAATTGAAAAAGGTCGCTGTAAGTGCAGTTCGATGGCCGTTGATGGAAATCGACTGTACGGGCCTTGATAAAATTATTAAAAATATCTATAATTTGTGTAAAATTATAATAAATGATTTGGGAAAAATTGGGCTGAAAAATTCCATATTTGAAAAGATAAAAACAGATTTTTATCGAAATGAACTAGTTTTGAACTAGAATTAAAATCAATTTATTTTTGAAATAAATAAATTGAATTTGAAAGTGATTTTAAAAATATTCAATATTCCCGATACATGGATTGGACTGGAGTTGAATCGAAATTATCTTCGGAATATTTCGATGTTGTATTTCGTGACTATACAGATATTTTTATGGGAATTTGAAAGATATATTTTATATCATTATTTCCAATACGATATTTGTTGGTTTCATAATTTGATATTGAATATAAGCCGGTATATTTTCTATTCAGAGCCTTGTATTTAATATCAAATGTGATTTGGGTTTGTCGTGAACCGTGTTTTAGATGGCATTGGTTCTTTAACCCAGTTAAAGGCAGGATATTGATTTTTGAAAAGATTGAAACTAAGTGGAGTTTTAATGAGTCTTTAATTAGATTAAAAAGTGAATTGATTATTTAAATTATCAAATCTGAAAGGTGATCGAGAATGGAGTACCACCAGTTTTGCTCCAATGCGACAGTTAAATCTTTAATTAGATTCGAACGTGAAATGGTAATTAATTTTACCGATAACACCATGGTGTTAGATATGGAGTATTACCAGTTTTGCTCCATGGGATGAATAGGTTGAGATTGGGAAATAAAATAAATAATTACTTCGGTGTGGTTCGCTAATCCCGACTAGTATGAAATGATATCCAAAGGAAGATTAAAGAATAAATTTAGAAGAATTTATCTTGGATAAAATTAATGGGAACCTCTCCCTCAAAATGTGATTTTGTGAATAAAAGAATATTCTGGATTGGAATGAGGCGTCTATTGTGTTTGTGTAACATTTATTTATCATATACGTGGGTTATTCAGAAAGGCCGGGTTTATACCCATTCTGAATAACCGATTCGACGAGATGTCGAAGATGAAGACGTGGTTGAAGACCGGAAGTATTCACATCGTTTGGGTGATTACTGATGATCTTTATTGGGTTGTACATCCAAGTTGAGGGAAACAGTTGGTGATCGTCTAGACGTACTTGGAGATCGATGGATATGCAAGGAAAGTGCCTCCGGTTTCGTTCAGAACCAGAACGAACTTGTAAATGGATTGTGTGTCTGACATTGGATTTTATTCTGTGTTGATTGATCTCTATTAAATATACATCTGTTTGGCGGCGGAGAATTTATTCTCTAGCTTAACGCCCTTCTCTGAGACATACGAGCTCAGAGGTTGTATATCGATGGACATCAGTCGCATGGAGTGAATTGCCAGTGTGGCACACGTAAGTGCCAATTGATCAGGGCTTCTTTTAAAAAGCAAAGTCTTGTGGATGATGATCAAAGCACGGCCTGTGTGGCGTAGCTTTGTGTATAACGTGAATTCGCGAGCCTTACACCTCGGTATGAGTCAAAAACGGGAGACGGACCGCTGGGGGAGCACGACGTTTCTTCCTATCTTGGGTGGTGTCAGTGACCTACCAGCCCTGACATTTATATACTTTTCACCTGTATGGTCATTGGAATGCGAGGCGCCTCGGATATAGGTCTGTAAGGGCCGGGAAACGTGTGTTCAGGAATTGCCAATCCTCAAAAGTAAGAGAGGACCGGCCCAGTCGATTCCAAGGATCAAAGTGGGGTCCTGGGACATTTGCTAGAGTGTCTCGAACGCGGAGAGGAGCTTGCCCCTTGCCTCGACTCATGATGGAATCCAATTTCCAATACATGTGTTTCGGTTTTATTTGTAGAGCCTAGTATGGCGACATAGTAGATGGTAGCTATGCCTCCTATGATTGATACTTATGATTGAAATTGTTTTGACACTATACACCTATAATAGTATCAAATAATGTGTTTTATATGTATCAAGCATGCTTTGGCTGTTATAAGGTAAAAACCCTATCCTCCGGCTTGCGTTGCATTTTGCGATAAGACTTGGGTCTTATAACAGCTTCATTTTTCTTTATTTAGCATTGCGCTGTTTGTTCTATGCACTGGTATTCTTGGGAGGAAACCCGTTCCGTGTTATACGGCGTGGTCCCTTGATTTACCTAACTTTAAAACCAATATTAATAACTGTTTTAGTTCTCACACCAGTCACATGACTGACCTGGAGTTTATTGTTTTAACCTAAACTCCGGGTGCCCTATTTTCCGCACGGGCAGCTAGTAGTTTTGGTTTTCCAGATTTATATTCACAGGATCCTGATTTACAGCTGGAAAGATGCTCGGAAAGCTCTGTATCCGTGTATCACTTTCAGTTGTGTTTTGTATATTTTTCCGCTGCAATTTAATTTATTGTAATCTCTGATATTTATTTTCTGTGTAATATTCATTCATTTATACTCTGTATATTCTTGTATATGATGGGATTGTTGTAATATACAATGAAATGTTCTTCTGTCTGCGTTCTGATTTGTCCTGTTCTCAAAACAATCAGGGGTTTCGAACGGTCTTTGTCGGTTTAACGATCGATTCAAATCGAGAGAAATTCCTTGCCGTTACACACGTACTCCGGATTGGACAAAGTAGACACTGGGCATCAGTAGTATACACTGTTCATCTTGAATTGGTGTCGGTTTGCCACCATAGGAATTGATACACCCCATGGTGGGACCAGCATAGGTATCTACAATCAAGCGGGGGCGAATAACACAAGTAATAAATGCATGCGAGTAGAAGCCGATCGGAAAAGGGATCACCTTGTTATGAACACTTGATGGTAGTTGAAACATTCGCTAGTAGGTGCAGAGAAATGGAAATGAGCTCGATAGTATATTCAGTTTATCTTGCCTTATCTTATGTTATCTTATTACTATGGTATTGTCCTATGTTCAGTTTATTCATGTCATGATTCTTTTACTTGTTTACATGCTGAATAATCACTGGACTTACCAGGCTTATGTATGTCCCGTTTTCTTTTGCCTTCTTTTCTTCCGTTCCCCCCCAGGTCGTCAGGGAGGGAATACTTCAGCTTAGTGCAGACCCTTTCCAGCTTGAAGAGAGTAGATGTACTGCTTGGATTCTCTTTTCTTGGACTGTGGCTACATTTTTATCGGGGATTTATGTTGCTTTACTACTGTTTTATGCTTCTTTATGTACTTGGAGTTTTAAATCAAGACAAATGTTTTATTGTAATAATTTAGAAGTTGGGCTTTGAGACAATGCTTGTAATGTTTTGACTGAACCACGCTATTTATGAAATGATTTCAGTTTTCCACTGTTTATATGTCCGTCTTGTAAATTATCTGTGCCTTTTACCTAAAATCATTCACCAAAGTTAATGCATTTCCTTTGTGAGTGACCTTAATGGAGGTGGGGTGTTTCATTCCGATAGTGTGTCTCTAGAGAGGAATATGCTAGGTTCAACTAAAACATCTTGCAACCCGACCACACATGACCAGCCACTCAGAGCGATGGTTTACTAGATCAGATAAATGTTTTTGAAAACAATTTTTCAAAAAGAAGTTTAAAGAAGCATTTTCAAGAAAAGTGTTGTTTTATTTTAAAGGCATAATCCCCAAAACCATATGCACTGTCTTTTTATCCTTTGTTTTGAACCTTTTCTTTTCGTTTCAGCATATCTGGGGATCTTAATCTTCCCGAGGGCATACCGACACCTGGCTGGTTCAGAAGGTATTTGGAGGCTAGGGCTAATGACGTAGGCCCAGCAGACGTTCCTCCTCCCCCAGCTACAGCCATTCCTCCTCCTCCTCCGTGTGTGAATGCTTTCTCAAAGATATGTAGAGACTTTCGAGCTATGGGTGGAAAGAACTTCATTGGGACCGAGTCATTTATGGAAGCAAGAAACTGGCTCAAGGAAACAGAAGATTTGTTTGTTATCTTCGAAGTGGACGATAGGCAGAAGATACAATTGGTGTATGGTCACTTAAGGACGAAGCCTCTTACTGGTGGGAATTTACTAATGCTGAGAGACCAGTTGAATCTTGGGAGGATTTCAGAATAAGACTTGAAATGAAGTTCCTCTCGCAAGTTGAACGAAGCCTACAAATGGAGAAGTTCTTAGCACTCAAACAGGGAAGCCTATCGGTTAAGGAATACGTCAACCAATTCAACCAGCTGGCTAGATTCAGACTGAAGTTAGTAAACACTCCACATAAAAAGGCTCTCCGATTAGTTAAAGGGTTAAATGAGCCATTGCACAGCTTAGCTATGTCCCATATACCTATAGGTGCGACTTTTGAGAGACTGGTGGACATAGCACTGTTACAGGAGGAAGACAAGGATGACAGGAAAGAAGCGAAGGTGGAAGAACCTCTAGACAAGAAAGTGGAGGGATCGTAGAATGAGAAGACGGATTCCAAGAAAGGCGGGAAGAATAACAAACCTCGTGACAAGAGGAAGTGTAAATTTTGTGGCATACCTGGACATCTGATTAAGGAGTGCAGAAAGAAAAAAAGGAAGATGGGTGGTTGCTTTCAATGCGGCGAGATAGGACATATGGCTAAGGATTGCCACAAAAGGCAAGGGCAAGGGCAGAGAATTGGATCTACTTCTGGAGGGCAGATTCACGCTCTCATGGCACCTCCGCAAGAAAGAGGTAGAAATATTTCTGTTGAGAGTTTAGTTTATCTTTCTGATCATCCAGTTCGTACACTTTTTGATTCTGGCGCATCGCACTCTTTTATATCTACTGCTTTAGTTGAATCACTGCACCTAGATACCAGTATAGTAGAGGATCCCATGGTTGTTTCAATTCCAATTGGGGGTTCGGATTATTTGTCAATGACTTGTCTGGATTTGGAAATTTCTATACTAAGCATCGGGTTTAAATGTAATGCTTATGTTTTGGGTTTCACGGGCTATAGGTTGATTCTAGGCATGGATTGGTTATCTAGTAATGGTGCCATCCTTGATTATGAAAGGGGAGTAGTTAGACTTATGACTCGCCTTGGTAATACTCTCAAAATCTCCTGTAATCCTATGAATTCTGTTATGCTTAGCTACCTACAATCTCTTGATGCGTCTGTTGAAAACTTGCAATCTGTTAGAGTAGTCTGTGAGTACTCGGATGTCTTTGAAGAGGTGAAGGGTTTACCGCCGAAGCGAGGGATAGACTTCCTCATATACCTTGTTGATAATGCAAAACTTGTTGCTTACCCGTTAGACACATGGCTCCAAAGGAAAGGAAAGAGGTCAGCAAGCAAGTTAAAGAGTTGCTTGAAAAGGGGTTCGTAAGGAGGAGTATTTCTGAATGGGTTGCTCTAGTGGTGTTTTCAACCAAAGCGGATGGTTCACTTCGCCTGTGCGTGGACTATAAGGAGCTAAACAAGCTGACCAAGAAGAATAGGCACCCACTTCTTAGAATAGACGACTTGTTCGGCCAGCTCGTAGGTGCCTCGGTTTTCTCCCAACTAGATCTGGCCACCGGATTTCATCAGCTAAGAGTGGCTGATGACAGCATAGATAAAACCGCGTTCAGGTCCCCGGATGGTTTCTTCGAATGGCTTGTCATGCCTTTCGGCTTGACCAATGCACCAGCCTATTTCGTAGACTTGATGAGTAGGATGTTCAGAGAGTTCCTTAATAAATTTGTAGTGGTCTTCGTGGACGACATTTTGATTTTCTCAAAAAGTGAGGAAGAACATGCTTTGCATTTAAGGGAAGTTATGGATACTCTTCGAGCACATCAGCTGAAAGCAAAGTTCTTCAAATGCCATTTTTGGAGAGAAGAAGTAAGGTTTCTTGGACATGTAGTGTCCAAAGATGGGATAGATGTAGATCCCACAAAAGTAGTCGCGGTGCAAGATTAGAAGATTCCACGGAATGCAACCGAAGTACGAAGTTTTCTCGGGCTAGCGGGCTTTCACAGAAAGTTCATTAAGGACTTTGCGAAGATCTCAGCCCCACTAACTAGGTTGAAGAAGAAGAATCTAATTTTTGCCTGGGATTTGGATTGTGATGTTGCTTTCCAACGACTGAAAAGGGCTCTGATAACGGCCCCAGTTCTGACATTGCCTAATGGGAGTAAGATGTTTATGGTATACACAGACGCATGCGGTACCGGACTAGGCGCTGTCTTGATGCAAGAAGGCAAGGTAGTTTGTTATGGGTGAAGGCAGTTGAAGGTACATGAGAAAAACTACCCAACTCATGATTTAAAACTAGCTACCATTGTTTTCGCTCTTAAGTCATGGCGTTATTACCTGCTAGGAGAAAGGTTTGAATTGTTTACTGACCATAAATTGTTAAAGTACCTTTTCTCACAAAAACATCTTATCTTAAGATAAAAAAGGTGGATGAAGTTTCTTGCCTCATACGATTTTGAGATTGCTTATACCCCTGGCAAGGGCAATGTGGTAGCAGAAGCCAAAAGTAGGAAAAAGCTGACCTTAAGTTCTCTCTTTGTAGAAAGGAAAAGCTTAAAGTACATGGCAAACTTTGACTTTAGACCCTCCTTTGAATTTCTACCTGGTTTGTTAGCATCGCTTGAGGTGCGGCCTACTCTTTTGGACCCAATAGGAACCGCGCAACGTGAAGACCCTCAGCTAGTTGATGTGATGGATAAGCTAATTAGAGGTGAGACTTCTACTCACCTCAATAGATACTCCATCGATGACAAGGGTTGGTTGAGACGGGACGGAAGACTATGCGTCCCACAATCAAGGGATTTGGTGAAAATCTTTCTCGAAGAAGCACACCATTCTAAGTGGAGCATACACCCAGGTGGGGACAAGATGTATAAAGACATAAAAAGGGTTTTCTTATGGAATGACATGAAGAAGGATGTAGCGGAGTTTGTCTCTAAATGCTTGATATGCCAACAAGTCAAGGCAGAGCAGAAGAAGCCTGGTGGTCTACTTCATCCTCTAGAAGTCCCACAATGGAAATGGGATAGCATTTCGATGGACTTTATTAATGGGTTGCCTAGGTCAAGAAGGTGCAATACCAGTACTTGGGTAATCGTGGACAAGCTCACTAAAAGCGCTCACTTTATATCTGTTAAGAGTAGGAGGACTGCCTCATCGTTTGCATCCATTTATCTTAAAGAGATGGTTCGGCTGCATTGAATACCCTCTAGCATAGTAAGTGATCGAGATCCTATCTTTACGAGCGAGTTTTGGAAGAGTTTGCAAGAGGCTGTAGGCACACAGCTATGCTTAAACACTGCCTATCACCCTCAAACCGATGGTCAGACGGAAAGGGTGAACAGAGTATTAGAAGATCTTTTGAGATTGTGCATTCTTGATTTTGGTGGAACATGGGAGGATCATCTTCCTTTGGTGGAGTTCGCCTACAACAATAGCTACCAAGCCACCATGGGCATGGCACCCTTTGAGGCTTTATATGGAAGACCATGCTGATCACCAACTTGGTGGGGGTCTACAGACAAGCTCGTACTTGGGCCTGACATGATCAGAGAAACTTTAGAGAAGGTGGACTTGATACGAAGACGAATGAAGACCACACAAGATGGACATAAGTCCTACACTGACAAAAGAAGGACTGGCCTTGAGTTTGAGGTTGGATATATGGTTTTCCTTAAAGTATCTTCTTTGAGGAATGTCATTCGCTTTGGATCCGTAGGGAAATTGGCACCAAGATTTGTAGGGTCGTTTCCTATCATTGAGAGGATTGAGAAGATGGCTTATAAAGTAGAGCTTCCCGAAAGACTGGCTGGAGTTCATAATGTTTTTCATGTCTCTCATCTACGGAAGTGCTTACATGAGTCTGCGAAAGTTGTGGAGCCGAGCATACTAGAGGAAGTAGAAGTAGAGCGAGAAGCGACGGTTAGAAGAGTTCCAACTCATATCTTTTGTACAGAAGTTAAAAAGCTACGCAATCGTGAGGTCAAGCTAGTTAAAGTACAGTGGAGTGACGTTGAAGGAGACACTACTTGGGAGACTGAAGACAAGATACGTGCATCCTACCCTTTTCTTTTTTAGGGTACATCCTTGATCTCTTTTTCCATAAGTTTATGCATGCTTGTATCTATCTCTCAAGTATATCTCCTCAGTCCTATTCTTGATCCTTAGGTAGAAACAAATGAATGTAAACATGTATTTGAAAACATGTTATGATTGATGGTTGCAAGTGGTTGCTCGTGGATGCATATACACACACACTAGGTACTAGATCGGCTCAGTCACTTTCATATTGCATATGCATATATGTATTTATATATGGATTGAAACTTGATGTGTTATCATGTGGATGTTGCATTTATATGAATGATTGTGCACTCATTTAGAAGTTACAAAATACGATTAGGAATAATTGCATACATGATGGACTCATAGCATCGGCATGATTCGCATCAAGGAGGTCAACTGAATCAGTAGATTGCCTGATTTTGCATTAGATAAGGACATATACACACACTATGCATATGATCATGAAAGAATTAGAAATCTTTTTAAGGAAAATGGATGGCTGTGATTGATGGTTGAGTAGATGGATGTTGGATGTTAGGATACATTCTTCTTAACTTAGAGATTTCGGGGACAAAATCCTTTAAGGAGGGGAGAATGTAACACCCCGTATTTTCCGTGAATATTAAATTTAACAAAGCTAAGAACACTTAATTTTTAAAAGAAGAATTGGGAGAAACAGGTTACGCCATTGCGTTCGTCTCGGAATTCTGCTTGAGATAGAGTCTGAGTTTGCGTGAATCGGACTCCGTATGAAGAAGTTATGGAGGTTAGAAGATTTCTAGTGTAAGCAAAAATTAAATTAAAAATAATATTAAATAATTAATTCAGTTCGAAATTCAAAAACTCATAAATCGGCTGAGCGGGAAATCTCCTGCTCATGGGTGTCGACCCAACCTGTAGGGGTCGACCCCTGCCAATTGTGCTGGACAGTGACGATTTTCTGAGTCATAGGGCTACGTGGCGACTTCTGATTGGCCTGATGACGCATTTTCTTGGACTCGATGGCTTTGATGACTCCTAGGTTGATCTAAACGTCCATATTAATCCTAAACTTCTATATAATCACCCCAAACCCCACAATCTCATTCTATGAAGCCGTCATGCTGTCCATCCCTAAGCTAGCCTAGCCTCCATCTTCTCCAAACTAGAAATCAAGTTAGAAAGCTCCAAACCAAATCAAAACTAGAGAATCAAACGTCTACATAAAAGGATAAGCTTATCTAATTTAGAAATCAGATCCCAGAATACAAGATCCGTTCTTTTTTTTGTAAGTTCAGTTATTATTCCGATTTGAACACCTAATAGAAATCATGACTGTAATAATCAGATTTAGAACTATGCCTAATTCTAATTCATTCTTATCCTTTTGTCAAATCTGAATTGCTTATGCCTATGAGACTATTATGGATGACATAATGGAACCTATCATGCCTATGAGACTGTTGTGATTGATATGATGGAATCTATCATGTTGTACGTCCTATGCCTACGAGACTATTGTGATTGATATAATGGAACTTATCATGTTGTACATCAAAATTAGTGATTCTCTTAAGTCCACTTCTATCTAATCTTTATACCTATGGTATAAATTGCTTAGCTTACCACACTTATTGTTAATGTACAATATGCCCATTAAAACTTGATTATTGAGTTGGTATATGCCTATTTTTCCTTATGTCAATTCTTATGCTCCTTCTCTATTTTCCCCTTTTTATTTTCTTTTATGAATACTAAGTTCATTCGGAACATAGATGAATCTCGTTGTACATGCGATTACAATGCGGGAAAATTGGGTATAATTTAATTGAGTTAATTTTGGGCATACCTAGTGAATAAACTACACTTGGAAAATGTTGACATAAAAAGATCTAAACTTGGACACATATGACGAATATGTAAATTAACTAAAGACGAATATACCTAACCCGAGGTTAGATTGAGTTGCGGTGCAAGACTGCCCGGAACCGCCCGACACATCCAGTGACTGCAGCAATATAGATCTAATGTGAGAGGTTAGCTCATTAAGCCAAAAAACCCGAGGTTAGATTGAATTTCGGTGTAAGACTACCCGGAACAACCCGGCACATCCAGCGACCGCAACAATATAGATCTAATGTGAGAGGTTGGTGCTTTAATGAATGAATTAAAGCTAAAGACGGACAGACTAAGAATGGTAGGGTTAAGTTAATTAAGGCAACACTTAACCAATACAACATGTTAATTAAACAGGTGAATGGGGTTAGGTTAATTTGAGAACACTTAACCGTTATAACATGTTGATTAGGAAACCCTAGTAATGGGGACCCATTTCAGTAGTAACCCACATAAATGTATCACAGTACCCTAAACTAGGCAAAGTGGGGCACGATTACTGGGCTGATTATAAGCAGTCAAAATAGCGGTGGGTGGTGCAGCAGTGTAGGTTCCAGCGGAGTATGGGCGTGCACCGGAGTGGAAAAAGTAGACACTGGGCATTAGTAGTATACACTGTGCATCTTGAATTTGTGTCGGGTTGCCACCATAGGAATTGATACACCCCATGGTGGGACCAGCACAGGTATCTAGAATCATGCGGGGCCGAATGACACAAGTAATAAATGCATGCAAGTAGAAGCCGATCGGAAAAGGGGTCACCTTGTTATGAACACATGATGGTAGTTGAAACATTCGCTAGTAGGTGCAGAGAAATGGAAATGAGCTCGATAGTATATTCAGTTTATCTTGCCTTATCTTATGTTATCTTATTACTATGGTATTGTCCTATGTTCAGTTTATTCATGTCATGATTCTTTTACTTGTTTACATGCTGAATAATCACTGGACTTACCAGGCTTATGTATGACCCGTTTTCTTTTGCCTTCTTTTCTTCCGTTCCCCCCCAGGTCGTCAGGGAGGGAATACTTCAACTTAGTGCAGACCCTTTCCAGCTTGAAGAGAGTAGATGTACTGCTTGGATTCTCTTTTCTTGGGCTGTGGCTACATTTTTATTGGGGATTTATGTTGCTTTACTACTGTTTTATGCTTCTTTATGTATTGGAGTTTTAAATCAAGACAAATGTTTTATTGTAATAATTTAGAAGTTAGGCTTTGAGACAATGCTTGTAATGTTTTGACTGAACCACGCTATTTATGAAATGATTTCAGTTTTCCGCTGTTTATATGTCCGTCTTGTAAATTATCTGTGCCTTTTACCTAAAATGATTCACCAAAGTTAATGCATTTCCTTTGTGATTGACCTTAATGGAGGTGGGGTGTTTCATTCCGATAGTGTTTCTCTAGAGAGGAATATGCTGGGTTCAACTAAAATATCTTGCAACCCGACCACACATGACCAGCCACTCATTTCGCTTGAGTGTACAGAACATATTGCCACCTTACGGCTGCAGCTACCGTATTCCGCGAAGATACAGGAATGAAAGAAGAACAAAAATGAAATTTCTGTTGATGGTGACAATAAATCCTAATTGGGAGCGACCCACTTAGCCATGTTGCCTGCCCGATTTTTGTCATTTCCTGGTTGTGAGGCTTGAGACTATACTTACCTTTAGACATATCAGATCTTTATTTACTTTGAATGTCACATCGTCAAAATCCGCCAATCACTAATTGATTTCCCCAAAAATATATGATGTTTAGAAAACAAAGAGAAACGAATTCCTTCGCCACCAAACATAAATATAATTAGAAAGATCAACGTATGTGATTGGTTAGGCATACTCTATCAGATATTCGTCCAAACAAGTTGTCCTACGATTGGACAAACTGAAGGCACTATTATGTAAATCCATCTTTGGAAATTTCTACCTAGGATTAACATAATACCCCTTGCAAAACTCCGTCTTCAATTGTCTTCAATAATCTCATACTCGTAATAATCGAATTGAAGAGGAATACATATTCCGGACACTTCAAACGATTAACGTTAATATCTATTAGGGTCAAGTGATACTTAAGTGAAATAGATTATTATATTCAAATTCTAATATTGTATTTATTTTTAATTAATTTGATTCTGAATATCATTTCCTGATTATAAATAATTATCGACTTAAGTTGATACAATTTAAACAATATTTCAATACTTATTTCAAAACATTTGAATTTATCACAGTACAACAATACTGACTTAAACCACATTTCCATAGTCACATCATGTCATTGATTATAATTCAACAAATCAGATTTGAATCTAATGTCTAGCCTTGAGAATATTCGAATACATCTTCTTCATTTATTATTTAAATTATTTAAAATGAATAATTAAATGTTCACATAAATTAAATCCAACTTTGATTGATGTCTCTTCGATGAACGTTTAACATCACATTTAATTCAAAGACTTCTATTTACTGTTTTATTTTGTTATTATGAAGTCAATACAGTTATATCACTTCATATATATATATATATATTGTTATTTCATTCTAAACAAACAGCTAAATTATTTTATATAAATTTGGATATTTAAACAAACCAATAGTTTTATTATTATTTATTACCTTCTTTCCTTACTCTTCTTTTATTTCTACAATTTCTTCTCAAAATTTTCCTTTTTTACTTGCTTTTTATTCCAACAAGCCGATAGCCCATCCTCCTTTTTTCCATATTCTATTTTCTATTTTATGATGTAGCCCAGTCAGCCCATTCTTCTCAGCCCGCACCCATTTCTTCCAGGTTGCTCCCCTTTCTTTTTACTGTTCATTCCCTTTTCTTTCTACTGTGTTGCCTTCTCTTTTCTTTCATCATTTCTTCTTTATACCCTTCATGGTTCAATGGCCAGTTTCTTGGCCCATCATGGTTTAGCCCATACACCCATACGAGCCCATGCATTTTTTTGTTCTCTTTGATATGCAACTTCTTTACCTATTCTTCATTTCTTTAGTCACAGTGCACATGCACAAGCATACAACTCCCCATACACCGATCACTTACATTACCACAAATGCAACATCATTATTCGAGTCTATCCATGTAACCCGATCACACCCTGATCATCTCGACCAACATTTCCATGTTCAACCCAGTTTCAAAAGAACAGATATTACCAAACACTTGTCATGAAAGCCCTTACTGCCACTACCACCTAACATCGTTTCTGATCAAATTACACCAGCGACACATTGACACCCTACCGGACCTCCTTCGCAAGTTTTATGGGACTCAATCCCCTATTGACACCATAGTTATTCATCAAAACCCACGTCCAAATTGCAACTAAAACCCTAAACTTAGCTATAACTCAAAAAATACTAATTCGAAACTGTAACACCCCACCTCCGCCAATGCCACTCTTGCAAGGACATTAGCTTTGGAGGGGCGTTAAACAAGGTAAACATGCATGCAGATATCACAAGACAGAACATATAAGTAAAAATGAGTAGTAAAGCGGCGGATAAAACTTAGCATTTCAAAACCATAGTCATGTTACAACAAAGTACTTGGTCATTATTTTCCAACAACAAAGTCTAGATAAAAGCATAAACTGAAAAACTGAAATACATAAAGTACTATCCCCAAAATGAAGTGATAAACCATAGCTAGCTCAATGTCCAAAACCGTACATGAGCAAATCCAGTAAGCAAGCTGTAAAGATCCAAGCTAAGCTCCAATGTTTCCACCCTGAGAACCTGAGGGGGGGGGGGGGGGGGAACGGAAGAAAAGAGGCGAAAAAAAACAGGTCAGTCAAAAAGACTGGTAAGCCCTACTACTATCTGTCTATGAACTAGTAAAGTTAACTTGCATGAGAAGCTGAGATGAACATAAGGATAACAACATACTGGCATGATGATTAACTAACAAGATAGATAAAGGTGTCATCGCATAATTAAGGTTAAGTTTTGCACCACGGGTGTACTAGCATTCTAACATGTCAAGTAAAAATAAGAATTGATCCCTTGGCCCAAGCTTGGCCCATCATCATGAGGTGTCCTAAATTAAGGTCCATCTACTCGGTCTAGTCGATCGGCTCCCTATAAGCCTAACTCGTCAAGTGTCGGTGTCATATGGCTTAATCATGTAATGTAGTTGACTGTGCAGGGTCCACCCTAGGGTGTATCAGGCCCTATGGTGTAACCCTCTTACACCATTACAGGATGCACAGTCCAAACCTACCGGTGCCCGTGTTCAACTCCGGACTTGATGTGCACGACCATGGTCCACCTGAACAACCGGGGCATCATTCGGCCGTCTCTTTTGGTCTATTACAATCAGCCCAGTAATCGTGCCCCACCCCACCCTAGTCCTAGGGTCTTATGATACTACCAAGAAGGTTACTACTGAAAAGGACCACGCAACTAGGGTTTCTTGACGGGTTAAATGTGGTTAACCCGATCCAAACGTGGATTAAATTGGTTAAGAGTACCCAAGGCTCCTGACTTAACCCCGATTAATCCATCAAGCCCAAATTGGTTAAGTATTAAGTGGACCCTGACTTAACCCTAATCAGGAGGCATTAATTAACTTAATGCGCTTTAACCTCTCACATTAGACTTTGTTGTGGTTACTAGTTAAGCCGGGCGGGTCCGGGTAGCTTTACACCACAATTAGGTCTAACCTCGGGTTCGAGCACAACATGACCAACTTCTCACATTGGGTCCTATTGTTTGTAGCCACTAGTTAAGCCGGGCGGGTCCGGGTAGATTTATGCTACAAACTCAACCCAACCTCGAGTTGGCCACACTCATATTTTCTAAGTGTCATGTCCATTATGTTTCCAAAACATAATTACAAGTTAACATATCACGTTATGTTATAAAAAACCATGTTTTTGTCATTATGTTATCCAACCCCAACGTAATCCCATCGTTTACATAATCGCAACAATGCATAAAGGGGTAAAATAGGGAACTTGGCATAATCATGACAAAAAGGTGTTGAAGCCACAAGTTTATCATGGTGGCATATGAGATGTACATATGTTTATATACTTGCATATTGCATTATTAGGCTTCAAAAGCATGCATAAAACCAAACTTAGCATATGAGTGATACATGGTGATAAATGACATGTAGAAGTTGCTAGAAGTTCGCATTTAGCCTCATATGCAAGTTATCATAAGGGATATGATAACTTCCATGTTGCCAAAATGCAACCTTCAACATAAAGCTTGAAGCTTTAAGCTCACAACTTCAAGTTTAACTTGCATAACATGATCAACCCAAACTTGCATAACATAGCAACATGTGTCATACATAATGATTAAACCCACTTGCATAATGATCATCCAAACTTGCATATAATGATCAACCAAACTTGCATATAATGATCAACCAAACTTGCATATCATAATGATCAACCAAACTTGCATATCATAATGATCAACCCCAAACTTGCATCATTCATTTAACTTTAAAGTTAATAAAAAGAAAGTAGAAAAGGGCTTACAATGCTATGAAGACACAAATAAATAGTTATTAAAAGATTGAGACGAAGCCCTTATGCAATTCCCAAAAAGACCCAAATATGCAAGCTCCAAATGAAAAACCCTTGAGCCAAATCAATAAAAACCCTTGCTTTGAAATAGAAATGTTGCAACTTGACTTGAATGCAAACTAAGATCATTCATACAAGCTTGAAAATACTTGTATGCATTCAAAATCTCTCATAGAAATAAACTTAGAAATTTTAGCATGAGAGTGGAGGCCATGAGAGGAACAATTTTGACATAGTTTAGTTGTAGGAATGAATAATGATGATTTAGGCTAGGCTTAGGGGTCTTTTTATAGAGGATTAGGATAGTGTTAGCCATAGGATTAACCCTAGATTCAATCCAAGCCATCAAAGCATGTCTTGGGGAAGAAGTCAAGTGTAGGAACCACCTAGGGCCTTTAGATTAAAGCTGAACCATGAGAACCATTCAAATGCAAAATCTGCATTTGAGCGAATCGGCCCACGGGTTGACAGCCAAACACCGTGGATTAACCCGTAGTTGACCCAACGGGCTCGGGTCGACCTCAAAAATCGGCCGGTTCGGTTATTCTCCTCTCCCAATTCGCTGTTTTGAACATTTTTGCATATTTATTTATTTAATTTTCAAATATATATATATATATATATCAATATATATATTTCTCTGCGCAACCCATTTCACTTAATTAAGTATACTTTAATTTATGAATTTTTATGTTCAAATTACGGGGTGTTACATTCTCCCCTCCTTAAAGGATTTCGTCCCCGAAATCTCCAAGTTAGGAAGAACGTATCCTACCATCCATCACCCATCTACTCAAAACATCATCCGCGTGCAGTCATTGTCCTTAAAGGATTCTAAATGTTGTATGATCATATGCAAGGTGTGTGTATATGTACTTATGTAATGCAAAAATCAGGCGGTTACTGATTCAGTAAACTTCCTTAATGCAAAGCATGTTAGTGAAATGAGTCCATATGTATGCAAATTCCTAACATAACTCATAGTCTCTACATGAGTGCACATGACATTCATCCATATGCAACATCCACGTGATAGCATAACAAGTTTCATCCATGAATAAGTATATGCACTCATGCATATGCAACATGAAAGTGTGTGAGCCGATCTTAGTGCCTAATATGTATCATGCATCCACGAGTATCCACGTGCAAACACTTGCAACCACTTGCAACCATCAAGCATAACATGTTTTAAATACATGTTTCATCCAAAGGGTTTCTACCTAAGGTCCTCATAACATGATTAATGAGATAACAAGATAAACAAGATAAACATGGATAGCAAAAGAGAGATAGGAAAAGAGATCGATAATGTACCCTCAAAAAGGAATGGATAAAGCCCACGCATCTTCTCCTCGGTTTCCCAAGTTGCGTCTTCCTTGGCTTCACCCCACTGAACTTTCACTAACTTGACCTCTCAATTCCTTAACTTCTTGATCTCTGTTCCCAAAATACGAATCGGAGCTTTTCTCAAGGTTGCTTCTTTCTCTACCTCAATGTCTTCAAGAATGCTTGGCTCAACCACTTCAGCAAACTCATGTAGGCACTTTCGGAGATGCGAGACATGAAAGACATTATGCACTCCTGCTAGCTTTTTGGGCAATTCCACTTTATAGGCCATCTTTCCAATTCTCTCTATGATGGGGAAGGGTCCTTCGAACCTTGGTGCTAGCTTCTCAATTGCTCCAAAACGTACCACATTAAGAAAAGGAGAAACCTTCACAAAAACCATGTCTCCCACTTCGAATTCCAAATCTGCCCTTCGCTTGTCAGCATAGGATTTCTGTCTATCTTGGGCCGCTTTCATCTTTCTTCTTACTAATTCAACTTTCTCGGATGTGTCTCGTATCATATCGGGCCCAAGTATAAGTCTATCTGTTGTCTCCCACCAACAAGATGGTGACCTACACGGCCTCCCATATAAAGCTTCAAATGGTGCCATTCCTATGCTGGCTTGATAGCTATTATTATAAGCAAATTCTACAATAGGAAGGTGGTCTTCCCAAGTACCACCGAAGTCGAGAACACAAAGCCTTAAGAGATCTTCTAGCACTCTATTCACCCTTTTGGTTTGGCCATCCGTCTGGGGGTGATAGGCTGTACTCAAATTCAATCGCGTACCCATTGCTTCTTGCAAACTGTTCCAGAACTGGCTAGTGAAAATCGGGTCACGATCGCTAACTATGCTAGAAGGAACTCCATGCAACCATACTATCTCTCGAAGATGCTAGCCATGATACGGTCCTCTTGCTTTTTACCGGAAAAATGGGTTCTCTTCGTAAGTCTATCAATTATTACCCATATCCCATAAAGCCCAAATAGTTTGGTGACGAACTTCTTCACCCCAACCATATATCACAAATAGGCTAGTCATACTCCTTAGGGGGTTTGCAACAGATCTAAGATTGAGGATAGGACCGAGAGGATATACTTAAAAGATAGCATGCGAGTAAGCTCTACGGAACAATAGGGATCAAGGATATACTCTTAGAAAGAGATTAAATGCGCGTATCTAGTCTTCGATCTTCTAAGCCGCATTTTCTTGTGCGTAATCCCATCGTGCCCTGACCGTCTTTTAACTTCGCAATTCCATAGTTCTTAATTCTTGTTCCCAAAATATGAGTTAGAACTCATTTCACCGTTGCCTCTCGTTCCACTTCCACTTATCCTTTGCCTAAAATACTTGGCTTAAACATAACTGCGTGCTCATGGTTTCGTGCAAGCTTTCCAAGATTCGTTAGTGAATCTTGGATCTCGTTTACATATTATACGGTATCCCACGCAGAAAACTATCTCTTGAAAACAGTGCCAATCCACGTAGCCAAACTGGAGCTGAGGTAAGGGCTCTCTTGAGCCTTTGAAAAGCAAGCTCACACTCTAAGTCCCATGCAAAGACTAAGTTCTTCTTCGTCAACTTAGTAAGGGGGGCCGAAATCTTAGCGAAGTCCCTGATGAACTTCCTATAGTAGCCCGCCAGACCGAGAAAGCTTCTTACTTCGGTTGCATTCCTAGGACTCTTCCAGTCTTGAACCACAACCACCTTCGCCGGATCCACCGCTATGCCTTGCTTAGAAACTATATGTCCAAGAAACCGAACCTCCCTTCTCCAAAAATGACATTTGGAGAACTTGGCTTTCAACTGATGCGCTCTAAGCGTATCCATCACTTCCTTGAGATGCCTTGCATGTTCTTCCTCATCCTTTGAGAAGATCAGAATATCATCCACGAAGACAACAACAAACTTGTTAAGGAACTCCCTGAACACTCTACTCATCAAATCTACGAAGTAGGCGGGTGCATTTGTCAATCCGAATGGCATGACAAGCCATTCAAAGAATCCATCTGGAGTCCTAAACGCAGTTTTATCAATGCTATCCTCAGCTACTCTAAGCTGATGGAATCCGGTGGCTAGATCGAGCTGACAGAAAACAAAAGCACCTACAAGCTGGTCAAAGAGATCATCAATTCTCGGTAACGGGTGTCTATTCTTCTTTGTCAGCTTGTTCAACTCTCGATAATCAACACATAGACGAAGCGAACCATCCGCCTTAGTAGCGAATACCACCGGAGCACCCCATTCGGAAATGCTTCGTCTAATAAAACCCTTCCCAAGCAGCTCCTTGATTTGCTTACTGAGCTACCTTCTCTCACGAGGGGCCATGTGCCTAACGGGCAATGATACTGGCTTGGCATTATCGACTAGATAAATGCGGAAATCTATCTCTCGTTTAGGGGGTAACTCCTTAACTTCTTCAAAGACATCAGGATAGTCTCGGACCACCCTTACAGATTGCAGATCATCGATGGACGAGTTGAGAGATTCAAGATAACATAACATAATGGGACCTCTAGGGTTACAAGAAATTTCTAGGGTATTACCGAGGCGAGTCATGAGCCTCACCACCCTATGCTCACAATCGAGGATGGCTCCATAACTGGACAACAAATCCATGCCCAAGATCAACCCATATCCCGTGAATCCGAGAACATAAGCATTACACATGAATTCTACGGCCAAGATAGAAATTTTCAAATCCACACAAATCATAGACAGATGGGCGGAACCCCCAATTGGATTTGAAACACAAGCGGGATCCTCAACTAGGTTAGTACTTAGGTGCAAACTTTCAATAAGATCAGAAATAAAACTATGCGATGCGCCAGAATCAAATAAGGTGTGAACAGGGAAATCAGAAATGTAAACATGACTTTTTTTTACAGAAACACTACCTCGATCAAAAGCTGGAAGAGTGAGGAGAGCCTGCAACTGCCCTCCAGAGGGTCCTGCTTGCTGAGTTTTCCCTTGCCTCTTGGGGCACTCCTTGCTGAAATGTCCAGTCTCTCCACAATGAAAGCATTCGCCCAACTTCCTCTTCTTCTTCCTACAATCTTTAGCTATGTGTCCAGTGATCCCACAGAAGTTGCACTTCCTCTTCTTTCTTGACTTGTTATCCTTGCTGTTGTTGTTCTTGCCTCCTTTTCCGGAATCTTCCTTCTTGCCTTGGAACTCATTTGCCTTGACCTCCTTCTTGTCACTCTTATCTTCCTCTTGGAGTAGGGCCATATTCACCAAACTCTCGAAGGTCGCCCCCAAAGGTATATGAGACATGGCCAAACCGCGCAATGACTCATTCAATCCTAGAGCAGGGTGTAGGGCCTTCTTCCGAGCTGTGTTTACCAATTCTAGGCCGAACTGAGCAAGTTGATTAAACATATCCACGTATTCCCTAACTGTCATGTCCCCTTGCTTTAGAAATAGGAAGCTCTCCATCTGAAGATTCTCCTCAGTCGATGGTAGAAACTTTAGTCCAAACCTTCTCCTAAAGTCATCCCAAGTCTCAATGGGTCTAGTAGTGGTGGTGACTACCCACCAATAAGCAGCTTCCCCTTTCAATAGCCATACCGCCAACAGAACTTTCCTACGATCTTCCACATCAAAGATAGCAAAGAGGTCTTCAGTTTCTTTTAACCAGTTTCTTGCCTCCACAGAAGTCTCCGTTCCGACAAAATTCTTGCAACCCATCGCCTTAAAGTCTTTGCGAAGCTCCGCGAAATTCGCTTGTGTATGCTGAGGGGGAGGAGGAACCTCAGCTACGGGAGGAGGAGAGATGTTAGCGACGGGGGAAGGAGGAGGAATGGTTGCGGGGCCGGCTTCATTGGCCCTTGCCTCCATAAACCTCCAGAACCAGACGGGTACTTGTACGCCTTCCGGGATGTTAAAGCGATCGGCCATACTAAAAGGAAGAAAAAGATAGATTCAGAACGAAGAAACGAAGGATAGTGCTATGGCTTTTGGGGAATAGCCTTTAAATTAACTAGACTTTTCTTGGAAAATAAATAATTGGTTTTGAAAATAGTTTTCCAAAAGGTAAGTTTTAAAAACCTTTTGCTCGAATCTTGTTAACCTTATGCTCTGATACCAAATGTAACACCCCACCTCCGCCAATGCCACTCTTGCAAGGACATTAGCTTTGGAGGGGCGCTAAACAAGGTAAACATGCATGCAGATATCACAAGACAGAACATATAAGTAAAAATGAGTAGTAAAGCAGCGGATAAAACTTAGCATTTCAAAACCATAGTCATGTTACAACAAAGTACTTGGTCACTATTTCCCAACAACAAAGTCTAGATAAAAGCATAAACTGAAAAACTGAAATACATAAAGTACTATCCCCAAAATGAAGTGATAAACCATAGCTAGCTCAATGTCCAAAACCGTACATGAGCAAATCCAGTAAGCAAGCTGTAAAGATCCAAGCTAAGCTCCAATGTTCCCACCCTGAGAACCTGAGGGGGGGGGGGGAACGGAAGAAAAGAGGCGAAAGAAAACAGGTCAGTCAAAAAGACTGGTAAGCCCTACTACTATCTATCTATGAACTAGTAAAGTTAACTGGCATGAGAAGCTGAGATGAACATAAGGATAACAACATACTGGCATGATGATTAACTAACAAGATAGATAAAGGTGTCATCGCATAATTAAGGTTAAGTTTTGCACCACGGGTGTACTGGCATTCTAACATGTCAAGTAAAAACAAGAATTGATCCCTTGGCCCAAGCTTGGCCCATCATCATGAGGTGACCTAAATTAAGGTCCAACTACTCGGTCTAGTCGATCGGCTCCCTATAAGCCTAACTCGTCAAGTGTCGGTGTCATACGGCTTAATCATGTAATGTAGTTGACTGTGCAGGGTCCACCCTAAGGTGTATCAGGCCCTATGGTGTAACCCTCTTACACCATTACAGGATGCACAGTCCAAACCTACCGGTGCCCGTGTTCAACTCTGGACTTGATGTGCACGACCATGGTCCGCCTGAACAACCGGGGCATCATTCAACCGTCTCTTTTGGTCTCTTACAATCAGCCTATGTAATGTAGTTGACTGTGCAGGGTCCACCCTAAGGTGTATCAGGCCCTATGGTGTAACCCTCTTACACCATTACAGGATGCACAGTCCAAACCTACCGGTGCCCGTGTTCAACTCTGGACTTGATGTGCACGACCATGGTCCGCCTGAACAACCGGGGCATCATTCAACCGTCTCTTTTGGTCTCTTACAATCAGCCTAGTAATCGGGCCCCACCTTAGCCTAGTCCTAGGGTCTTATGATACTACCAAGAAGGTTACTACTGAAAAGGACCACGCAACTAGGGTTTCTTGACGGGTTAAATGTGGTTAACCCGATCCAAACGTGGATTAAATTGGTTAAGAGTACCCAAGGCTCCTGACTTAACCCCGATTAATCCATCAAGCCCAAATTGGTTAAGTATTAAGTGGACCATGACTTAACCCTAATCAGAAGGCATTAATTAACTTAATGCGCTTTAACCTCTCACATTAGACTTTGTTGTGGTTACTAGTTAAGCCGGGCGGGTCCGGGTAGCTTTACACCACAACTAGGTCTAACCTCGGGTTCGAGCACAACATGACCAACTTCTCACATTGGGTCCTATTGTTTGTAGCCACTAGTTAAGCCGGGCGGGTCCGGGTAGATTTATGCTACAAACTCAACCCAACCTCGAGTTGGCCACACTCATATTTTCTAAGTGTCATGTCCATTATGTTTCCAAAACATAATTACAAGTTAACATATCACGTTATGTTATAAAAAACCATGTTTTTGTCATTATGTTATCCAACCCCAACGTAATCCCATCGTTTACATAATCGCAACAACGCATAAAGGGGTAAAATAGGGAACTTGGCATAATCATGACAAAAAGGTGTTGAAGCCACAAGTTTATCATGGTGGCATATGAGATGTACATATGTTTATATACTTGCATATTGCATTATTAGGCTTCAAAAGCATGCATAAAACCAAACTTAGCATATGAGTGATACATGGTGATAAATGACATGTAGAAGTTGCTAGAAGTTCGCATTTAGCCTCATATGCAAGTTATCATAAGGGATATGATAACTTCCATGTTGCCAAAATGCAACCTTCAACATAAAGCTTGAAGCTTTAAGCTCACAACTTCAAGTTTAACTTGCATAACATGATCAACCCAAACTTGCATAACATAGCAACATGTGTCATACATAATGATTAAACCCACTTGCATAATGATCATCCAAACTTGCATATAATGATCAACCAAACTTGCATATAATGATCAACCAAACTTGCATATCATAATGATCAACCAAACTTGCATATCATAATGATCAACCCCAAACTTGCATCATTCATTTAACTTTAAAGTTAATAAAAAGAAAGTAGAAAAGGGCTTATAATGCTATGAAGACACAAATAAATAGTTATTAAAAGATTGAGACGAAGCCCTTATGCAATTCCCAAAAAGACCCAAATATGCAAGCTCCAAATGAAAAACCCTTGAGCCAAATCAATAAAAACCCTTGCTTTGAAATAGAAATGTTGCAACTTGACTTGAATGCAAACTAAGATCATTCATACAAGCTTGAAAATACTTGTATGCATTCAAAATCTCTCATAGAAATAAACTTAGAAATTTTAGCATGAGAGTGGAGGCCATGAGAGGAACAATTTTGACATAGTTTAGTTGTAGGAATGAATAATGATGATTTAGGCTAGGCTTAGGGGTCTTTATATAGAGGATTAGGATAGTATTAGCCATAGGGTTAACCCTAGATTCAATCCAAGCCATCAAAGCATGTCTTGGGGAAGAAGTCAAGTTTAGGAACCATCTAGGGCCTTTAGATTAAAGCTGAACCATGAGAACCATTCAAATGCAAACTCTGCATTTGAGCGAATCGGCCCACGGGTTGACAGCCAAACACCCTGGATTAACCCCTAGTCGACCCAGCGAGCTCGGGTCGACCTCAAAAATCGGCCGGTTCGGTTATTCCCCTCTCCCAATTCGCTGTTTTGAACATTTTTGCATATTTATTTATTTAATTTTCAAATATTTATATATATATATATATCAATATATATATATTTCTCTGCGCAACCCATTTCACTTAATTAAGTATACTTTAATTTGTGAATTTTTATGTTCATATTACGGGGTGTTACAGAAACCCATTGAGTATTTTCCCTTGTTTACTAAACCCTCACACCACTCTAGGCTTCATGCCATGGTACTCGAACCTCGGGATAACCAGAAATCGATAGAACAAGGTTTTCTGGTTGAATCCAAATATCTCGACACAAACTTCATTAAAAATCGTGAAATTTGTACTAAAATTCATGATTTTAATATGCGAATTCATATGTATGCCTGAAACTTGAATCCATAATTCTTGAAAAATCAGTGTTTTAGAATTTCATTCCTGGAAAGAGTTTATTTGAGAATATATGTCTTTATATACATCAAAATTATTTTTATTGTATACTATAGATGTATATTAACAACTCTTATGTAGAAACTAAACCCTGTAACTTGTTTGAATTTAAGTTATGGATTCTTTTTTACAAATAGGGCGTAATATTTTCTTCTGTTTTATATATGCAGAGGCATGTTTCAGTGTATATAGTGTTTTATATCAAATAAATAGACAAGGTATGAATCATATGTGGTGTAATGCATCCATAAACAAGTGTGTGTGTGTGTGTGTATATATATATATATATATATATATATAAAATAAGTATCATACTTCTGTTCTGCTTGGGTTATTACTACAAATTCCCTCGATGTTCAATTCGAGTTGTATATGAATGGATTTTGAATATGTGTGTGTTTGGGCATGTATTTATAGGTGGAATAATAAGTAAAATATTGTATGCCTTTTGTTTAAATAGGAAATGAAAACAGAGGGATAGGCTGAAACTAGTTTGTAGTTGTGTGTGCTGATTGAAAAGAGCTAACCTATAGTTGTGTATACTATGATTGAAGGGAAGTTACATGAAGGCTTTTCAATTTTAATTCCCGCACTTAGGTGATATATGGCCAGGTCGAATGAAGTATACAAAGCTTGTATACACAAGAATTCATTTAAAAAAATTGGTGTTTGTTCTTAAGCAAACTAGCTACTCTTCTTTGATTTGAAATGCACAGGCTGTCACTATTTCTTTCTTGCTAGATGGTATTTGTTTCTGATTGTTTTAGATACCGATGTGCCGAAAAGAGGTACAGTGTGTACCAAAGTCATGTGCAAATAAAAACATACTTAGTTCTTAAGAAAAATTCAAGCTATTTGCAACTGTTTAATGATACTTGCTATAACATAAAATATTAATTTTACTATCAAGACATGCCTTCAGTTTGGCAGTGGTTGATAGATGGTGCTAGCCTCTGGTCTATTTCTTTTCTTTACTTATATCTTTTACTTCTATTTCTAAATTATTTATATTGTAAGACCTCCCTTCGATTTAAATATAATGGACGGGGCCATTCAACCTTGCAGGCTTCACCAAAAAAAATTCAAGTTATTGGTAGCTGCCTATATATTTTTGATTGAAAAGAAATAAAGAAAGAAAAACTTGCCTAGGAAAGCTGTGCAAACAAGTACGAATAACTGTGTACAAGTGAAAATAAGTTTCCAAAAATTTAGTTGTGATAAATTCAAAGAAGCTACAACCAGTACTTATTATAGGCATGCGATAATTTAAAAATATATGCTTTGTTCTTAAGGGAAATAGCTATAAACATTTTGATTTGAAAACATAGGCGGTTTTCCATTTTCTGATGTGATAAGGCTAGTTGTTTTTGATTGATTTCCTTTCTCATCAATACAAAGACATAACCATCATATAGTTTAGTTGATATGTACAACTCTATGTAATTTTGGACATCTAATGTGTACTTTTCTTTCAGACTTCCAAAATCCTATGTATCCTACTAATTGAAAATAACATTTAGGTGTATTATCATTAAATGGTTAAAATCTTAATTATAAAGGTTTAACTCTTTCATATGTCCTTATGTTTCTTATATTTGAAGTCATACAACATTTACATAAGATACTGATTTTTACATAAGCTAAAATATAATCATAAATATGAAACAAAAGATGAAATATCACTTATATCCTTATTTCATATATACATATGTTAAATATTTTTATAACAAATTAATATACAAATATATATACATACATATATGTATACATAGGAATTTAAATAAAAAGATAAATTTTAATTCTTTCAAGTATCCTTTCTAATTTTAAACGGTTTAATTTAATTAATCATTTATAATCGATAATTATTGTTTAACAAAATCAGTTAAAACTCCGGACATTACAGAAATAATAAATTCTTGGCGGTAAGTGAACCAATGGATTTGAGCCTCTCTCATCCTTTCTCTAACAAGAGTGATTTTCTCGGATGCTTCATCAATGGAGTCGGGCCTAAAATAAGCTTCTCCCTGGACTCAAGCCATGCTGATAGATGACCGGTACCTATTATTGGTTAGCATAGTTTTGATTCATGGCATGAAGAACAACTAGTACAGTGACAAAAGGAGGATATCAACAAATAAGATCTACAAAATAATTATTGAGTCTTGAGTCGTAGGTTAAAATTTGTTAAAATCTCTCCTTAAAGAATATGTATATATATTTAAATTATATTATATATATACATGTAATAATTTTGTGCATACTGCACAAAATGTGCTAGATCAGTCGACTGACCTGCACAACTTTGTACAGTATGCACAAAATGCATATATATACATTTGAATATTCAGTTGGCTGAATTAGAACTTCAGTCGACTGAATTTCTACAATGGCCATTTTCGGAAAAGTCACCACTTTTCTTGAGGAGATACGATCTTTAATCAAAGATTTTAGACACTACTATTCATCGAATCTCTTCTCCATAAGTTACTACTATTTATTTATTATGTATAGGTGATCTAAAAATCAAACAAACTCACCTTTCTCACTTCTGATTTGATCTATGTATATTCTTCTAATATTCTATTTTCTACATTCTAAAAGCTTGCTTGAACATATTTTCATACTCTAAATTCAAGCAAAATCTTTCTTCTTATCTTCATATAATTAAACTATACATACATATATTCGAGGAGAAGATTACAGGAAGGGTATACTGTAAAGTGACAATCAGTGTTATCAAAGAACATAAACAGTCTACAAAGTTTCCTTTTTATTGTAAAGTCTTGTTCTGCTGCTTAGGCATATCAAGTCCTCTTTGGATGCTGAGGCGAAATCCTATTCCGCTTCTTAGGTCTCTGATTCACTACTCAAGGGTTGTACATACCTATTCCTTAGGGTTAAGAGAGGGTTGTTGCTTAGTGAAAATACAGAAAGAGGCCAGGACTGGACGTAGGACGGTGCTCCGAACCAATATAAAAATTCCTAGTGTCGTTTATTTTTATTTACTACATTTACATACCACTTAACTAAGATATTTCAATATTTATCTCATTAAATATTTACTTGCATAACTATATCAAATAAAACATATGACATTATATAAGCTTCCGCACATACATGTGATTCCATATTACTCGATTCTACTCAAGCTATCTTTTCAATTATTATATGTGAACTTAACTAAAGGGATACGATCCTCCCAGTTACCCCTAAAATTAAGAATATAAGCTTGAAGTAAGTCTTCTAATATGCGATTCATCTGCTTAGTCTATACATTAGACTATGGGTGGTATGTTGTGCTAAAGTTTAGCATTTTGCCAAAAGCTAACTGTAGACCCTTCCAAAAATGGCTCGTAAAGTGTGGATGGTGCCATGGTAGTCACATGCTATAGAGATAGGAATACCATGTAATTTCATAAATTCCTTAATATAAAGTCTCGAAAGAGTAGACGTTGTCCTATTAGATTTTATAGAAATAAAATGTGTGAAGTTGGTGAAACGATCCACGATCACCCAAATGCTACCGTGGCCGGACCTCGAACGTTGTAAGCCGTCAATGAAATCCATAGAGATCTGGTCACACTTCCACATAAGGACCTCTAATGGCTGCAGAAGACCGCTAGACTGTTGATGCTCGACTTGTATGAGCTGATAAGTCATGTGATTGCTAACATAACTTATAATATCTCTCTTAATTTCATTCCAATAATATAGGCGACACATGTCAGCTGACATCATACTAATGCCTCGATGAATAGTATACTTAAAACGATGACAATCAACTAGATTTTCTTTCCTAAGCCATGAAATAGATAACATGACTAATATGCCCTTCTTACGAAAGCAACCAAGAATATCTATGCTGAAATCCATCATTTCAATATCATCGCGAGATTCACTTCTGAATAAGAGATGGAATATTGGTATCTTGCTGTTGGGTCTCGCCAATTCGATCTAAAAGAGTAAGTTTATCATCCATACTAAATAATAAGATAAATCAGAAGAAGTAGCACGATCATGAATATCAGACAAAGATAGAATCTCTAGATCGTTCCATTCTACAATCATCATGGAAACAATGGTTGCTTTCTTTCGACTCAAAGCATCAACAACTCGATTCCCTTTCACGGGGGTATACTAGATGTCGAAGTCATAAGATGCAAGGAACTCATGCTAATGTTGCTAATGCATATTAAGCTTCTTCTGGATGAATAAACACTTGAGCGATTTGTGACTAGTATAAAGAATAAAATGCTCGCCCAATAAATAATTATCCAAATCTTTAATGTAAAGAAAATGGAAGTAGGCTCAATATCATGTGTAGCATATCCGACTTCGTTCGGATGTAGTATACTTGAGATGTAGGAAACCACCCGATCACACTCGATAAGAACATCAGCAAGACCACTATGGCTTGCGTTGATATAAACAACAAGATCTTGGTTCCCTTCAGAACCAACAAGGAGAAGCGTATGGATGAGAAACTCCTTGAGTAATTAAAAGGAGGATTCACATTGATTAGACCAAATAAATCAAACACCTTTGCAAGTAAGATTAGTGAGAGGGAGCGCAGTGCGATAGTAGTCTCTGATGAATCAACGGTAGTAACCCACTAATCATAAAAAATTGTGAATCTTCGAGACATTCTCAGGCCACTTCCAATTCTGAATAACCCCGGTCTTAGAAGGATCGATCGAGATGCCATTAGATGATACAACATGGCCTAATAACTTAACTTTCCTCTCCCATAACTAACACTTAGAAAATTTAACTTTGAGTTGACAATGAAGAAGAGCACTCAAAACAACCCTCAAATAATTAGCATGCTTGGCTTTGGATTTGGATTACACAAGAATAACATCAATGTGTATAAGCAAAAATTTATTGAGATATTCCCGTAATACTCGATTCATAAGAATGACAAAGTATGCGGGAGCGTTCGACAACCTAAATGGCATGACGAGCTACCCTTAAGAACCATATCGAGCGCGGAATGCGGTGAGAGGAATGCCATCCTCTACAACTCGAAGATGATGAAACCCTAAGGTCAAGCCGAGAAAAGAACCTTTCTCCACTCAATTGATTGAACATATCTTCGATCGTAGGAAACAGATATAGGTTTTTTATAATTAACTCGTTAAGCTTGCGATAATCTATGCATAGCCTTAAAGTCCCATTAGACATCCTAACAAATACCATTATGGCACCCCACATGATGAGCTAGATTCAATTAAATTCTTTGTTTCAAGCCTTAGAAATTGAATCATAAGTTCCTCATTCTCTTTAGTTGACATCTTAACTGGATGCTGACTCAATGGTTGTGCATTGGGAGCAAAATCGATGCAGAACTCGATAGCCTGCTTCAGTGGCAAACCCGAAACTGACTCAAATATATTAGGAAAGTCACACACTACAGGAATGTAAGACACATCATCATTGTTATCATGGTCTTTAGAGCCGAAAGAAAATAAAGATGCTTTAGTGTCATGATCAAAGTTCTGAAGAATAAGGGATAATTGATTAGGTGAGTCGAAATGTCGAAGGTATAATACCCTCTAAACACAAAGAATCCTAGCCTCATATTGCACGATCCAGTCCATATTAATAATCAAATCAAAAGCAAGGGAATAAATCACATGCAGATTCTCATGAAATAGAAAGCCAAATAAGAATCTCAACATCCTTACACATCAAAATGAGCATTGTGGATCCCTTCATATGATTCGTAATCCGTAGTGAAGTCAACAAACACATAAAATCTAAAGCCAAAGCATCGATGAGTTCTTTCAATACAAATGAATGTGGTGCACCCGTACTGAATAAAAATGGAATTGATCAATCATGAAATAATAATAAGCCATCAAGGATGGAAGGCATATCGTGAGGCTGCGACGGTTCACTAGTTGCTCTTGCTACATCAAGACTTCCAAAACTGGATCCCTTTTTCCTCTTAAGACAAGAAGAGATATCATGACCCCCTTGCCACATCGACACAAAAAAGGTTTAGGGCAAGCCATAGCAAAATGATCATACAACCCACAAAGTCATGGGTAGGATTATTAGGTTGAACGCTACTCTCCTTTCTCAGGACGAGAGACTGACTCTTATAAAGTCTGTTCTTGACTCTATAGGGTTGCATGTCTTTGCTGCTATGACTTTGACCTCTTCCTTCTTCCGGTCTTATCGGTCGTTGGCACCATCGTTTTTCTGGGGTAAAATGGACAATGCTAATCGTCATCACTGGATTTCTTGGGGCATCGTTTGTCTTTCCAAAAGCGAAGGAGGTCTAAGCCTTTGAAATCCTGAGGATACTTGTACTGCCTTTGCATGCATGTGGTGGGTACGATTTGCGGCTAACGATTCCCTTTGGGCGTCGTTCCTGCATGCCAAGTACCATCGACTGCTAGCCACGAATATCACCGGTGTTCCATCTTACACCAGTGAGATGTGGAAATGGATGCAATCCGTGAAGCCCTTCTATGACTCTCACAATGGGGGGTCTGGTTGGGATGGAGGTCCATTCTCGATCAAGGCAACATGGAGTGCAGCGAGAAGCCATCTCTAAGACTCATTATGTCTCCTTTATTTGGGATAATCGAATTCCCCTGAAGCTCTCTTTGTTTATATGTGAACTCTTAATAGAGGATTACTGGTAGACAAGAACCTGCAAAGGATTGGAATCCCATTAGTGTCCCGATGCAGATGCTGTCGAGCAGGTGACTTGGAGTCTGGTGCCCACTTAGTTTTCATCAATTATTGTGCCAGAGCTGTCTGGATCTATTTCGGGAACTTGGTTGGTCTCCAAGGTAATGCCGCCTCCTTCGTAGATTTACTGCGATAATGGTAGGCAGGCATCTCAGGCAAATTTATTCGTTCGATCCTTTTTTGTCTAATTCCTTGTCTTATCTTCTTGCATTTAAATTGTTTGTGGAACAAGAAATTTTTTGACGAATGTCCTATAGACCCTACATCTATTATTCACAGAGTAAGGAATGATGTATTCCTTGCTTCGTGGTCGGCCTTTTAAGCGAGCGATTGGCTCCCGATCTAGGCAATTGACTCATACTTTTGACATTACTACTGTTAGCCTTCCCCTCGAGCAAGGATTGGTTGACTATGAGTGGTTGTTACTACCTCCCTCACCTCCCCACTTAGACTTATGTTTTTTGTTAGTCACGCAGGTCCTGGCTTTACAGGTTTCTTTTGGGGTTTGCTTGGCAGATGGTTCTGGAGCTCCAACTTGGAGAAGACGGGCTTTGAAGGGGTTTTATCTTCAGATTTGATTGCCGTCTTGGGTGTTATGCTGTGGATTGATGCTTATGCCGCCTCCCTTTGCTTATGGGAGTCATTTGGTTTTTACTCTAGCAGTTATCAGAGTCGTTGGGTTTTTTCTCTTTACACTGCTCTCTCGGGAGGTTTTTTTCCCCTAGAGCTAGGGTTTTTTCCTTTGTCCTTTTGTTTTATGCATTGTATTTTATTATGTCATATTATTTGTAGTCGTCTATAAACTACAAATCTGTTTTTGTACACCATTGGAGAAGCCTTTTTTTTCTTTTGTAAAAATAATGATCATACGATCGACATTTTTAACATCCCTTTGCTGAAGCTGAAGGAGGTGCTACATGAGACAGAGAACTAGACCTGCTTGGTTTCTTCTTCTAGTTTTGGTGGATGGGATCAGACTTGGGAAATGGAAAGCGATTCTTATTTGGATTTCCTAGAGCTTTTGCATCATCACTATTCTTTTCTCTTTTGACCGCTACGGGATGAAGGGCCGCATCTACTAACTCTTCAAAATTCAACCTGTGTTTTAACATGAGAGTTTTCTTAAGATGCTTCTTTATACCACACGCAAACTTAAGATTTTTCTTGTAGGAAGTAGAAATATGCTCTAGCCCAAATTTTGATAAGGCCTTGAAAGAAGTAGCATACTCAAGTATTGTCGACTTACCTTGTTTAATAACTAGGAAGCGACATGCTAAAATCTCCTTCTTGGATTTAGGCACAAACTTGAATTTGAATCTCTTGTTAACTTGCTTCTACTCTAAAGTGGAATCATCATCTTTCACCACTAAAAACTCATACTAATCAAGTGCACGATCTTTAGCATGTTTTATGCTACAAGAATGCGATGATTGTCTAAAATATCCATTTGGATAAAGATATGCTCACAAGTGCGGAGCAACGCTTAGATCTCAAGAGCTGACTCGGAGCCATTGAATGGCTTGCCTTTGAGGTATCCAATGTCATTGCACATACTCGCAAACACATATTGACATAGTGGACAAGATTGAGGCAGCACAAGTGGTTGTGTGCTTCTAATAAGCTCTAATATTTGATATATCGATGTTAACAATATTTTTCTTCAACATCGAAGATAGGTCAACATGAATGGGTTTATGGGACGAATAGGCGGTTTGACCTATTTTTCGAGTTAGATCGAATCTCTGCTCGAGATGCCGAAGCTCGGAGGCGTGGAATTGCTAAGGAGTATTAGATTGGAACCAAACTCAGAAAACGAAGTACATTCTACTGTTCGAAGATATGCAGGGATGGAAATCCATGCTTATTTGGAGAATGAACAATATACTACAACAGTGACGATTAGAAAACAACGACATACACTTACAAAGCAATTTTCTTATGAGAAGATCCCTTTTCATTGAGTTTTCATTGGGAATACATAGATTTAATAGGGTGAATCCCACAATCAATCTCCGTGCCAAGCTTATGTCTTAGTAGTACAAGCGTTTTAAAGAGGAAAATCGCCCCTAAAATGTGACCCCTGAGATCTTATTTATAGTAGTTCAGGGCTCCTTCCGCTAATGGGCTATTGGGCTTGTGGGGGGTCATTATCGGTCGCTTTTTCTTCTTAGTTTTGGTTGCTTGACTTCCGACCGTCTTCAGAGTATTAGTTATGGTCTTCGGATGGTGCTTGAGCCCTTGGTAACAACTCCTGAATGTAGGCTCTCGGATGCAAGCTTTCGGATGTAGGCCTTTGGCTATATCGTGAATACTTAGAGGGGCCTGCCCTCATGATGTATGTTGACAACTGCCGAATCGAAGCCGCTATGGGTTCCAGTACTAAGTAAATCAGTACGGGTAGTCTGTATCCCTACTTGGGTCTCGGTTAGCCTTTTGGTGGAACTTCTGCGGTGGCTAGGATCCCCGGAGGGAGGCTTCCGGTCTTATTTGTATTATTTGTGAATGTAGCCTTTCAGTGTTCATGCAGTAGATGCTTTGGAAGTTGGTTCTGGGTAATCCTTGGGTTATCTCGGTTTGGTGCCTTCGATGCCCTCGCCTTTAGGTGTGTCGGTTCTTAGATAGGTCATTACAGAAGATATCTTTAAGCTTTCACTTGATTGATTTACCGCTTTTGGATTTCTTGGTTTTAGGCTGGGATAACTCTCTGCCACAAGGTCTTTCTGTCGGGCTGATGCTCTCTGGAGGACTTCATTGAATTGATCCTGGCGGATAGATCTTTTAGATTACACCTCATTGCTTTTACGACCCTTTCCCCTAGGAGTTTTTCGATTGACGCAGCTTTTAGGGTAATTTCTACCTACTCTTGGCCCTTTCTAGTACTTGGGCTGACTTCTTATTGAGCCTTTGGTGAGCTTTCGGTCATCCGACACCCCTTCATCGCCATTTTGTGCTAAGATAATTTTGGTAGTAACATTTCCCCCCTCTTAGTAAAGGGGTATCTTCGACTTTTCAAGTCAAGATTTTTGTCTTTTTATTGATGAGTCTACAATTTCATTGCGTTTTGATTAATGACAAGGAGAAAATTCATGATCGACAAAGAGAAGAGAATCAATGATATCGTAAGTTAGAGGCTGATTATTTAGTGTTATAAATGTTAAAATCTATCATCAAATAATCATATACCTCATTTTTGTGAATATTTATATGTATATATATAAATGCACATTTATTGTGCGTATTACCAGAAACCGGTCGACTGGTTTCAAAATAGGCGGTCGACCGTTTCTGGGCAGAATGCACAATAAACGTGCATACATACATATATATATATATATTCAAAAATCAGTCTACTGGTTAATTTTGACCTGTCGACCGTTTTTCAAACTGAAAGCAACGTTTTGAATAGACATCTTCTTTCATCAAAAGTTGCTTCTCTTTCTTTTGATCAAAAATCATTTCTCTTCAATGTTTCTCTTCACAAATGGTTACAACTGTTTACTCATTATATAAAAATCATTAAACCATCAACAAATTAACATCTCTGATATTAATTCTTTCATCTATCTTGCTTTCTACTTGATATTCTAAAAGCGCTCATATTCAACCAAAATATCGTTTGAATCTCAGAACTTATTTAATACTCTTGTGATTCAATACGATATCTACTTCCAAATCTTCACATATATCAAATTATATTTGAGGATAAGATTATAGGAAGGGTGTACTACAAGTGACTAGTCCGTGTATTGAAGATACAATATATAGTCAATCATCAACTACTTTGTATTGAAATTCCGGTAAGCCTGTAGCCGTTCAAATCAGGTGGGTAAGCTTGTGGCCCGTGAAATCAAGTGCGTAAGCTTGTGGCCTGTGAAATCAAGTGGATAAGCTTGTAGCCCATGAAATCAAGTGGTGTATTGTGAACCTGTTCCTCCGGGTGAAGCGAGGTGGTTGATTAGTGAAAATCCAGAGAGAGGTCTGGGACTGGATGTAGGACGGTGCTCCGAACCAGTATAAAAAGTCCTGGTGTTATTACTTTGCTTTACTGCTTTTTATTTGTGATATATTTCACTATCTCATATTTATTCGCATAACTATTGTAAATATACAAGTTAGTTTATCACATACAATCCGCATATCCATATTACTGATCCTGCTTGAGTCATATACCGACGTTTTCAATTGGTATCAGTGCACGGTCATCACATAACCGTAACACAGTTATTTGATATATTCTAGTAATATGGAAAATAATGCAAGCACTAGCACTAACACTTACACGGAAGGTCAATCAACACAAAGACCTCCATTTTTCAATGGTCTTAACTGAAACACCCCACCTCCGTTAGGGTCACTCTCAAAGGGAATGCCCTGATTTTGGCGGAGGTTTATAAGTATAAGTCACAAATACACAAGACAGAAATAAATACACATATTTTTGAGCAGCGGAAAACAACAGCACTTTTATTCCATCAAAATACGTGTTTACACAAACCATGCCATAGTTGTCTTACAATACTTCCAAAAACCATTACATTTTCATAACTGTCTTGATTTCATAACTTAAAGAAGCATAAAAACAAAAGTAAACTCCATAAGTTCCCATAGTTGCAATCCAAAGCCATAGTCCAAAACGAAAGAGATCCAAGCAATACATTCTTTCTGTTCAAGCTGGATGTGACAACTGGTCAACCTGCGGTATTCCCTCCCTGTGGACCGGGGAGGGGGGGGGGGGAACGAAAGAAAAGAAGACGAAAGAAAAGTAGAGTCAGACATAAAGCATAAGTAAGTCTAGGACTATTCAGTCTATGAATAAAGAATTAGGCATGATAAGTATAAATTGGAAATGGGAAAGCACTATAAACTAAGTTAAGTTGTCTAGAGTCGAATATACTATTGTACCCCATATTAATCTCTACACCCCTATAAACTAGTTCCCAACAGGCACCCCATAATCAGGGTGAAGTGATCCATTTCTAATGATCGGCTCCTACTCGCATAGTTACATGTGTCTTACGGCCCCCGATGTTGTAGTTACCTATGCTGGTCCCACCATGGGGTGTATCAAGTCCCTTGGTGCCGGCCCGACACAATTTCAAGAATGCACAGGTATACTACTGGTGCCTAGTGCCTAATTTTTCTGCGCTGGAGTGTGTGCACGCCTGCACCCCATTAGAACCTACACTGCTGCACCACCGCCGTCGATTTGACCTCTTACAGTCAGCCCAGTAATCATGCCCCACCCGGCCTAGTTCAGGGTATCCTGATACACCTTGTAGGGTTACTGCTGAAAAGGGTCCCCCGCTACTAGGTTTTCTATTTCTAGCCAACATGCTAAGTTGGTTAAGTGTTTTGTAAACCTCATCCCCAATCAGTCTGTATAGTTTAGCATGTTCCATTTTGATTAAGTATTAATTCAATTTACTTAATCCTATCAATCCTGACTCAGCCTTAACTGTCTTATTAATGCCTCGACCTCTCACATTAGATAGGTATTGTTGTGACTGCCTGTTGCCGGTTGGTTCCGAGCAGTCTTACGTCACAACTCAGTCTACCCTCGGGTCTTTATTGGGCTCAATGTTTAACCACCCACATTGGATAGGTATTGTTGTGACTACTGGACAGCCGGGCGGTTCCGGGCAGGTTTACATCACAACTCAATCCAACCTCGGGTTAAACACATCGTATTTTCTAAGTTTACATATTTTGTCTCTTTTCTTTTTTATATGTAAATATTTGCAGCCCATTATTCAAATTCATCTTTATTGGGTAAAATTAATTTATACCCCTTAAATGTTCTCAAGGTCGTTGGCATGCGTCAAACATGCCAACACATATGTTTTATATTTTTAACCCAACGTCATTACCTCCGTCTTATACGTTTGCTATAATATAACATATGTTGGGTTTAACATTTAAACCCAACTTAGCCACATGAAAAAGGGGAGGCTTAGAACATGGTGTTTATATATTCTAAGTAACATCAAAAGGGGTGTGTGAACGCATGAACTTGCAACATAACGAACTAATTAACATAAATAAGGCACTTGTGAACTTGCATTGTAATAGCACATAATCATGACATAAAACATACCTAAATATGAATCATGGTTTTTAATCTATTCCTGTAAACTTGCATTTAAAATGTAAATCTAACTTAATTATGTGTCGCATATATTATCATATGATTTTGATAACAGCATAGGCCTAAAACATATTTTGTTTGGGCATATAGTTAAACATAAACTAGCCATGTTCATAAAGTCAACACAAGTTGACAAAGATGCTTACTTTTGTCACAAATACAAAAGTATGGTTTTACACTTGAATCATGATGTCAATTCCAACATAAATTCATATGAGTCATAATACCCAAATGGATCCAACTACACTAAAAGTGATTATAAAAACATATATCATGTTGGCATAATAGTGAACCATATACTTGCATGAATCTCAAATAAACTACCACAAACATATAGTCGTTAACTTTCAACATGGATCATATACTTGCAATTAGCCAATAGGTGTTGTAATAAACTACCACAAACATATAGTTGTTAACTTTCAACATGAATCATATACTTGCAATTATCCAATATGTGTTGTAATAAACTACCACAAATATATAGTTGTTAACTTTCAACATGAATCCCATACTTGCAAATAACCATTAGGTCTAACATCGTTATACCACAACATCCCAAATCGATTAGAATCATAGCAACATACAATTATGAATTATTCACAATTATTCATTCACATCGGAATAGCACTCTACTTACAACGTATGACGAATCTTCAATTCAGGTTTATGAATTCTGAATTTGGAGATGCTATCCTTTGTTGTAGGCGTTGTTTTGATTTAGCTGCCGTTGCTTTAAGCTTTCGAATTGCCTCTTAATCGTCTCTCAATTTTGACGGCTACTTCTAGTCTTTCCTCAGCAGCATGACAGTCTCATTCTAATTTTTATTTGTATGAATTAGGTGGAGTCTTAGGTCCTTTTTATAGAATTTGTGAATTGATTAGAACCGTCGATGGAGCTTGGATTAATATTAGGCGTTCGTTTGAAGGAGAGACCAATCAGGAGCTGACACCTAGCCCTAGTGACAAGGCAAGGCTCAGAAATTCGGCCAAGCACAGACCAGGCCAGCCAGGGGGGCTGGGTTCGACCTGGCTCAGGGGCCAGGTCGACTCCCCAGTCGACCCCCAGGTCGACTACCCAGTCGACCTGGGTGCCTTGGGCAGGAAAATTCCTACCCAGCCCATTCTGGTCCGATTTTTTTGAAATTTGAATTTGTTCTGAGCTGTTTCTGTCTATTTGAATTTTAAACTGAATTCTGAAACTTCTGGAGGCCATATCTTCTTCATACGGAGTCCGTTATAAGCAAACTTGGACTCTATCCCAAGCAGAATTTCGAGACGAATGCAATGGCGTATCCCGTTTCCCTTAATTCTTTGATTTGAAATTAATTATACTTTATTTTGTGAATTTCACTGTTATAGAATACACGGGGTGTTACATTCTCCCCCACTTAAAAGGATTTCGTCCCCGAAATCTTCAAGTTCAGGAAGAATGTATATCTTAACATCCAAACGTCCATCTACTCATCCGTCAAACACGAGCATCCATTGTCCTTAAAAGACTTCTAATGCTTTATGATCATATGCGAAGCGTGTGTACATGTACTTACCTAATGCAAAATCAAGCGGCCTACTGATTCAGTTGACCTCCTTAACGCAAATTATGTAAGTGTCATGAATCCATTATGTATGCAAATTTTCCTATTCATGATTCTACATGAGTGCACAATTATTCATATATAAATGCAACATCCATATGACAACACATTAAACTTCAACCATATACGAATATAAATACATATATGCATATGCAATATGAAGTGACTGAGCCGATCTAAAACCTAGATTGTGTGTGTATATGCAACCACGAGCAACCACTAGCAATCACTTGCAACCACTTGCAACCATCATCCATAACATGTTTCAATTACATGTTTTCATCCAAAGGGTTTCTACCTAAAAGATAAGGTCGAGGAGATATACCTAAAAAAGATAGATAAAAGCATAACTTAGGGAAAAAGAGAGATCAAAGATGTACCCTCGAAAAGAAAAGGGTATGCTGCGCGTATTCTAGCTTCAGTTTCCGAAGTTGCGTCTTCCTCGGCATTGCTCCATTGAACTTTGACGAGCTTGACTTCGCGGTTGCGTAGCTTTTTCACTTCCATTCCTAATATGCTGGTTGGAACTTTCCTCACGGTTGCTTCGCGTTCCACTTCAGCTTCCTCAAGGATTTTTGGCTCTACCACTTCAGCAGATTCATGTAGACATTTTCGGAGGTGCGAAACATGGAAAACGTTGTGAACTCCGGCCAACTTTTCAGGTAGCACTAATCTATAGGCCATTTTCCCAATTTTCTCGATAATAGGAAATGGCCCTACGAACCTTGGTGCTAGCTTTCCTGTGGTTCCAAAACGAACAACGTTCCTTACCGGAGATACCTTAAGAAAAACTCTGTTCCCAACCTCAAATTCAAGGCCGGTCCTCCACTTGTTGGCGTAGGATTTCTGTCTGTCTTGGGCTGTCTTCATCCTTATTCGTATCAAGTCTACTTTCTCTGAAGTCTCTCGGATCATATCTGGCCCAAGTATGAGCTTATCAGTAGACTCCCACCAACAAGTGGGCGATCGACACGGTCTTCCTTATAAAGCTTCGAAGGGCGCCATTCCGATGGTGGCTTGGTAGTTGTTGTTGTAGGCAAATTCCACCAAAGGAAGATGGTCTTCCCACGTCCATCCGAAGTCAAGGACGCACAGTCTTAAAAGGTCCTCCAAAACTCTGTTCACTCTTTCTGTCTGGCCGTCGGTTTGGGGATGATAGGCTGTGCTCAAGCATAACTGTGTGCCTACCGCTTCTTGCAGACTCCGCCAAAACTCACTTGTGAAGATAGAGTTTCGGTCACTAACAATGCTGGAGGGTATTCCATGGGGTCGAACAATTTCCTTGAGATAAAGAGATGCTAGGGATGAGGCAGTTCTTTTACTCTTGACAGGTAAAAAGTGGGCGCTTTTAGTAAGCCTATCCACTATTACCCAAATGCTAGTGTTGCCTGTTCTAGACCTAGGTAGCCCATCAATGAAGTCCATTGAGATGTTATCCCACTTCCACTGCGGGACCTCTAGCGGATGGAGCAAACCGCCAGGTTTCTTCTGTTCCGCCTTAACCTGTTGGCAAACCATACACTTTGAAATGGATTCTGCCAGTCTTTCTTCATGCCGCTCCAAAAGAAAGTTCTCTTTATGTCCTTGTACATTTTATCTCCGCCTGGGTGTATCGTCATCTTGGAGTGATGTGCTTCCTCGAGAATCGTCTTTACTAAATCCCTTGTCTGTGGGATGCATAGTCTTCCGTCTCGCCTTAGCCAACCCTTATCGTCGATGGAGTATCTGTTGAGGTGACTTGAAGTCTCACCCCTAATTAGCCTATCAATCGTCTCCACAAGCTGAGGGTCTTCGCGTTGTGCTCTCCATATTGAGTCCACTAAAGTCGGGCGTACTTCGAGAGATGATAGCAAGCCCGGTACAAATCGGAGGAGGGCCTAAAGTTAAAACTGGCTATAAACTCCAGACTTTGCCTTTCAACAAACATCGGGCTTAGGGTCAGTTTCTTTCGGCTCAACGCATCTGCCACTACGTTTCCTTTGCCCGGAGTGTAGGAGATCTCGAAATCGTACAAGGCAAGAAACTCCATCCATCTCTATTGCCTCAGGTTAAGATCTTTCTGCGAGAAAAGATATTTCAACGATTTATGGTCAGTGTATAGTTCGAATTTCTCACCTAGGAGATAGTGTCGCCAATACTTGAGTGCAAAGACGATGGCAGCTAACTCAAGATCGTGGGTCGGGTAGTCCTTTTCGTGCACTTTCAACTGTCTCCCACCATAAGCTACTACCCTTCCTTCTTGCATTAAGACAGCGCCTAGTCCTATCCCACATGCATCTGTATAAACTGTGAACATATTGCTTCCATCTGGCAACGTTAGAACTGGGGCTGTTGTAAGAGCCCTTTTTAGTCGTTGGAAAGCAAACTCGCAATCCAAGTCCCAATTGAACACTAGATTCTTCTTTGTCAGCCTTGTGAGTGGAGCTGATATTTTTGCAAAGTCTCTGATGAATTTCCGATAGAAGCCTGCTAGCCCGAGGAAGCTTCGGACTTCTGTTGCATTCCTTGGTGTCTTCCAATCCTGTACCGCTACTACCTTAGCAGGGTCCACAGCTAACCCTTCTTTGGATACTATGTGCCCAAGGAACCTCACTTCCGCTCTCCAAAAGTGGCATTTGGAGAATTTGGCTTTTAGCTGATGGACTCACAGAGTTTCCACGATTGCCCTTAAGTGCTGAGCATGTTCTTCTTCACTCTCTGAGAAGATCAAGATATCGTCTACGAAGACCACTACGAACTTGTTGAGGAATTCTCTGAACACCCTACTCATTAGGTCCACGAAGTAAGCGGGTGCGTTTGTCAAGCCGAAGGGCATGACAAGCCATTCAAAGAAGCCGTCTGGGGTTCTGAATGCTGTCTTATCGATGCTATCTTCAGCCACCCTTAGCTGATGAAATCCGGTCGCTAAATCAAGTTGTGAGAAAACAGACGCTCCTACAAGCTGATCAAACAGATCGTCAATTCTGGGGAGAGGGTGCCTATTCTTTTTCGTTAGCTTGTTGAGCTCCCTATAGTCAACACACAGACGGAGTGAACCATCCGCCTTTGTAGCGAACACCACTGGAGCGCCCCATTCTGAAATACTCCTCCTAATGAACCCCTTCTCTAGAAGCTCTTTAATATGTTTACTGAGCTCTTTCCTATCCCGCGGAGCCATGTGTCTAATGGGCAACACAACAGGTGTAATGACCCGGATTTCGAGCGACTTTGGTTATCGACATAAGCACGATGTCGATAACCAAAACACCGAAAAATCCTGGTAATTAGTGAAAGAAATTAGAGGGTGAGGAAAGATAAGATAGAAACTTAGAATAGAAGAAGAAGAAGAACACAATATCAGAGTAACACGAAACTCACAGCGGAACGAATAAATATATTTCATAACATAACTTTGAAATACAAAATTGGTACTTGAATATACATATCATTATCAAAGTACAGCACTTACAACACAGCGGAAATAATGATAGCTATATGATCCTGAAGCCTCCTGCTCCAGCTCTTCAAATGTATCTGTAAAATCCCGACTACTTGACTGCCCATACAAATTTAGGCACCCAAGAGTTTAGGGGAAACAACAAAGTAAACTCCGGGTCAGTCATGGGACTGGTATGAGTAAAACAGTTTAAAAACAGTTCGAACAAGTAAACGATATCTCATAAGACCACGCCGCATAACGGAACGGGTTTTTTCCCTTATGAGAATCCAAAATATCTTTATATCAAAAACCTTTTGATATTATAATAATGTCTATCAACCACAGTATATATATAATCATCTAGCAGAAACGCTTTCATCTCACATTCTACATATATAGTATACAATCAAAACCGCAAGCACGTATTTGGTAATGGATTTCCAACTATGACAAGGTATGGAATCACCTTCCGCTTGTGTACCTCTAGAGAGGAATACACTGGGTTCAACAAGAACATCTTGCAACCCGGCCACACATGACCGACCACTCATTTCGCTTGAGTGTATCGAATGTATATCACCAACAGTTGGGATCAACAACCGTTTCCCGAATGGAACAGCATCAACAATAGATTTTTTAGAAGTAAATGAAACTCTAGATCAGGTGATTATACACCCTACATTGGTGCGACCGACTTAGCCATGCTGCCTTCCCGATTTCTGTCATTTACCGGTTGATGAGGCTAGAAGCTACGCTTTATCATCACCTCAAATTCACTTCGAATGCCACATTGTCAGATCCATCGAAAATCACTAATTGACGTCTACAACAATACATTACGTGTCAGCTAAAAGAAGTTTCCTTCTCCGCTTCCACTCTTGGTACGGTTGAAGAAATCAATGTACGTGACCTTTCTGGAAATACTATGTCAGACATCCATCTTCATTCGCTTAGAAATGTCACATCGTCATACCCACCAAATCACAAATTGACTTATCCAAAAACAACACGGGTATACAGCTAAGAGAAACGAATTCCTCCGCCACCAAACGTGAATACGTTTGAACAGACCAACTTACGCGATCCATTGGATATACTCTGTCAGACCTTCGTCCATACAAGTTGTCCTGGGACTGGACAAACCGAAGGCACTATTCCGTATATCCATCTTAGTCACTGTTATCTAAGATTTATACAACACCCCTTGCATTTTTCTCCGTCTTCAATTATCTTTGGTATATATGATTAGTGACTCTTATGCCAATACAGAGTGGTTCTATGGATCATAATCCAACCGATCTCTCCATATTAACAACGTTAAAATGGTCAAAACTTCGATAGTCTGTGATTTAACTATCGAATAAAAACAGGTGTGCAAACAACGATATCATTTCCAAATGGAAATTTATATCGATCAAACATTATTCAACATTGATCTCTTTAATTCATTAATTTTACTTATCTCCTGTTTCCCTATATTCAATATTTCTTATTTTCTAAATTTGGAAAATATATGTTATTAACAATGGAAACATTTCCATTTCTTGTTTTCTTTATTAGAAAACATTTCTGGTTTTCTTATTTGGAAAACATTTCCAAAGCTTCTTCATTGGACTTAGACAAATGTTTTAAACAAACCATCGTGATGCCAATTCAAACCATTTCCTTTACTACCGAACCTTAACTATTCCTTAGTTAAAACGAAGCCAATCAAGTTGGGGTAGAACTACCTCTCAGACCTTAACCGAACAACATTTCTAACTTTGAAATAGGCAAAGTTCACTTTATATTCCTTAACAAACTTCCTTACTAAACCCTCCTTCGAATAACTATATTCGATTTGACTCTTATCAATTAACTCTATTGGACTAACCCCTATCAATTAACTCTATTGGACTAACACTATTTGACTAACGCTATTTATTTACTCATTTCACTTACTCTTTACGAATAAACTATATTCGATAATTCCTTTTACTTTCTATTCGAATAACTATATTCGATTAACTCATTTGCTTCTATTCGAATAACTATATTCGATTTAATTCATTTTCTTCTATTCTAATCGATTAAACTAACATCGATTATCCCCTTTCAACTTTATTCTCTAATCGATTAACTAACATCGATCAACTTTTTTTTTTACTTTAACACTAATCGATTAACTAACATCGATTAACTTCTTTTACTTTAACACTAATCGATTAACTAACATCGATTAACTTCTTTTACTTTAACACTAATCGATTAACTAACATCGATTAACTTCTTTTGATAAACTACGTTTTCCGTTACAACTATTTCCTTTTTATAACGTTTACTTACCGTTACAAATATATCCTATTTATAACTTCTATTTACCGTTACAAATATTTCCTATTTATAACTTCTATTTACTGTTACAAATATTTCCTATTTATAACTTTTATTTACCGTTACAAATATTTCCTATTTATAACTTCTATTTACCGTTACAAATATTTCCTATTCATAACTTCTATTTACCGTTACAAATATTTCCTATTTATAACTTCTATTTACCGTTACAAATATTTCCTATTTATAACTTCTATTTACCGTTACAAATATTTCCTATTTATAACTTCTATTTACCGTTACAAATATTTCCTAATTATAACTTCTATTTACCGTTACAAATATTTCCTATTTATTTCTTCTATTTAAATATTCCTTTTCTATTTCTATTTATTTTCTAAATAAATATCCCTTTTATAAAACCGTGTTCGTTTTATAAATAATTCCTTTTATAAAATCCTGTGATTTTATAAAATTCCTTTATTTCAATATACATTGAAATACTTCTTTTTACATCCCTGGGTCTTTTATGATATTTACAATATCGAATAACAATGATCAACATCATTCCAACACACATAATCCATAACAGATTATATAACACATCATATATCACAATATATGAAAAACAGTAAAATAATTGTTGAGGAATCCAGTCGGATTCCTCAAACCTGTTTCCCTGCATCACAGATGTTAAACAATATAGATAACATCACTTTCAGTTCCATATGATATATTCTGTTAAACAGAATCAATATAGAAATTAAATCAACTGACTAGCAGTTCAATCAAACAGTCAACATACAGTCAATCAGCCAATATCTAACAGTTCTAAAAATACAACATGAAATTATAAACTGTTCAGAGATAGTGAGATTTACTCACATTGGACGGTTATCGTTAAATAACGAATAACGGTTGATTTGTCCATTCAGACGTTTTATTCCACCATGAATTTAGACGAGCTCCAAATAGTTTCAAATTGGCTCCATGGTGTAGTATTCTTCCATACGGTTCCAACGCTTCAGACGATGTTCGATTCTAAATTCGTACGAATGAAATATGGTAATCACAGATTTATATAAATATTTGAATAGTTTAATTTAAAAACTAAGTTAATTTATTTTCACTTGGGCCTCACCGTTCATTTTCTTCATTAAAATATAAATGGACTTCACTAAATCATGTTGTTCCTCCTACCCACTATAGTTGCAGTATGTAGCCGCTTCCCTGTTTCCACCAGGTCGGAACAGTACCAGTCACCACTTTGCAAACTTGTGTCACTTTCCACTTGCACTCGTCCCCGAGACCAACCACTGCTCTTTCCCCTCAGAACCCCCTTCACACTATTTCCACGCTACTTAAGTTTGCATCATCTCTTCACAAATCACGGTTTTACCTCAGCAGACTCCCTCCATTTTCGCAATCCATTCCTACTGTACCCCTTCCATCACTTCCATCACTTACGTATGAACTTCCCCTTACAACACATGCCTGAAATCATATCCCCCCCATAATACACTACTGCTCTTCTTCTTTTCTTTTCTTTTTCTTTTCTGCTTCTTAGCCTCACGTTTCTTTTATGAAAACACATCCACCCCATCATGGATACACACCAAAACACTTTCTTCCTGAATACTAACCGTGAGTCGTGACCTTCTCCTTGTCCTCATCGCGAGTTCATCAACTGACATCTCCACTCGCTCCCTCTTCCTGTTCACATTCACGGTTGCCTCCACCCTCCAGAACAGTGCATGCTTCAGCACTTCTCACTTCGTGACTTCCCAGTATTCGATTGAACAAAACAATACCAACGCTCTCCTTTCAACTACTTCTTCTACCTCACGCAAAATGATCGAACTCGATCTCTTTCTCTCACCGCGATGTCAGCATCAGAAGAAAAGGGTATGGAAAAGACGAGCTATTCGATAGGAGCTCGAAGATCATGCCCTTTCCAATTTTACGAATTTGATTTGAAATCTTTTTTTTCTTTCTTCTCGCGGTTTGAGTCTTAGATGAATTTAGTGGCGGCGAATAATTAGCTGTTGAGGAGAAAGTGTTTTTCGGCTGAGAGAATGGGAGCGTGGAGTTATGTTTAGGTTTAGGGGAAAAGAATATTGTATTTATAGAATTTTCTTGTGTGGATGAAGGATTTTCCACGTCCCCTTCTTTGTTTGTGTCGGTTGGAGGATTTTATTTGACCGTAGGAAAGTGAATGTGGTCGAAATAGAAAGAACGTCACCACTTTATATTGGGTTTAAGGTTAGAAATTTTGAGTACCTGTCATATATAAAACCCTGCTCGTATATAGACCATTACAGACAGAAATAAAAATATCGATGTGACGAGCAACTCCCCACGATCCCAAAAATATAATAATACCGGTAGATGGACTCATATTGTGAAACTTCAAAATGTTGATTTCAGGGTGCGAAATACTTCAAATAAAAAGTCGCTTATTAAATTAATTAAAAATTACAGTAAAATTCTAAAAATTAAATTATCACTACTTCCCAAAAGAACCTTGTCTGAATTCACACCCGATATGCAGTTATATCCAATAAACTGTTACGGTCGATAAACGATTCTATAGCGACTATTTGAAATTTTGATTTGAACGTAAATCAAAATCTACACGATGAAATCCTAATTTTTCTCTTCCACTAGAAAGATATACTCCACCGGCTCCACACGTTTCTTGTTTCACAGAAATCCGGCTTAAAACGAATCCTGTACATTCAGTTGAAGTTCGAATCGCTAATTTACGAACTGCAGTGCCATTTCAAGCTCGTTTATAATTATATTATAAACTATACGTTCAACTGTCGACGATTGAATATATTCGTTATTCAAATTCGATTCCAAGCTAAATTAAATATCACAGATGATGCGGTTCACACCATATCGTCATTTCGGCCAATTTTGTTTATTTCAGAATTAAATATATTATTTAATTTATTATTTTAATTAAATATTTACCATTATTTAACTCCACGACCATTTAATTCACTATATCACCATTGATATAATTAAATAAATTAATCATAATACCCCTGCCAATGCGGGTCATTACATTCTTCCCCACTTAAAATAATTTCGTCCTCGAAATTGCTAAAAAGTAGAGAACGACCCTATCGACTGGTTAGAACCTATTTGTTCACTTCTTAACTTCAGTTTCCAACTGGACCAATTTAATTTCAATTAAATTATTAATTTATTCTTATCAACGAAAATTTTCAAAAATCCCGAAAATTTTCTAACGCTTTAATCTTCGAAAATTTTCGCCAGCACCTCCTTTGTACTAGTCAATAGGTCAAACTCCAGCTCGCCTCTCTGGGCCATCCCCATCCCAAAAATAAAATCAAACAGCCAAGCGGCTTGCCAATTCGGCTCATAAATCTTATATTCAATCGAAATATAAACTTGTACCTTTTTGCCGGGCATATCGTTATATCCCTCACATCTGCTATCAATTCAGCATATACAAGAGTTACCCCAATCAAATCCGATCTGCTTTTATCCATGACACAACTATTCGCTTGTATCCTAAGTCGAATTTTATTTCAAATTCGAGTTCCATTCTCGATTTCAAACTCTTAACTTCCCAATCTAATTTTCATTTCAAATTCTTGCTTTTCAATTCCTTAACTCCTCAATCCAATACCATTTCGGATTTTTATTTCACACATCCAATCTTATTCGATTTCAATTCAACTTCAGTTACCACTTAACTGACTTTGCTTTAATTTAAATCTGCTTTCACAAATTTCTGTTAAATTTGTTTTTAATTTAAACAGTCTTTCCCAGGGAATTTTCAAAAAGTTTACTCTTTCAAAAAAAAAAAAAAAATCAAATTTTCCTTTTTGAAATTCAACTGAGCCCATAATCAATATTCCATTAGTTAAATCACTTCTCTATTTCTTTATCAATATTTGTTAACCAAATATTTTCAATAACTATATTGGCCTTTTTATGTTATTTGGAAAACATTTCCAAATATCGCCTTCCTTTAATTTCTAAACTTTAGAAAATATGCTATTTATAATTGGAAAATATTCCAACTACTTATCTCTTTTCCGATCTCGTTCATTTCTATACTTTGGAAATATTGATTATTTTATTACCAAGCTTACACTTATTTGGGTTAAAACGGATGGTGTGTAAAACATCGTTACGACAATCCAAATACTATACTCAACTAACTCTTATCCAATCATTGAACTTCGAGCCTGGAATATTACTATTTATTTGTTAATAATGAAATCAATCAAGTTGGGGTATAACTACCTCTCAGACCTTGACTGAATAACATTTATAACGCCAAAACAGATATGACTACTTACTCGAATAATCAATACCATACAACTACTTGTTCACTTTTAAACACATACACACTTCCTCTTTCTATTCTAACTAGATTTTATTCTAGACTTCCTTTTTGATTCTTCTATTCTATTTCTAAGTTCGTTTCCTTATCGACTTCTATACATATCGATACGTTGATTTCTAACTATCAAATTATCTTAAAAATATTCTAACTCCTTAAATTCCCGGAAAAATTCGCCATAACCTCCTTTTTACCGAGATCATCGGGAAAATCCTCAAACTGCCACACAAGCCTTCTCCAATCAAAAGAAAAAGAACAGCCAAGCGGCTAGCCGATACGGCGCATAAAATCTCATATATGAATTAAATACATACCCTTTTGTCGAGCATTCTATTTATATACCTTCGTACCTTTTCCATACCTGTCTCATGTATATCCATATATTTCTAATTCATTTCAACTTAATCCAATCGTTTTAACTTATTTCGTTAAGTGATTTTCAAATTACTGGTTTGCCCATTTCACCTTTTTATTTGAATATACATGTTCAAATATAGGTTTAACTTGTTTATCAACTAATTGATTTCCATTTCAATTTTATTTGAATTTCCCATATTCAATTTTCATTTCGATTCTCTTATTCAAATTCCATATTTGAATTCCATTTCAAATCTCTAATTCAAATTCTATACTTGAATTCCATTATTCAAATCTATTTGAATTCTCTTTATTTCATTTCAATTCCATTTGAATCTTCTATATTCAAATTTCACATTCAATTCTATTTGAATCTTCTTTATTCAAATTCCCTTTTCAATTCTATTTGAATCTTCTACATTCAAATTCTTTTCAAACTCTATATATCAAATTCTATAGTTTGAATTCCATTTGAATTCTATATTCAACTCTCTTTGAATTTCATTGAATTTCATATATTCAAACTCCCTTTGAATTTCTATATTCAATTTCCATTTGAATTCTCTTTATTCAAATCCCCTTTGAATTTCTATATTCAAATTCTATGTTTGAACTTCCTTTCTTCAAATTCCTTTTCAAACTTTCTTTATTCATTCTTTACATAAGTCTCGATTTTAATTCCTTTTGAAATCGGTATTACTACCTTTGGAAGATAGATTCCCCTTTAAACTTCACACTTGTATTTTTATTTCTGAATTATCCAATGATAATTCTTTTCACTTCATTTATAAACTTCGTTTATAAAGGAACTTCTCGTTTTATTTCTTTTAAAACGAGTTAATATTTCAAATCTATTTAAAAATTCAAATTCTATTTCTAAATCCCATTTTTGAAATTCAACACAACTTGTCTTTCCCAAAACAAATTCAAAATAGTATCTTTGGTAGTAATTCGTCACTTACAACTCGAAAATGAATACTGATGATGCAGCTGTCATCATCAGAATCTATTTCCCAGTGACCGAAGTGATTTCAATACTATAAAACCATTTTTAAACATTTCCACTTTGAAATTCATTTCAAAATATAATTCACACTGCTTGTAAAACAATTTAAAATCTCCCAGGATCTTAAATTTTCCTTATTTTTAATCCAAATCCATTTACAAACACTTGTCCAGTTCTCCAGAGTTTTAACTCAATTTCTGGTTTTAAATTTCAGATTTAACTCATCTGATTTCACGTATTTCACTTATATGAATTCTGATTGGTTATTTACATAACCATTTAATTTATAATCTTACTCGATTATAATAACAACCAATATATCCAATATATTCAAAATATACGTTGGGTAAACTATTTCGTTTATCCTCTTTCAAAACATACCATGACGGTTCATCGTATTCAAGTGTTTACAAAATCCCTACCGATACAGTGGATCAAACTGATCGACCAGAATTCACAAACAACTCAACCAATGGATCTCCACAATATAAAACAAATTTTTATATCAATAACAAATACGTTCACTCGTATATATACACTCAAACTCAATCTAGGGTATTGCTAACCCTATCTCTACCGAGTCACGCCACAGAGCCAAGTAATTCTTAACTTAAGCTCTGATACCAACTGTAACGACCCGGATTTCGAGCGACTTTGGTTATCGACATAAGCACGATGTCGATAACCAAAACACCGAAAAATCCTGGTAATTAGTGAAAGAAATTAGAGGGTGAGGAAAGATAAGATAGAAACTTAGAATAGAAGAAGAAGAAGAACACAATATCAGAGTAACACGAAACTCACAGCGGAACGAATAAATATATTTCATAACATAACTTTGAAATACAAAATTGGTACTTGAATATACATATCATTATCAAAGTACAGCACTTACAACACAGCGGAAATAATGATAGCTATATGATCCTGAAGCCTCCTGCTCCAGCTCTTCAAATGTATCTGTAAAATCCCGACTACTTGACTGCCCATACAAATTTAGGCACCCAAGAGTTTAGGGGAAACAACAAAGTAAACTCCGGGTCAGTCATGGGACTGGTATGAGTAAAACAGTTTAAAAACAGTTCGAACAAGTAAACGATATCTCATAAGACCACGCCGCATAACGGAACGGGTTTTTTCCCTTATGAGAATCCAAAATATCTTTATATCAAAAACCTTTTGATATTATAATAATGTCTATCAACCACAGTATATATATAATCATCTAGCAGAAACGCTTTCATCTCACGTTCTACATATATAGTATACAATCAAAACCGCAAGCACGTATTTGGTAATGGATTTCCAACTATGACAAGGTATGGAATCACCTTCCGCTTGTGTACCTCTAGAGAGGAATACACTGGGTTCAACAAGAACATCTTGCAACCCGGCCACACATGACCGACCACTCATTTCGCTTGAGTGTATCGAATGTATATCACCAACAGTTGGGATCAACAACCGTTTCCCGAATGGAACAGCATCAACAATAGATTTTTTAGAAGTAAATGAAACTCTAGATCAGGTGATTATACACCCTACTTCGGTGCGACCGACTTAGCCATGCTGCCTGCCCGATTTCTGTCATTTACCGGTTGATGAGGCTAGAAGCTACGCTTTATCATCACCTCAGATTCACTTCGAATGCCACATTGTCAGATCCATCGAAAATCACTAATTGACGTCTACAACAATACATTACGTGTCAGCTAAAAGAAGTTTCCTTCTCCGCTTCCACTCTTGGTACGGTTGAAGAAATCAATGTACGTGACCTTTCTGGAAATACTATGTCAGACATCCATCTTCATTCGCTTAGAAATGTCACATCGTCATACCCGCCAAATCACAAATTGACTTATCCAAAAATAACACGGGTATACAGCTAAGAGAAACGAATTCCTCCGCCACCAAACGTGAATACGTTTGAACAGACCAACTTACGCGATCCATTGGATATACTCTGTCAGACCTTCGTCCATACAAGTTGTCCTGGGACTGGACAAACCGAAGGCACTATTCCGTATATCCATCTTAGTCACTGTTATCTAAGACTTATACAACACCCCTTGCATTTTTCTCCGTCTTCAATTATCTTTGGTATATATGATTCGTGACGCTTATGCCAATACAGAGTGGTTCTATGGATCATAATCCAACCGGTCTCTCCATATTAACAACGTTAAAATGGTCAAAACTTCGATAGTCTGTGATTTAACTATCGAATAAAAACAGGTGTGCAAACAACGATATCATTTCCAAATGGAAATTTATATCGATCAAACATTATTCAACATTGATCTCTTTAATTCATTAATTTTACTTATCTCCTGTTTCCCTATATTCAATATTTCTTATTTTCTAAATTTGGAAAATATATGTTATTAGCAATGGAAACATTTCCATTTCTTGTTTTCTTTATTAGAAAACATTTCTGGTTTTCTTATTTGGAAAACATTTCCAAAGCTTCTTCATTGGACTTAGACAAATGTTTTAAACAAACCATCGCGATGCCAATTCAAACCATTTCCTTTACTACCGAACCTTAACTATTCCTTAGTTAAAACGAAGCCAATCAAGTTGGGGTAGAACTACCTCTCAGACCTTAACTGAACAACATTTCTAACTTTGAAATAGGCAAAGTTCACTTTATATTCCTTAACAAACTTCCTTACTTAACCCTCCTTCGAATAACTATATTCGATTTGACTCTTATCAATTAACTCTATAGGACTAACCCCTATCAATTAACTCTATTGGACTAACACTATTTGACTAACGCTATTTATTTACTCATTTCACTTACTCTTTACGAATAAACTATATTCGATAATTCCTTTTACTTTCTATTCGAATAACTATATTCGATTAACTCATTTGCTTCTATTCGAATAACTATATTCGATTTAATTCATTTGCTTCTATTCTAATCGATTAAACTAACATCGATTATCCCCTTTCAACTTTATTCTCTAATCGATTAACTAACATCGATCAACTTTTTTTTTACTTTAACACTAATCGATTAACTAACATCGATTAACTTCTTTTACTTTAACACTAATCGATTAACTAACATCGATTAACTTCTTTTGATAAACTACGTTTTCCGTTACAACTATTTCCTTTTTATAACGTTTACTTACCGTTACAAATATATCCTATTTATAACTTCTATTTACCGTTACAAATATTTCCTATTTATAACTTCTATTTACCGTTACAAATATTTCCTATTTATAACTTCTATTTACCATTACAAATATTTCCTATTTATAACTTCTATTTACCGTTACAAATATTTCCTATTTATAACTTCTATTTACCGTTACAAATATTTCCTATTTATAACTTCTATTTACCGTTACAAATATTTCCTATTTATAACTTCTATTTACCGTTACAAATATTTCCTATTTATAACTTCTATTTACCGTTACAAATATTTCCTATTTATTTCTTCTATTTAAATATTCCTTTTCTATTTCTATTTATTTTCTAAATAAATATCCCTTTTATAAAACCGTGTTCGTTTTATAAATAATTCCTTTTATAAAATCCTGTGATTTTATAAAATTCCTTTATTTCAATATACATTGAAATACTTCTTTTTATATCCCTGGGTCTTTTATGATATTTACAATATCGAATAGCAATGATCAACATCATTCCAACACACATAATCCATAACAGATTATATAACACATCATATATCACAATATATGAAAAACAGTAAAATAATTGTTGAGGAATCCAGTCGGATTCCTCCAACCTGTTTCCCTGCATCACAGATGTTAAACAATATAGATAACATCACTTTCAGTTCCATATGATATATTCTGTTAAACAGAATCAATATAGAAATTAAATCAACTGACTAGCAGTTCAATCAAACAGTCAACATACAGTCAATCAGCCAATATCTAACAGTTCTAAAAATACAACATGAAATTATAAATTGTTCAGAGATAGTGAGATTTACTCACATTGGACGGTTATCGTTAAATAACGAATAACGGTTGATTTGTCCATTCAGACGTTTTATTCCACCATGAATTTAGACGAGCTCCAAATAGTTTCAAATTGGCTCCATGGTGTAGTATTCTTCCATACGGTTCCAACGCTTCAGACGACGTTCGATTCTAAATTCGTACGAATGAAATATGGTAATCACAGATTTATATAAATATTTGAATAGTTTAATTTAAAAACTAAGTTAATTTATTTTCACTTGGGCCTCACCGTTCATTTTCTTCATTAAAATATAAATGGACTTCACTAAATCATGTTGTTCCTCCTACCCTCTATAGTCGCAGTATGTAGCCGCTTCCCTATTTCCACCAGGTCGGAACAGTACCAGTCACCACTTTGCAAACTTGTGTCACTTTCCACTTGCACTCGTCCCCGAGACCAACCACTGCTCTTTCCCCTCAGAACCCCCTTCACACTATTTCCACGCTACTTAAGTTTGCATCATCTCTTCACAAATCACGGTTTTACCTCAGCAGACTCCCTCCATTTTCGCAATCCATTCCTACTGTACCCCTTCCATCACTTCCATCACTTACGTATGAACTTCCCCTTACAACACATGCCTGAAATCATATCCCCCCCCATAATACACTACTGCTCTTCTTCTTTTCTTTTCTTTTTCTTTTCTGCTTCTTAGCCTCACGTTTCTTTTATGAAAACACATCCACCCCATCACGGATACACACCGAAACACTTTCTTCCTGAATACTAACCGTGAGTCGTGACCTTCTCCTTGTCTTCATCGCGAGTTCATCAACTGACATCTCCACTCACTCCCTCTTCCTGTTCACATTCACGGTTGCCTCCACCCTCCAGAACAGTGCATGCTTCAGCACTTCTCACTTCGTGACTTCGCAGTATTCGATTGAACAAAACAATACCAACGCTCTCCTTTCAACTACTTCTTCTACCTCACGCAAAATGATCGAACTCGATCTCTTTCTCTCGCCGCGATGTCAGCATCAGAAGAAAAGGGTATGGAAAAGACGAGCTATTCGATAGGAGCTCGAAGATCATTCCCTTTCCAATTTTACGAATTTGATTTGAAATCTTTTTTTCCTTTCTTCTCGCGGTTTGAGTCTTAGATGAATTTAGTGGCGGCGAATAATTAGCTGTTGAGGAGAAAGTGTTTTTCGGCTGAGAGAATGGGAGCGTGGAGTTATGTTTAGGTTTAGGGGAAAAGAATATTGTATTTATAGAATTTTCTTGTGTGAATGAAGGATTTTCCACGTCCCCTTCTTTGTTTGTGTCGGTTGGAGGATTTTATTTGACCGTAGGAAAGTGAATGTGGTCGAAATAGAAAGAACGTCACCACTTTATATTGGGTTTAAGGTTAGAAATTTTGAGTACCTGTCATATATAAAACCCTGCTCGTATATAGACCATTACAGACAGAAATAAAAATATCGATGTGACGAGCAACTCCCCACGATCCCAAAAATATAATAATACCGGTAGATGGACTCATATTGTGAAACTTCAAAATGTTGATTTCAGGGTGCGAAATACTTCAAATAAAAAGTCGCTTATTAAATTAATTAAAAATTACAGTAAAATTCTAAAAATTAAATTATCACTACTTCCCAAAAGAACCTTGTCTGAATTCACACCCGATATGCAGTTATATCCAATAAACTGTTACGGTCGATAAACGATTCTATAGCGACTATTTGAAATTTTGATTTGAACGTAAATCAAAATCTACACGATGAAATCCTAATTTTTCTCTTCCACTAGAAAGATATACTCCACTGGCTCCACACGTTTCTTGTTTCACAGAAATCCGGCTTAAAACGAATCCTGTACATTCAGTTGAAGTTCGAATCGCTAATTTACGAACTGCAGTGCCATTTCAAGCTCGTTTATAATTATATTATAAACTATACGTTCAACTGTCGACGATTGAATATATTCGTTATTCAAATTCAATTCCAAGCTAAATTAAATATCACAGATGATGCGGTTCACACCATATCGTCATTTCGGCCAATTTTGTTTATTTCAGAATTAAATATATTATTTAATTTATTATTTTAATTAAATATTTACCATTATCTGATTCCACGACCATTTAATTCACTATATCACCATTGATATAATTAAATAAATTAATCATAATACCCCTGCCAATGCAGGTCATTACAACAGGCTTTGCATTATCTACAAGATATATGCGGAAGTCTATCTCCCGCTTCAGAGGTAAGCCCTTCACCTCTTCGAAGACATCCGGATATTCACGGACCACTCTAACTGATTGCAAACTCTCAATAGAAGCATCTAGCGATTCAAGATAACTCAGCATAACCGCATACGAGGGATTACAAGTAATTTCCAGAGTGTTACCGAGTTGGGTCAGAAGCCTAACCACCCTTTTCTCACAATCAAGGATGGCACCATTACTGGATAGCCAGTCCATGCCCAAAATCAAACCATATCCCGAGAAGCCCAAAACAAAGGCACTACATCTAAATTCTACGCTTAGAATAGAAATTTTCAATCCCACACAGATCATAGACAAATGAGCCGGGCCCCCGATTGGATTTGAAACAATTAAGGGGTCCTTTACCATACTAGTTTCTAGGTGCAGAGATTCTACTAAAGCAGATGAAATAAAGGAGTGTGATGCGCCAGAATCAAATAAATTGCGAACTGGGTGATCATAAAGATAAACTACACTTTCTAGCACATGAACCTGTGCCCCTGAGGTGGATCCAGTCCTCTGCCCCTGCCCTCGTTTCTTTGGGCAATCCTTAGCCATGTGGCCTGTCTCTCCGCAAGAAAAGCACCCACCATTCATCTTGGCCTTCTTTTTCCGGCAATCTTTCACTAAGTGCCCCACTTTGCCACAGAAATTACACTTCCTCTTCTCTTTGTTGTCTTTCTCGCCCTTCTTAAAGTCTGTCTTCTTAGGCTGTAAACCCTCTTTCTTCCCTTGAGAGCTTTCTGCCTTTGTCTCCTTCTTGCCCTTATCCTCTTCGTTCAGCAATGCCATCTGCACCATCCTTTCATACGTAGCTTCCATGGGTATATGGGTCATGGCCAAACTGTGTAATGGCTCATTCAATCCTTTGACAAAGCGGAGAGCCTTCTTGTGCGGAGTGTTGACTAGGTCCAGTCCGAACCTAGCCAGCTGATCGAACTGATTAACATACTCTTTGACTGTCATATTCCCTTGCTTAAGAAATAAGAATTTTTCCAATTGAAGACTCCTTTCAGCTTCTGAGAGAAATTTAGCCTCAAACCTTGCCCTAAAGTCCTCCCATGTTTCCACTGGTCTTTCTGCATTGGTGACTTCCCACCAGTAGGAAGCCTCGCCTTTAAGTAGCCATACTGCCAGTTGTACCTTCTGCCTATCTTCTACCTCGAAGAAGACGAATAAGTCCTCTGTTTCCTTCATCCAATTCCTGGCTGCCACGAAGGACTCGGTTCCATGAAAGTCCTTCCTTCCATAGCTTTGAAATCTTTACATATCTTAGCAAAAGTATTACCACGCGGAGGAGGTGGAGGAAGAGGTGCTGCTGCAGCTGGATGATTTCCTGCAGCTGGGGGAGGAGGAACAGTAGGACCTGGCTGATTGGCCCTTGCTTCTAAGAATCGTCTAAACCAACCAGGTATTGGTACACCCTCTGGCAAGTTAAGTTCTTCGGACATGCTGAAACAAAAAGGATAGATTCAAAACGAAGGATAAAAGATAATACCTATGGCTTTTGGGGACTATGCCTTTTTTTTAAATAAAATGATATTTTATCTTTAAAAATGCTTCTTTAAATTTTCTTTTGAAAATAAATTTTCAAAACATTTTATCTTATCTGGTAAACCTATGCTCTGATACCAAGTGAAACACCCCACCTCCATTAGGGTCACTCTCAAAGGGAATGCCCTTATTTTGGTTGAGGTTTATAAGTATAAGTCACAGATACACAAGACAGATATAAATACACATATTTTTGAACAGCGGAAAAGGACAGCACTTTTATTCCATCAAAATACGTGTTTACACAAACCGTGCCATAATTGTCTTACAATACTTCCAAAAACCATTACATTTTCATAACTGTCTTGATTTCATAACTTAAAGAAGCATAAAAACAAAAGTAAACTGCATAAGTCGCCATAGTTGCGATCCAAAGCCATAGTCCAAAACGAAAGTGATCCAAGCAATACATTCTTTCTCTTCAAGCTGGATGTGAAAACTGGTCAAGCTACGGTATTCCCTCCCTGTGGACCTGGGGGGGACAAAAGAAAAGAAGACGAAAGAAAAGAAGACGAAAGAAAAGTAGAGTCAGACATAAAGCCTGAGTAAGTCTAGGACTATTCAGTCCATGAATAAAGAATTGGGCATGATAAGTATAAACTGGAAATGGGAAAGCACTATAAACTAAGTTAAGTTGTCTAGGGTCAAATATACTATCGTACCCCATATTAATCTCTGCACCCCTATAAACTAGTTCCCAACAGGCACCCCATAATCAGGGTGAAGTGATCCATTTCTAATGATCGGCTCCTACTTGCATAGTTACATGTGTCTTACGGCCCCCGATGTTGTAGTTACCTATGCTGGTCCCACCATGGGGTGTATCAAGTCCCATGGTGGCAGCCCGACACAATTTCTAGAATGCACAGGTATACTACTGGTGCCCAATACCTAATTTTTCTGCGCCGGAGTGTGTGCACGCCTGCACCCCGTTAGAACCTACACTGCTGCACCACCGCCGTCGATTTGACCTCTTACAGTCAGCCTAGTAATCATGCCCTACCCTGCCTAGTTCAGGGTATCCTGATACACCTTGTAGGGTTACTGCTGAAAAGGGTCCCCCGCTACTAGGTTTTCTATTTCTAGCCAACATGCTAAGTTGGTTAAGTGTTTTGTAAACCTAACCCTCAATCAGTCTGTATAGTTTAGCATGTTCCATTTTGATTAAGTATTAATTCAATTTACTTAATCCTATCAATCCTGACTCAGCCTTAGTTGTCTTATTAAAGCCCCGACCTCTCACATTAGACAGGTATTGTTGTGACTGCCTGTTGCCGGTTGGTTCCGGGCAGTCTTACGTCAAAATTCAGTCTAACCTCGGGTCTTTATTGGGCTCAATGTTTAAACACCCACATTGGATAGGTATTGTTGTGACTACTGGACAGCCGGGCGGTTCAGGGCAGGTTTACATCACAACTCAATCCAACCTCGGGTTAAACACATCGTATTTTCTAAGTTTACATATTTTGTCTCTTTTCTTTTTTATATGTAAATATTTGCAGCCCATTATTCAAATTCATCTTTACTGGGTAAAATTAATTTATACCCCTCAAATGTTCTCAAGGTCGTTGGCATGCGTCAAACATGCCAACACATATGTTTTATATTTTTAACCCAACGTCATTACCCCCGTCTTATACGTTTTCTATAATATAACATATGTTGGGTTTAACATTTAAACCCAACTTAGCCACATGAAAAAGGGGAGGCTTAGAACATGGTGTTTATATATTCTAAGTAACATCAAAAGGGGTGTGTGAACGCATGAACTTGCAACATAACGAACTAATTAACATAAATTAGGCACTTGTGAACTTGCATTGTAATAGCATATAATCATGACATAAAACATACCTAAACATGAATCATGGTTTTTAATCTATTCCTGTAAACTAGCATTTAAAATATAAATCTAACTTAATTATGTGTCGCATATATTATCATATGATTTTGATAACAGCATAGGCCTAAAACATATTTTGTTTGGGCATAAAGTTAAACATAAACTAGCCATGTTCATAAAGTCAACACAAGTTCACAAAGATGCTTACTTTTGTCACTAATACAAAAGTATGGTTTTACACTTGAATCATGATGCCAATTCCAACATAAATTCATATGAGTCATAATACCCAAATGGTTCCAACTACACTAAAAGTGATTATAAAAATATACATCATGTTGGCATAATAGTGAACCATATACTTGCATGAATCTCAAATAAACTACCACAAACATATATTCGTTAACTTTTAACATGGATCATATACTTGCAATTAGCCAATAGGTGTTGTAATAAACTACCACAAACATATAGTTGTTAACTTTCAACATGAATCATATACTTGCTATTATCCAATAGGTGTTGTAATAAACTACCATGAACATATAGTTGTTAACTTTCAACATGAATCCCATACTTGCAAATAACCAATAGGTCTAACATCGTTATACCACAACATCCCAAATCGATTAGAATCATAGCAATATACAATTATGAATTATTATCACCACAAATTAAGTACAATTCCATTTCTCATTTTACACAAATCAAAACACAATTATTCATTCACATCGGAATAGCACTCTACTTACAACGTATGACGAATCTTCAATTCAGGTTTCTGAATTCTGAATTTGGAGATGCTATCCTTTGTTGTAGCCGTTGTTTTGATTTAGTTGCCATTGCTTTAAGCTTTCGAATTGCCTCCTAATCGTCTCTCAATTTTGACGGCTACTTCTAGTCTTTCCTCAGCAGCATGACGGTCTCATTCTAATTTTTATTTGTACGAATTAGGTGGAGTCTTAGGTCCTTTTTATAGAGTTTGTGAATTGATTAGAACCGTCGATGGAGCTTGGATTAATATTAGCCGTTCGTTTAAAGGAGAGACCAATCAGGAGCTAACACCTAGCCCTAGTCACAAGGCAAGGCTCAGAAATTCGGCCAAGCACAGAACAGGCCAGCCAGGGGGGCTGGGTTCGACCTGGCTCAGGGGCCAGTTCGACTCCCCAGTCGACCAGTCGACCTGGGTTACCCAGGTTGACTACCCAGTCGACCTGGGTGACCCAGGTCGACTACCCAGTCGACCTGGGTGCCTTGGGCGGGAAAATTCCCGCCCAGCGCATTCTGGTCCGATTTTTTTGAAATTTGAATTTGTTCTGAGCTGTTTCTGTCTGTTTGAATTTTAAACTGAATTCTGAAACTTCCGGAGGCCATATCTTCTTCATACGGAGTCCGTTTTACGCAAACTCGAACTCTATCCCAAGCAGAATTTCGAGACGAACGCAATGGCATATCCCGTTTCCCTTAATTGTTTGATTTGAAATTAATTATACTTTAATTTGTGAATTTCACTGTTATAGAATACACGGGGTGTTACATTAACTATAGCTATTGGGCAACACGTATGGCTTTTTACATGCAATCAACTAGCTATGATGCTTGGTATGCTACTCAGAAGGAATTAGTAAATCCAACAACTGAGTATACAGAATGGACAACTGGTGAGAAAACTGCAGCAGCTGTAAATGCAAAAGCAATAAATATGTTGTTTTGTGCATTAGATCAAAACGAATATAACCGTGTTAGTATCTGTACCACTGCATATCAAATTTGGCAAACGCTAAAAACCACTCATGAAGGTACTAACAAGGTTAAACAAGCCAAAATAACTATGTTGAAATGTCAATTTCAAAATTTCAAAATGAAGCCGAATGAAAAAATCAATGAGATGTATTCACGGTTTCAAACTATTCATCATGCACTTATAGGATTAGGGCAAAAATATTCTAATTTTGATGTTGTTTCAACAATCCTACATTCTCTGACTAATGAATGGGAAGGAAAAGTATTAGCAATAGAAGAAGATAATGATATTTCCACCATAAAGCCAGATGTATTGATAGGAAATATAATGTCCTATGAAGCTACTTTACTGGCTAGAAAAGAACAAAAAGAAGAATGTAGCTTTTCATGTTGAAAAAGATGAAGACAACTCAGATTCCGAAGATGAAGATCTAGCGTTCATTGCAAAAGGATTCAAGAAATTCTTAAAGCAATGAAAAGCTAGTCGATACAACAGAAAGAAGTTCGGATCAAATAAACCATTGTCATCAAATGTAGAATGCTTCAATTGTCACAAAAAGGGGCATATGCAAAAGGATTGTCCAGAGCAAATGAAGAAGTCAGAAAATGACAAATTCAAATACAAGAAAGACAAATCAAAAAAGCGAGCATTCTTAGTGACATGGGATGATTCAGACTTATCTTCATCTGATAGTGAAAGTGACTCAGACAATGAGCAAGCTAATGTGTGTTTCATGGCAACAGAAGATGAGGTACAAATACCGACCTTTTCAATTGGTATCAGAGCAAGGGATTCTATTAATCTTCACAACATCGTAGAATAATGGCCAAAAAGTGATATAGTTGTTACGTTATCTGTATTGAGTAATTTCTAAGTCATATATATCGTTAAAAAATCAGAAATTGAGCAAAATTCAGGAAAAATAGCACATAAGCCAACCAGTCGACCGGCTGGATTTCCACCAGTCGACCGTTTTAGTTTCTAACTAAAACCGATCGACCGGTGAAAATAAGGTGGTCGACCGGTGCCTGTTTGTTCTGTTTTTTAAAAAACACCTCCACGTCCATTTCTTCGTACCACTTCTCCAATTTTTTTTTTCAACCGGTCCTTATTTCAAAAACTTCAAGAACCCTAGAATTCATTTTTTTTTCATCCAATAGATTGTCTTATTTATGTATCTTCACTTATTAATTTATTTATTTCTTTTTGTCGATGACAAAGGGGGAGAAAAATGCTACTAATAATATTCTTTGCAGATTTTTTTTAGTTTTTATTTCAGGGGGAGTACATAGACAGGGGGAGTCAGCAATACTTTCAGAGCTATGTTGTCATCAATCAAAAAGGGGGAGAATGTTGAGTCTACAATTTAATAGCGTTTTGATTAATGACAAGGAGAAAATTCATGATCGACAAAGAGAAGAGAATCAATGATATCGTAAGTTAGAGGCTGATTATTTAGTGTTGTAAATGTTAAAATCTATCCTCAAATAATCATATACCTCATTATTGTGAATATATATATATATGTATATATGTATATATATAAATGCACATTTATTGTGCATATTACCAGAAACCGATCGGCCGGTTTCAAAATAGGCGGTCGACCGTTTCTTGGTAGAATGCACAATAAACGTGCATATATATATATATATAATACATATATATTTTCAAATATCAGTCTAATGGTTAATTTTGACCTATCGACCATTTTTCAAACTGAAGGCAACATTTTGAATAGACATCTTCTTTCATCAAAAGTTGCTTCTCTTTCTTTTGATCAAAAATCATTTCTCTTCAATATTTCTCTTCACAAATGGTTACAACTGTTTATTCATTATATAAACATCATTAAACCATCAACAAATTAACATCTCTGATATTAATTCTTTCATCTATCTTGCTTTCTACTTGATATTCTAAAAACGCTCATATTCAACCAAAATATCGTTTTAATCTCAGAACTTATTCAATACTCTTGTGATTCAATACGATATTTACTTCCAAATCTTCACATACATCAAATTATATTTGAGGATAAGATTATAGGAAGGGAGTACTACAAGTGACTAGTCCGTGTATTAAAGACACAATATATAGTCAATCATCAACTACTTTGTATTGAAATTCTGGTAAGCCTGTAGCCGTTCAAATCAGGTGGGTAAGCTTGTGGCCCGTGAAATCAAGTGGGTAAGCTTGTGGCCCATGAAATCAAGTGGGTAAGCTTGTAGCTTATGAAATCAAGTGGTGTATTGTGAACCTGTTCCTCCGGGTGAAGCGAGGTGGTTGATTAGTGAAAATCCAGAGAGAGGTTTGGGACTAGACGTAAGACGGTGCTCCGAACCAGTATAAAAATTCCTGGTGTTATTACTTTACTTTACTGCTTTTTATTTGTGATATATTTCACTATCTCATATTTATTTGCATATCTATTGTAAATATACAAGTTAGTTTATCACATACATTCCGCATATCCATATTACTGATCCTGCTTAAGTCGTAACCGACTTTTTCATTTATTAGGTATTATTCTTATGTCTCCTGAATTTCCTCTATTGGGTGTGTTGATTGATCTCCTTCTGGGCGGTCCAGATCATCACTAGATTCTGAATACCCATTCTTCTTTCTTTCGTCTTTTTCCCTTGGCCAGCGTTTCTGCTCTATTTGTATGAGTCATGTTCGTTGATTTGGCTCCAGATGTACGGCTGAGAGGCAAGGTGGACCTTCTTTTTTTTTTTGAAAAAGGAATTTTTCTTCTTCTTTTCTTTCTCCTCTTTTTTCCTGCATAGCATTTCACTAAAGCAAGATTACTTTTCTCGAAATTTTTCATACTATCTCCTTAGAATTTCAGATCCATCTGGTAGTAAGTTTTCCTGTTTGAATTCCAATTACCGATTTGGGATTATACTTCGAATCGGGAATGGATGATTCTAATGTAGATTAAACTTTTGCTAATCGTCTAAACGGGAGATTTATGGAGACCCTTTATAGAGTCGTACCCATCGTTGTCCCTTATTGGGGCTTTTGGAAGTAAAATTTATGCAAACAAATGTTGTGTAATAGTATATATTTCAACACGCTCACACCAATGTTTCCAGTCAAGATCCTTGTCGCATAGGACAACAAAACTTTCAAGTTAGTTGTATGTCTGGGTGGTGTTTGTATGTAATCATTAAACAAAAATTAGACTAAGATACATATTTATGTAACGGCATCACCTGGTAGGGTTATGTCTGAGATTTCATGAATTGGTGATTCCATCCCGAACAAATTCAGGCTTTGTCTGACAGAGGAGAAGCTTGAAGTGAAAGGGTTTCAAATGAATAATGCAATAGGGGAAGCTCCAGGCATATTGAACCAGTACTCTGCCCTGTTATTCTCGAACTTTCCTAGTGGGCGCGCTCCTTCACTTTTGGGACAAGATCTTTTAGGGCAACTTTCTCTCTCGTGCCCTGCCTTTCTTGTGGATAATTCATATCATCCTTCCATGGTTTCTTCCTCTCCTGAATTCTTATCTAAGAAGAGGTCTGCTTCAGCTTTCAACAGTGGACTCTTTTGAGATAATAAGAGGGCAAATTTTGTTTCCCGCTCTTTTGGGGATGGAATTGTTGAGCCGTCCTGCCGTCATCTACCACATACCCCTCTTGCACCTTCTTGTGGAAGTTTTTATAACATCTTCCCCTCCTCAATGGAGACTATAGGAAGTGATTTTGTTACTAGTTTCCTAAGATTTGATTCTCAGGGAGATTCAGATTTAGGAGAGCGCGAGCCGCTTCTTTCTCCTTATCGGTCGTGTGACTCTATGGGTCTCTCTTTTCAGGCTTTGGATTTTGACAAGATTATCAGATTTGTCCTACCCTCTCTTAATGTTTCTGATGTTCTGGAACTTACATCCAAAGAATGGTATAAATTTTTCCTTGATCTTGTTAAACGACAGCTTTTCGTTTGTACACTTGCTTCCATAAAAACTTTTCGTTTGCCTTATTGAGGTAAGGTCATATCGATCTCATTTCTTTCTCTTTTTTTTAGATATTCAAGAATTGGTATGTTTCTAGGGCGGTAGCTACCCTCTTATCTATGGAGGAAAAAGAACTTCAGGAAGAGAAGACCATGTAAGAATCTAGGCTTCTTGTTTTAACTTCCGCAAAGAGTAGCAACAAAGAGATCTGCAGCCGACTGAGGGCATCCCTTTAGAGGGAAAGGGCTGACGATGGTTCCTTAAATGCTGAAGTGTCAGCCCTCCAGCGTGAACAGTCGGATATGCAGACGAATCATGCGAGGAGATTGAAAGCAAAGGAAGCAATACTTTTTGATCCCAAGCGGATAGTTTATGAGACTCGGACCGGATTTCCTTGTTTTTGAGGGTGCATTTTCCAGTCATGATGTCCGATTGTTATGAAAAGGCTCTCCTTTTAGTTTACCGTGATAATTGTGGCAAGTTCCCTAATATGAATTTTCCTTCTCTTTACCATCCCTCCGAAATAGAATCTTGGGAGGCGATATTGCTTCAAATTGGGATGCTGAGGTTTCTAAAGGGGGAAAGGCGAGGGTTGAGGATCTTTTGTTTGTCGAAAAACTAGCCAACTATATAATGTCTGGGGATGATGAAAATTTGATTTCTTCCATAAAAGGTGGTAATGTAGGTAGTTCACGCGAAGATGGTGGGTTTGCAGAGGGAGTCAATCCTTTGGAGCTTGATGAAAGAGAATAGGTGAGGCACATAGTCTCCCCCATTCCTCAGGTATAAATCTCAGTTTCTAAATTCTCTCTATACTTGTAGAATTTGGCTCTTGATGATTTGTTCTTATGGTGATGGAAATTCTATTTTTGCTGGTTACCTTGTTTTTCAAGGATGAACTTCATTCTCTCCCTAAGCTGAAGAGGGAATTTCTCACAAGGCCTCCTTATAAATTGGGCAGGGAACACTTCTTGAAGAAGCTCAAACATATTTACACGAAGTACCCCCAGTTGTATTTTAACTTCTTGGGAAATGACAGGGAGGTGATATTAAAGAGACTTAGAACTCGTCATGCAGAGTTAATATGTAACATGAGGGAAAGGAAAATTGGGGAGACAAAATAACTTTGTAATATTATTTTTGGTTTATAGCAGCGCGTGAGGACGCGAATTGTATTATTTTTATCCCCTTTCTTTTTCCTTTTTCTCATGTATTTCTGAGGTTCGACTAATGATGTTTTCTGTCTGTTAATGTCATAAAAGATAGCTCATTCATTTATATGAACAAGAAAATTTATCTGAGGACACTTCCACTTTCGTAGACATAGGTGTTTCGCTTGCTTTGCGTTCAGGGGGTCTTCCGGGGAGTTCCGTCACCGATATTGGTGGTGGGCCCGCTTTGTCTGAGGAGCGATTTATGCAATCCTTAATGGAACAAATAAGCGTATTGGAGGTCCGGATAAGGCAAAACGATACATACATTCTTGAAGTAAAGAGAAGTATAAAGACAAATCCTTCTATTGATTTTGATGGTGAAGAGGATGAACTCTAGCTCAAGCCATAGACTTAGAGGAGATATGCAAAGACATACTGGTAAAATGTATAAAGTGGGAAACTGCCTTCGGATGTGTTCCTGAGGTCACCTCTTCTGGCGTTTCGTAGGTTTCGATGGGACTCGATTTTTTGGAGTTTGATATAGGGGACTCTCCCTCTAGAATGGACTATTCCCTTGCTGTCAGGTGGCATAGATAGGCTAAGGCTAATATGAAAAGCTTTTATAATAGGAAGGGGATTGAGGGTAACTCTCATCGTACCGACTTTTACACCTCCCGAATTAGGCAATTACAAAAGGAGAAACAATCCTTGCGCAATGATGCCTTTGGCTTGAGGGAGGAAAACAAAAAACTTCGTGCAATGGGTAAGGCTTTCAATCAAGCTCTAAAGTGGCAGCCTAAACCTTTGGACGACTCATGTGTGGTCATGGAGAAGATGCGAAAAGTTGGCGAGCTATTGCATGCTGCAATTCATCGTTCCGCCACTTCTTTCCAGTAAGATAAATAAAATACATTGTACAAAGGGTTAGACTACTGCCTATATGAGAGTCGTAGTGTCGGGGCATGGTTCCCCGGTGTATTTACTTCATGAGCCTTCTTGTAAATAATTATGTAATGTATGAAGTACAAGGTATTTCTGTCAAAGTATTTATAGAGAGATAACCTATATGGATAAGGGTAGGACCCACAATGATGCTACTTAATACGCGACAGTGCATCTCAATGTAAATGTTTTCCTTTTAGTTATGGTTATACCACAACAAGGTGCACATTCCTGGCATTTTTCGTTGGGAGTTTGTCTTACGGGTTCTCAAATAGCGTCTTATACTCTTTGTGGGACCAACCGTATCGGGGTGTGCACAACATGATTGTGCTCGTTCGTGTCTTGTGCGTTAGTGTGAATATTTGATGTACTTGTGTAAATCAAAGACACTTTCCTGAGCAAAAAGAAAGAAGAGGTAGGTTACTAATTCGTGCCTGATGATGGTGGAAATGCGCATCTAGGCTGGATATGAGTTAGGACAAGGGTTGACTAACTCTTCCCTGCTCACCTCTAGGAATCTGAACTGATTCAGATCCGAGCGCCTTGTGTTGAGGCTCGGACCCTACATCTGGCTGTAATTTACGCCTGAGCTCAAAACAGAGCCAGGTTGCTTCCTCCAATGTTTATGAAAAACCGAATTGACCCCAATTTGGGTATTTAAAACCGTAGGCCATAGATTCCTTTTCGACTCTAATGGAAGCCCCAAAATAACATTTATCCAAACAATTTAAAGATTGGGAATCGTGGAGTCCTCCTTCCGATATTCGCAAAGCGTCGACTCAGCTCAGACTTGAGTATCAATAGAAGACTGGAACTCCCTCCGACATTTATGAAGAGTCGAATCGACCCAGATTCGGGTATTAGTATAGTAGATCGAAACCCCTCCAATATTTATGAGGAGCCAAATCGACCCGGATTCGGGTATTTGTATATAAAACCAGAACCCCCTCCGGTATTTATGAAGATCCGAATCGACCCAGATTCGGGTATTAGTATAGAAGACCAGGACACCGTCCAGTATTTATGAGGAGCCGAATCAACCTAGATTTGGGTATATATATAGAAAACTGGAACTCCATCTGGTATTTATAAAGAGCCGAATCGACCCAGATTCGAGTATTAGTATAGAAGACCGAAACCCCCTCTGGTATTTATGAGGAGCCGAATTGACCCAAATTCAGGTATTTCTATAGAAAACCCAGAACTCCCTCTGGTATTTATGAAGAGCTGAATCGAACCCGATTCGGGCATTCGTATAGAATCCCGCTCTGGTATTTATGTTTCCGGTATATCTTTTGGATTCCATTAGTGAAGCAGAGATTATACGTGCTTCTTGAGCCTCTCTTTGGGTTTTTGATGTCAGATCAAAGGATGTACGTGCTCTGTTGGCCACTCTCTGGGCCTGTGCGTCCGTAGCACTTGGCTAGCTTATCCACAAGCAGGGCCTAAGGACTTACCTGACCTCCCTCTAGGAGGTGCCTTACCCTGACCGTTGTAGGCGATGATAAGGTCTTAGACACTTAGACGGGACCATCGTAGGCAAAAAACTAAGGTTTGCTCTTTTGATGCTTTATACGGACCATCGTAGGTAATGATAGAGGCGTATACGCCACCCGCTCCAAGGGGTGCCCTATCCCGACCAACGTATGCGATTGTAGGGATTTGCTCTCCCTTCTGCGGGTAACGCGTAACATAAGCAGAGGTAGGACGTGCTCTTCTACGAGCAGAGGTAGGACGTGCTCTTCTACGAACAGAGGCAGGGCGTACTCTTCTGCGAGCAGAGGCAGGGCGTGCTTAAAGTTAGATGCACCGCCATGACCATTTCAGATGTGAAACGGAGGCTTACGCTTTTGATACTATAACCCTGCCCCCTCTGATTTGGGCATGGAGAAAGACTAACACGTCACCCCACTCCGGGGGGTGCCTCGTCCTGACCAATATAGCGATTACGAGGGATTTAATCCGTTTACAAATTGACTTCCTTCCAGGTTTTCTTGCAACTTCCAAGAAGAGGGCTTTCCATACCCTTGAATCATGTTTGGCAATCTTTTTCTTGGGGATTCTTACCGAATTCGCCTTGACCTTTTCACAAATTCTCGTAATTGGTCTTGGCTAATAAATCTAATAATGGTTTCCTTGAGGGTTCTGCAGCGATTAGTCTCGTGTCCATTTCTCAGGTGGTAATGGCAGAAAGGCCCTCCTGTTTTTCTTTCATATTTAGGCTTCTTCTTCATGAATGCCCAATAATTGAGTTCATGCTTGGTTAGGAAGTAAACGTTCTCCATCGAAGTGGTGAGATAATATTCTTTGGGTGTCCCCGACGTACGTTCTTCTCTTTGCTGCTGGGATTTAATCTTCCTGTGGCTTAACCTAGCTGTGGTGTTCATATTTTCGTCCTTTCCTCCTGGAACATACTGAAATTGGGGTGACACCTCTTTAAACCATTTGTTGGCGAAGTGGTTGAAATCGTCCATTATCTCTCGTTCGAGTGTCATTCCTTTAACTTTCCCATAGAGAGCATTCTTTTGGTGAGAAAAAACACTAGTATCCTCTGGTGTAGATCCACCGGGTGGGAGCGCTGAGGTTTTTCCTATGTGGGAAAAACTATCATCCCCCATATCGTAAGCATGTGGTTCCATTTTTCTCTTTTGCTTTATTACGCACAAGGCTTCTGCTCTTTACTCTTTCTCCTCCATTACCCTATAGTTGGTGGTTCTTGACTTATCCGCTCGAGATCCTGAAAACCTTCGTCTGGGTTTCTTGCTCATAACTTCGAAGCTAGTCCGATCCGGGATATAACAACCCATGTAGATACGGGGCTATTAATCACAAGGTCGGAGGTTCAAGCCCTCCTTCTAGCGCCAAAATGTTAATGATATTTTCCATCAACACCAAAGATAGGTCAATAGGAATGGGTTTAAGAGACGAATAAGCCGTTTGACCTATTTTTCGAGTTAGATCGAATCTTCGCCCGAGATGCCGAAGCTCAGAGGCGTGGAATTACTAAGGACTATCAGATTGGATCCAAACTCAGAAAACGAAGTACATTCCACTATTCGAAGATATACTGGGATGGAAATCCACACTTATCTGGAGAATGAATAATAAACTGCAACAATGACGATTAGAAAACAATGAGATACACTTACAGAGCAATTTTCTTATGAGAAGATCCCTTTCCAATAGTTTTCATCGGGAATACATAGATGTAATAGGGTGGATCCCGCAATTAATCTCCGTGCCAAGTTTATGTCTTAGTAGTACAAGCGTTTTAAAGAGAAAAATCCCCCCTCCCCAAAATGTGACCCCCTGAGGTCTTATTTAGAGTAGTTCAGGGATCCTTCCGCTGATGGGCTATTGCGCTTGTGGGGGTCTTTGTCAGTCACTTTTTCTTCTTAGTTTCGGGCGCTTGACTTCCGGCCGTCTTCGAAGTATTAGTTATGGTCTTCGGATGGTGTTTGAGCCCTTGGTAACAACCCCTGAATGTAGACTCTCGGACGTAAGCTTTTGGATGTAGGCCTCTGGCTTTATCGTGAATACTTAGAGGGGCATGCCCTCATGATGTATGTTGACAACTGCCAGTTTGAAGCCGCTGTGGATTTCGGTACTAAGTAAATCAGTATGGGTAGCCTGTATCCCTGTTTGGGTCTCGGTTAGCCTTTTGGTGGGACTTCTTCGATGGCTTAGATCTTTGGAGGGAGGCTTCTGGTGTTATTTTTGTTATTTGTGAACGCGGCCTTTTAGTATTCGTGCAGCAGATGCTTCAGAAGTTGGTTCTGGGTAATCCTTGCATTATCTTGGTTTAGTGCCTTCGATGCCCTCGCCTTCAGGTGTATCAGTTCTTAGGAAGGTCATTATGGAATATATCTTTGAGCTTCCCTTGATGGATTTACTGCTTTTGGATTTCTTGGTTTTGGGCTGGGATAAATCTCTGCCACAAGGTCTTACTGTCGGGCTGATGTTATTGGGAGAACTTCGTCGGATTGATCCTGGCGGATAGAACTTTTTGGTTATGCCTCATTGCTTTTACCACCCTTTCCCCTAGGAGGGTTTCGGTTGATGCAACTTTTAGGGTTATTTCTACCTGCTCTCGGCCCTTCTTGGTACTTGGCCTTACTTTTTATTGAGACTTTGGTGAGCTTTCGGTCATCCAACAACCCTTCATCGCCATCTTGTGCTAAGATAATTTTGGTAGTAAAAATTGACATATATACGCCTTCGGGACGTGAGCAGTTGGTCATCTCACCATCCAAAGGAAATTCACTGTCATTTCCATCCATAGTTGAAAATAAGATTTTATTATTTACAGGGTAAGGTGTTATCACTCAAGTTAAATACGAAAGGAATACAAATACTATGAGGGAAAAGATTACATAATGAGGAAAAAGGTCCCTAAAATGAGACCCCTGGGGTCTTATTTATAGAGGTTTTGGGCCCCCTTTTGTTGCTTCTCTTTCCCGCCTTTTTTGGCCACTTTTTTGGTGTCACCTTTTTGTTCTCGTTTTTAGCTCCCGGTTTTGTCTTTTTGTGCTCCCGATTTTGTCTTTTTGTGCTCCTGGTTTTGTCTTTTTATGGCTTTCTCCAGCTTCCCCTAGCTTTCTCTAGCTTTCTATAGCTTCCTATGGATTTCTCTAGTTGTCTCTAGCTTTCTCTACTTTTCTCTAGCTATCTCCATCTTCCTCTATATTTCTTTAGCTTTCTCTAAATTTCTCTAGCTTTCTCCAGCTTCCTTTACTTGCCTCTGGTTGCCTCCTGCTTTCTCTATCTTTCTCCATCTTTCTCTGGCTTTCTCTAGCCGTCTCCAGCTTCCTCTAGCTGTCTCTAGCTTTCTCTAACTTTCTCTTACTGTCTCCAACTTTCTCTAGCTGTCTCCGGCTTCCACTAGCTTCTCTAGCTGTCTCCAGCTTTCTTTAGCTGTCTCTAGCTGTCTCCAGCTTCCTAGACCATGCTGTCGGTTCCTAGACCCCTTCTGATGTCGGTTCCTAGACCCCTTCTGCTGTCGGTTCCTAGACCCCTTATGTTGTCGGTTCCTAGAACCCTTCTGTGGTCGGTTCCTAGACCCCTTCCCCTTATGTTGTCGGTTCCTAGACCCCTTTTGATGTCGGTTCCTAAACCCCTTCTGATGTTGGTTGCTAGACCCCTTTTGCTGTCGGTTCCTAGACCCTCTCTACCTTCAGTTCTTAGCTTTCTCTATCTTTCTTGCTTCAGCCATTACTCTCAAACGATACGTCCGTTTGTTTAATGTGACCACTCTACGGAATGGGAAACCATCATTTGAATCTAATGGAAGTGGTTTCAGGTCTAATTTCTCACCAATCAAAAGTTATAAGAGAAACAAGATTTCATCTTGTTCTTTTGGTGTTGACATAGCTGTATCCAAGGCTTTTCATTTTATACTTTCTGGTGCTTCTGCATCTTTATATTTGGCCAGCGCAAATTTTGGTGTTAATACTAAATATATTGTACTTGAATTTTAGAATGGAAAGGGTAATCTAAAATGGAAAAAAGAAAATGGCTTTTATAACTTAAATCCCAAAGTTAAAGTACAAAGGCATAGACCCAAGTTTAACACTAAGGGTTTGAATTATAATACAACATCTAATAAGACAATGAAAACAACAATGGTTGTTATACTATAGGCAATGACTGTCACTATGATAGGTAGAGACTTTAAAGGGCAATAACTATTGTTAACCCACTTTTTAACAAGTCTGTTACGCTTTGGACTTATACATTTGGAATGCTTGGAATCGAGTATGGTTTATCACTTCAACTCGCAATCGTTTGGATTCATTGGAATAACGAATTAGAATAAGATGGAAAAGCACTTTGAATTTGACTAAGCACAGGATCGGTAAAACTTCGAATGAGGGATTGGTAAAACTCTCAAATAGAACTAGATAGGAAATTTGGCTACATTCAAATCGGTAAAACTCTCAAATAAGACTAGATAGGAAATTTGTCTATGTTCGGGATTTGTAAGACTCTGAAATAGGGATTGGTAAGATTCCATAGTAGGACTCAATTGGAAATATGGCTAAGTATGGGATCAATACGTATCCAATATTCAAAACTTCAAAAATCAATAACTTATCAAAAGAGCATCCATAACTTGAACATCGGATGTCAGAACGAAGAACTATCAATTGGAGGTGAAAGCTAAAATAAAATGGGGCCTACGATAAAGATCGCACCCTCTAGGATCAAATCTTTAGCGATCGATATTGATCCCTCATCAGCGATCGGATTCGATCCTTTTGGTGAGATGGAACCTTAGTCCCACTTTATAGGTCGGGTCATACACCTTTTGTGGTCCTTCCAAGTAATCTTCTATCGATCCGACCTCCCTCCATGCCTATAATACGCCGCAAGGGGATTTGGGAATGGATCATCTCTTCTCCACATGAAAACTTTCCAAAATCTCAGAGACAGCTTAAACCTCTTCTCTCTTCAATCACACAACAATCAACTATACTTGTAATTAGCATTATAATCAATCGGTTTCTTGAAGTGGACATAGGATAACATTTGCTAAACTACTATAAAAACTCATGTATAGATTTTCTTTTTAGCACTATATGTCTAAGATATGTGACTGCTTTGTGATTACTGTATGCAATTTTCATATGAATCGGATATTTGCACTTGATTGATCTGAATCTAATGTCAACATTTTGGTGTGCAAGAAAGGGGATACTATTTGAATTGAATGATATCTCTCCGCTAAGGGAACAATAGAAAAGAAGAAAGCCATGGGTAAACAATCAGAAGGAGCAACAACTCGAGGGAGTCAGGTAACTTATTCCGCAAGAAATCTTTTATAATACTTGACTAAGGAGGATATGGTTAAGATGCGAACAACCTACAAACCCGCCTGAAAGATCAAGGTAGATTACTCATGGGACAAGAGGAAATGATGACAAAGTTCTTCAATCAAGTTGGGCAGCTAAGAAGGCTTGTGAATTGAATTCAATGGTTATAGTCCTATCTAACATCACTCATCAGCTCAATCGGGAACCAAAGTCAATTTTCTTTGCACCTAGAGAAGTTAGTATCGACCCCCTCATAAAGATCAGTATTGATCCCTTGAAAGTAGAAGGATACCCCCCGTAGGTGTTGGACCTCGCAAATCTGACTTGAACAGTGTAAATCAGGTGTTCTCAAGCTTGAATCATGGATAAGCAGATCAGAACATTCGGGTTGCAGGAGTAAGACTTGGAGTTTTGCATCAACTGTTGAGCGATGACAGTCAAATCATGGACATGTAAAAAGAGGGAAACAAGAAGTGGACTATCTCGACCATTCTTGGTGTGTTAATTGAAATCCCTTCTCTTAAGCTATTAAAAACTCTTGGAATCAACCAAACTTCAAGTTGCTAATCTTTGAGGTCTAAGATGGTAGGAAGAATCCTACCGCTCATCTATGTGATATGTTCATCATATGGAGGGGCATCTGATGATATCATGGCTAAGTGCTTCCCTCTTTTTCTATCAAAAATAACTACTATGTTGTTTAGGCAGTTGGAATTATACTCAATTAGAAGCTAGAGCAATTTGTGGGAGAAATTTGTTGGATAATTTCGAGCCTTCATCGCTAGGACCATAAACGTTATGAACTTAACAATGGTTTTAATGTCTGTAGTAGCTGGCATCTTGGATATCTCAGAACTTAAAATAACTTTAGAAAAGGATCCACTACTAGACCATAGTATTTTTTCTTTAAAGCCAATAGGTTTCTAAGACATGAAGTTGCAAGGGAAGACCTTGAATCCATCGAAGTAAATGCTATTAGGTGTGGATAACCATCTAATTCTATAATTAGCAAAGGGAAAAGGAAGACCAAGAATGATGGTGGCCGGAACAAAAGATTGTGAAGAGGGCCCAGATTCTCTTTGTATATTGACTTGAATGCTCCTCTAGAGAGGATTTACATGAAGACTCAGAATCATCTTCTATATAGAAAACCAGCTAGGATGGTGCCCTTAAAACAGGAAAGGACTTTTATGAAATACTGCATATTCCATTACATTAATGGGCATTATTCAAATAAATGTAAACATTTGACAGATGAAGTCAAACATCTAGTTAGGAAAGGAAAACTACTATGGGATGTCCTGGGAAGAGACACAGTGATAAAACTATAACAACCTTATAATGTGTGGAACCGTGATGGGCCTGGTACCACCTACAGGTTCATCATCAACCGATGGCATACTATTTGAACAATAGACGGATAAATCGGCTTACTCATGTAAAGGATCAGGATTTGGCTCTTACGCATGCTTGTAGTTGGTAAACAATATTTTTCCTACTTTCAATTTATTCAATTTGGAATAAAATGGCTAAGCCACTTACTCTTATACTAGAACCATCTTGATCTCTAGGAAATTCTGAGATAGTTATAAACTTAGAATTTTGGATGTAATAAATTCTTCCTTTTGGTAGTCTGATATGGTTATAAACCCAGCAGTTTGGATGTAGTAAAATCTTGATTTTGAAACTTTAACCAAACTATTTGGTTAGTATTGCTTTTGCTTATCAAATATGAAATTGTCATTGAATTTCAAACTTTAAACCAACTTAATGGATCATCTAGTGTTGTCGTATTTGACAATGGTTGGATCATTATGGCAATAGGAGGATTCGATCGGGATTGTTAAACACCGTCATAATTGGGATGGGCTAAATTGTTCCTTAATTGAGATGGCTTGGTCGGGATTTTCAGGTAACAACGTTGAAACACCCACCTCCGTTAAGGTCACTCACAAAGGGAATGCCTTAACTTTGGTGGAGCATTTTAGTAAACAGAACAGAAACTTACAAGACAGATAAAACAGTACTTGAAATTTTTTAACTTTATTACAGCGAAAACAGAAATTAATATGGTTACATCCTTTCAAATCTCAGAATTCAAGTATAAAATATCAGTCTTGTACAAAAGCCTTCAAAATGCATGGTTTAAAATCATAATCCCCATAGAATGGAAGCTATACAGAGCCAAGCCATACTTTAAGCACTTCAAGCAAAGAGAAACCCGGATCAAGCTAAAGTATTCCCTCCTTGGATAACCTTAGGGGGGAACGGAAGAAAGGAGGCGAAACAACAAGGGTCAGACAAAAAGTCTGGCAAGTCCAGTGACTTTCAGCATATGAACAAATAATAATAATATGATATGAACATAAAACTGGATGTGAGATAACTGTAACAGGTGTAGCAGATATAACAGAAAAACAGAATGACATAAACTATTGCTTTACACTTCTCTGCACTAATACTAGTATAACAGAATTAGGTGTCACCCTAATGTCTAAACTGAAGCAGGAACGGGTACAGAATAATTTAACAGAAATAGAATGCTAATAATGGGCCTTTACTACCCGATCAGAAACAGACAGAAGTAGAAACAGATTAATCCCTATGGAAACAGAATGTAGAATTAGGTGTACACTAGTAATGGGCCTTTACCACCCGAACAGACGGTACCACGCAGAAACAGATAGGTGTTACCACCCAACAGAAACAGACGGTACCAATAGAAACAGACAGAACTAAATGTACCCTAAAACCCTACCCCAAGCGATCGGCTCCCTAATACATAAATATCCTGTGTCGGCCCCACAGTAGGGTGTATCACTCCCTAAAGTGACAACCAATTGGCACAGACCTATTTACAGATGTCACAGCGTCTTACATCCTCAGAGGCAGACCGGGATCCATGCACGCACATGACCCGGTTGGAACGCACCATCAACACACCTCGCCATTATCAGAATGAACCACTTATAATTAGTTCAGTAAGCGTGCCCGGACCCTACGTACTGTTGGGTCAAAGTTTTGATACCAGAAAGGGTTACTGACTAATATGGGTCCCAAACAACAGATGACACAAGTAATTCCCCTCCTAACCTTGTGTCTCCAGACTAACAAATCTCAGATTAACTTGTTTACAAGCTCAAACATACAGAATTCAGATTTACTAGTTCACAGATTAAGTTAACAAGTTTTCAGACTAACAGATCAGATGTACAGATTTTTCAGATTTGTCTAACTTTGTATTGGGCCTACAGATTCATGGACGGGTTTACTACACCTATTAATCGAGTTGGTTTAACCCTATTTTCCCCCAATACGTTTTAGACGTCATTCTTATCTTAGATTTGCATTAATTAATTATTAATGCCCAAACCTCTCACATTAGGTCGCTAGCTTGTGGCCGCTGGATGGGCCGGGCAGTTCCGGGCAGACTTCTGCCACAAGCCAGACCTAACCTCGTGTCTTAAGCAGGTTATGACTAACTTCTCACATTAGAACCTATTGTTTGCGGCCACTGGATGTGCCGAGCGGTTCCGGGCAGAATTACGCCGCAAACTCATTCTAACCTCGAGTTAGTCACGTTTATCTTTGCAGCTAATTAATTAATAATTTACCGTTTATGCGCATGCCCAATATATATGCCAATTCAGATTATATCAATAACAGGATGATTATATCAACACAGCAGATAACAGATTTTAGCAGATAATAGATTTTCCAGATTATATGACTTAACGGATTTAACAGATTCAGCAACTTAGCAGATTTTGGCATATAACAGGTTAAGCATTTCAACCGACAAATTTAACAGATTAGGCACTTCAATCTAATTAGCAGTCTAGGCAATATAACAAAACTAGCAGTTTAGGCAACTTGGAAAATTAACAGATTTAGCAAATTTAATATTTCTAAAGGTTCTATTTACATGCCTTGCCTAATCATAAATTGGCCTAAATTCATATGCCTACATAATTGTCATGATTCACGATATGAACGTATACTCCATGTTTGCATATCTTCTTCTTTTTAAGTCATAAATCATTATGCAAACTATACCCAACAATTTAAATCATATCTTCTAAAAATCAGATCTTGACTTTTATATGCATTTTGTCCAAAGTCTCAAATCATATGTAATCTTACAATGGTTCCTCTCTTCTTTTATCATAGAATATGCATAGGTCTAAAACTAGTTTACAACATATGCTTATTTTTTCTAATTAATTACAGATCTAAATAACATATGTTCATTTCTCTAATTAGTTACAGATCTAGAATACAACGTACACTATGCATACAACATATATAAATTACATGTTTACAGTCAAATTCATGCATCCAATCCCAAGTCATATGTCAATATATTTTATGCCTTAGATCTAAAGTCTTACGTTCAATTCAGTCCTGTCAAATTTCGCATCATTATTTGTCCCAAAATTTGTGTTCATACGTTAATCTCTTATGAGATTAGGCACAGGCCCGTGATAGCCTGGCTATAGAAAAAGAAAGGAAGCAGAAAGGGATACAGAACAGTCACAGAAAAACAGATCTGACAGATATACAATCTCAGATTCAGATTTAAAAGCATATCAGAATTACAATTAATGTTTATAGCAGAAAATAACTGTACTTGCCTTGATTGGATTAAAGAAAGAACTTTAGTTGTTACAGAATTGTTGCAGAAGCTTTTATCTCAAATTTGAATTTAGGATGATGTTGATTGGCTTCTAGTTTTGATTCCAGCAGAGTAGCGACGCCATTTTTATTTTTATTAGAACAGAGGCAGAGAGGAAGCAGAATAGAATTGTGTGTAGAGGAGGCTAGGTCTTAGGATGTATTTATAGGTGTAGTTAGTTGTTTTAGGCCTTTAGATAAACCCTAAAACAGATCAGAACCGTCAAAATTCGTCATAGGCTCACCAAAACAGCCCAAAAACCCAACCAGGTGCACCCAGGCCGACCTGGCTCGACTAGGGGGGGTCGACTCCCAGGTCGACCCTAGGGTCGACACCCAAGTCGACCTGGTCCCCTCCAGGTCGACCCCCAGGTCGACCTGGTCTGGGCAGGAATTTTCCCGCCTGGCTCGTTTTCTGAAATTTTTGAAATCTGTTTCGTTTTTCTGATTTTTCGTGAAACTTCTGAAGGCCATATCACGGTCATACTGACTCCGATTTTCGAAATTTCGGGCTCTATTTCGCGTATTTTTCCGAGACAAACGCAACCGCGAAACCCGTTTCCCTTAGTTCTCACATCTGTAATTAGTTATTCTTAAATTTGTGGCATTAATATTAATAGAATTACGGGGTGTTACATTCTCCCCTCCTTAAAGGATTTCGTCCCCGAAATCTTCAAGTTAAGAAGAATGTGTCCTACCATCCAATCATTCATCTACTCAATCACCAATCACAGGCATTCATTGTCCTTAAGAGATTTCTAATACTGTATGAACATATGCAAGAAGTGTGTGTATATGTTCCTTGTCTAATGCAAAGATCAGGCGGTCCACTGATTCAGTTGACCTCCTTAATGCGAATTATGCCAGTGCCATGAGTCCAACATGTATGCAATTTTCCTACTTGATACATATCATTTCTATATGAGTGCACAACCATTCAGTCATATGCAACATCCATGTGCTGAGTCAATCATTTTTCATCCACAAAAATTGAAAAATGCTCACACATCCATATGCAGTATGAGAGTGTTTTCGAGCCGATCTAGTGCCTAGTGTGTGTATATGCATCCACGGGCAACCACTAGCAACCACTTGCATCCACTTGCAACCATCAAACATAACATGTCTCAAACACATGTTTACACCCATTAGTTTCTATCTAAAGTTCGAAGATTCGATCGATAGGATACAGTCGAAAGATGGAAGCGAGTACAGATAAAACAAAAACTTGGTTCCCATTAGACATGGGTCCTAAGTATCGGCCCCAAAGACCAATCATCAAATTGACACCCAGAGGATCACCTCTTTTAGCCAATGTCAAAATTGGAAAGTAGAATTATTCAAATATTTACAGACTACTAGTACAGATCAGGTTCCCTAATGATTCTTAGGAAGCTAAGCATGATAAAAATCATATCCCACAAAAACTCAGAATATATGCGTCATACTTGACGTCTAACACAAATATCCCTTAAACCCCAATCTCAAACAGATGAGCCATAACCCTTATGGGTCTGAGTTTACAGCGGAATTCAGAAATGATACTAGTATTAGAGTGTAGAGTATCGATTACAAAATCAAAATACCAGAATCAGAAAAAGTCTTAACTCCATAATCAGATAAAGAAATAAAACCTACTATAAAATTTTTTCCTATTTCTATCCTAGCCACTAGCCTTTAGAGTGTTTGCCTGCCCTCCTTGCCCTCGTCTCTTCGGGCAATCCCTAGTGAAGTGTCCCATCTCTCCACAGTTGAAGCAAGTGCCTTTCCTTTTTCTGCAATCCTTGTTCAGATGAGTCGAGCTCCCATAAGTAAAGCACTTTTTCCCTTTCTTATCTTCATTCTTTTCATCCTTCTTTTGTGTTTCCTTTTTGGGCCCCGCTTTCTTATTCTGCGGTTCTTCCTTCTTTGTCTCTTTCGGGCCGTTGTCTTCCTCGTGCAGTAGTGCCATGTCCACCAATCTCTCGTAAGTCGCTCCCCTGGGTACATGGGTCATGGCTAGGCTGTGCAGCGGCTCGTTCAATCCTTTAACAAAGCGAAGAGCCTTTTAATGCTGAGGGTTGACTAAATCCAATCCGAACCTGGCCAGTTGGTTGAACTGGTTGACGTATTCCTTGACCGTCATACTTCCTTGCTTAAGAGATAAGAACTTTTCAAATTGTAAACTTCGTTCAGCTTGCGAGAGGAATTTTGTATCAAACCTTGTTCTGAAATCCATCCATGTCTCGACCGGCCTCTCGGCGTTAGTGACTTCCCACCAGTAGGAAGCTTCGTCTTTGAGCAGCCATACCGCCAACTGTACCTTCTGCCTATCGTCCACCTCGAAGATAACTAATAGATCCTCAGTTTCTTTGAGCCAATTCCTCGCTTCTACGAATGATTCAGTTCCTTTGAAATCCTTCCCACCCATGGCCCTAAAATCTCTACAGATCTTTGAGAAAGCAATTGCACGAGGAGGGGGTGGGGGAGGGGGATCATTTGCTGGACCTGCAGCGGCGGTCCTAGCCTCAAGATATTGACGGAACCAACCGGGTACATGAACACCCTCTGGTATCACAGATGCTTCAGACATGCTGAAACGAAAAAGGAAAGGTTCAATACAAAAAGGACTGAAAGAAAGATATATGGCTCTCGGGGATTATGTTTTTCAAAATAAGCTTTATTTTTGAAAATACTTCCTTTTAAAACCTTTTTGGAAATAGCTTTCAAAAACTTTTATCTAATCTGGTAAACTTTAGCTCTGATACTAAGTGAAACACCCCACCTCCGTTAAGGTCACTCACAAAGGGAATGCCTTAACTTTGGTGGAGCATTTTAGTAAACAGAATAGAAACTTACAAGACAGATAAAACAGTACTTGAATTTTTTTTAACTTTATTACAGCGGAAACAGAAATTAATATGGTTACATCCTTTCAAATCTCAAAATTCAAGTACAAAATATTAGTCTTGTACAAAAGCCTTCAAAATGCATGGTTTAAAATCATAGTCCCCATAGAACGGAAGCTATACAGAGCTAAGCCATACTTTAAGCACTTCAAGCAAAGAGAAACCCGGATCAAGCTAAAGTATTCCCTCCTTGGATAACCTGGGGGGAACGGAAGAAAGGAGGCGAAACAACAAGGGTCAGACAAAAAGTTTGGCAAGTCCAGTGACTTTCAGCATATGAACAGATAATAATAATATGATATGAACATAAAACTGGATGTGAGATAACTGTAACAGGTGTAGCAGATATAACAGAAAAACAGAATGACATAAACTATTGCTTTACACTTCTCTGCACTAATACTAGTATAACAGAATTAGGTGTCACCCTAATGTCTAAACTGAAGCAGGAACGGGTACAGAATAATTTAACAGAAACAGAATGCTAATAATGGGCCTTTACTACCCGATCCGAAACAGACAGAAGTAGAAACAGATTAATCCCTATGGAAACAGAATGTAGAATTAGGCGTACACTAGTAATGGGCCTTTACCACCCGAACAGACGGTACCACGCAGAAACAGACAGGTCTTACCACCCAACAGAAACAGACGGTACCAACAGAAACAGACAGAACTAAATGTACCCTAAGACCCTACCCCAAGCGATCGGCTCCCTAATACATAAATATCCTGTGTCGGCCCCACAGTAGGGTGTATCACTCCCTAAAGTGACAACCAATTGGCACAGACCTATTTACAGATGTCACGGCGTCTTACATCCTCAGAGGCAAACCGGGATCCATGCACGCACATGACCTGGTTCGAACGCACCATCAACACCCCTCGCCATTATCAGAATGAACCAATTATAATTAGTTCAGTAAGCGTGCCCGGACCCTACCTACTGTTGGATCAAAGTTTTGATACCAGAAAGGGTTACTGACTAATATGGGTCCCAAACAACAGATGACACAAGAAATTCCCCTCCTAACCTTGTGTCCCCAGACTAACAGATCTCAGATTAACTTGTTTACAAGCTCAAACATATAGAATTCAGATTTACTAGTTCACAGATTAAGTTAACAAGTTTTCAGACTAACAGATCAGATGTACAGATTTTTCAGATTTGTCTAACTTTGTATTAGGCCTACAGATTCATGGACGGGTTAACTACACCTATTAATCGAGTTGGTTTAACCCTATTTTCCCCCAATATGTTTTAGACGTCATTCTTATCTTAGATTTGCATTAATTAATTATTAATGCCCAGACCTCTCACATTAGGTCGCTAGCTTGTGGCCGCTGGATGGGCCGGGCGGTTCCGGGTAGACTTCTGCCACAAGCCAGACCTAACCTCGTGTCTTAAGAAGGTTATGACTAACTTCTCACATTAGAACCTATTGTTTGCGGCCACTGGATGTGCCGGGCGGTTCCGGGCAGAATTACGCCGCAAACTCATTCTAACCTCGAGTTAGTCACGTTTATCTTTGCGGCCAATTAATTAATAATTTACCATTTATGCGCACGCCCAATATATGTGCCAATTCAGATTATATCAATAACAGGATGATTATATCAACACAGCAGATAACAGATTTTAGCAGATAACAGATTTTAGCAGATAACAGATTTTCCAGATTATATGACTTAACGGATTTAACAGATTTAGCAACTTAGCAGATTTTGGCATATAACAGGTTAGGCATTTCAACCGACAAATTTAACGGATTAGGCACTTCAATCTAATTAGCGGTCTAGGCAATATAACAAAACTAGCAGTTTAGGCAACTTGGTAAATTAACAGATTTAGCAAATTTAATATTTCTAAAGGTTCTATTTACATGCCTTGCCTAATCATAAATTGGCCTAAATTCATTTGCCTACATAATTGTCATGATTCACAATATGAACATATACTCCATGTTTGCATATCTTCTTCTTTTTAAGTCATAAATCATTATGCAAACTATACCCAACAATTTAAATCATATCTTCTAAAAATCAGATCTTGACTTTTATATGCATTTTGTCCAAAGTCTCAAATCATATGTAATCTTACAATGGTTCCTCTCTTCTTTTATCACAGAATATGCATAGGTCTAAAACTAGTTTACAACATATGCTTATTTTTTCTAATTAATTACAGATCTAAATAACATATGTTCATTTCTCTAATTAGTTACAGATCTAGAATACAACGTACACTATGCATACAACATATATAAGTTACATGTTTACAGTCAAATTCATGCATCCAATCCCAAGTCATATGTCAATATATTTTATGCCTCAGATCTAAAGTCATACATTCAATTCAGTCTTGTCAAATTTCGCATCATTATTTGTCCCAAAATTTGCGTTCATACGTTAATCTCTTATGAGATTAGGCACAGGCTCGTGATAGCCTGGCTATAGAAACAGAAAGGAAGCAGAAAGGGATACAGAACAGTCACAGAAAAACAGATCTGACAGATATACAATCTCAGATTCAGATTTAAAAACATATCATAATTATAATTAATGTTTATAGCAGAAAATAACTGTACTTTCCTTGATTGGATTAAAGAAAGAACTTTAGTTGTTACAGAATTGTTGCAGAAGCTTTTATCTCAAATTTGAATTTAGGATGATGTTGATTGGCTTCTAGTTTTGATTCCAGCAGAGTAGCGACGCCATTTTTATTTTTATTAGAACAGAGGCAGAGAAGAAGCAGAATAGAATTGTGTGTAGAGGAGGCTATGTCTAAGGACGTATTTATAGGTGTAGTTAGTTGTTTTAGGCCTTTAGATAAACCCTAAAATAGATCAGAACCGTCAGAATTCGTCACAGGCTCACCAAAACAGCCCAAAAACCCATCCAGGTGCACCCAGGCCGACCTGGCTCGACCAGGGGGGTCGACTCCCAGGTCGACCCTAGGGTCGACACCCAAGTCGACCTGGTCCCCTCCAGGTCGACCCCCAGGTCGACCTGGTCTGGGCGGGAATTTTCCCGCCTGGCTCGTTTTCTGCATTTTTGAAATCTTTTTCGTTTTTCTGATTTTTCGTGAAACTTCTGAAGGCCATATCTCGGTCATACTGACTCCGATTTTCGAAATTTCGGACTCTATTTCGCGTATTTTTCCAAGACGAACGCAACCGCGAAACCCGTTTCCCTTAGTTCTCACATCTGTAATTAGTTATTCTTAAATTTGTGGCATTAATATTAGCAGAATTACGGGGTGTTACAAACGTGCTTAATAAGGGTTGGGTCATTCTCGAACAGGATGGCTTGATCGGGATCCTCAGGGGTGTTTGGGTTAAATAACACCGGGTAAATGGTGGACGGATATATATGCTGGTTCATTCAATCAATGTATCTGATTACGATCATGATCGATAAGAGCCTGAAAATGCTATGATTGTCAAGTGACCTTGCACTTGGCATGGTTTAGGTTGTCTCGAAACCAAGCTGATTGGAACAGGATCGTCAATCACCGTCATGAACCGCAAGAGCCCAATTAGGTTAGGATCATCAAGTGTTGTCGCACTTGGCATGGAGCGATTCAGACTGGCAATCACCGTTGTGATCAACAAAACCTTGATTAGCTAGAATCATCATGTGGTGTAGGACTCAGCAGAAATAAATTTGGATCGTCGATCATCGCCATGATTGGCAACAACCAGATGATTTTGGATCTTTAAACGCATAGAACTTGGAACGTCAACCACAGCAGTGCTCGATAAGAATCTAACAAGTCTGCAAGAGCATGACTTATGCAAACCTAAAGTAAAGTAAGGCTCATATCACCAATTTTGAATTACGATTTGCTTAGACGGGACTTGGGTCACCAAGTAAGAATGATACTTTGACGGAATTGGCCCAACACGTTTGCGGACACTAAATATTAACTCGAAGAAGTTGCTGAGTCCAACAAAGGCTCAACGAAGCAATCTGTACTAACTTAAAGAGGAAAATGACATATGAACAGTCCAATGAGATTTAGTACATCGATTAAATCTTAGAATGTCCATGGAACTCAAGATCAACCCAGAGAAGTTGTGGACATTGGACTTATACAAAATCTGTCTTCTATAAAGACTTTTTTGGGTGCATGTGTTAATCTGGTTTTTAACAAGGCCGTTACACTTTGGACTATGACATTTGGACTGCTCATAATCGATTATGGATGATTAAATTAACCAATAATTGCTTGGACTATTTGGTGTATCGCTATGGAACAACTTGGAAAAACATTCAGAATTTAACTAAGTGTAATGTCGGTAAGACTCCGAATGATGGATCAACAAAACTCTCAAATAGGACTAGACTAAAATTTGGCTAGAAATGGGATCGGTATAACTTTGAGGTAGGGGTCGGTACCAATCCCTATGGAGGGTGTGGCTTCGGTCCTATTTTATGGGTTTGGTCATACCCCTATTACGGGATTCACTATGCAATCTCTTGCTGATCCAGCTTGTTTCCATGCCTATAAATACACCACAAAGGCTTTGGAAAACGTATCTTCACTTCTTCAAGTGCAGACTTTGTTATCTCGAAGACAACTTTAACATCTTCTATCTTCAGTCATACAAAAATCAACTGTACTCGTATTCAACAATATAATCGATCGATTACTTGAAATGGATCTATGCCAACGTTTGCAGAAACACTATAAATACTCGTGTTTCCATTTACTTTTTCATACTCTGCTTCTAGGATATTTGACGACTTTGTGATTACTAACTGTGATTTCTATACAAATTGAGTGTGGCACTTGATCGACCAAATCCAATGTTAACAACTATCATGATAGATAAAGACTTTAAAAGAAAATGAATATCACTCAAATAGGTAGATACTTTAAAAGACAATGACTATCACTATAGTAGGCTTACGGTTTCAACATTCCTAAAATTGTTCTTAAAAGCAACAAAAAAGTCAAAAAGGTTTTCAAGAGAAGTATTTTGAAAATAAAGAAGTATAAATGTTCTATATATCTAAAATCCATCTCCATTCCTTGTCAAATTCTCTCCTTCCTTTGTTGAACTTTATGTTATTCACAAATATAAAGTACTAATTCTCTTATGATAGGCTCAAGGATATTTTGGATTTCACACGTTCATATTCCCAATTAGACCCTTTGATACTAAGAAACCATTTACATATACGAAGTTAGGAGATAGTTTGCCACTTGGCAGCTACAACGAAAGGCCTAGTACCGATCGAAGATTTTAGAGGAAAAATTGGGAAAGATGACTCAAGAATATTTCTGAAAAAGATGTAATGGGATAGAAGGATAGAACAAGGAGATGGAAGGAAAATGAAAACAAGTTTGGAAGGTCAAGAAAAGAGAGAAGTAGGAACGGGGATTAAGGAAAAGATCAAAGTAAGTAGTCAGAAGTGTGTCATTTATCCCTGTTTCTTTCTATTTCTAATTTTTCTATTTGTGCTATGTTTAATTCCCAAGCATCCCACTCTTTGTTTTCTAGCACCTTGGTTAATAGTCTGCTCCTAAATATTAGCACTATCACAAACCCTGTTGTAGTTTCGAATCCCATTAGAGGATCGGCTTATTTATCTATACTATACCAAGGTTTGAAACTGATGATCATAGATGTTGAATTTGACTGTGTTGCTTATGTATTGTGTTTTTTCGATTAGGAGTTGATATTTGGGGATGGACTGGTTAGCCATATACAGGACCGTCCATGATTGCAATAAGAGGGTCTTCATCTTAGGCACTTATAATTTACCCACCCTAGTGGTCTCTTGTGACATAAGAGGGTCAATTATGCTAAGCTATCTTTACTCCATAGACTTATATTCTGATAAGATGAGTTCCATGCCTATCTTTAGAGATTTTCCGTATGTTTTGAGAATGTCAATGGACTTTTGCTTAAGAGAGAAAAATTAAGATATATCTTACTGACAATGGCAGACCTGTTGCTAGTAAAACATATGGCTCCAAAGAAAAGGCATGAGTTGAGCAATCAGATAATGGAACTTCTGAAGAAGAGCTTCATTGGAAGGGATATTTCAAAATGGGGAGCACCACTAGTCTTTGCTACAAAGGAAGATGATTAACTTAGGATCTATGTTGATTAAAAAGCATTAAATAACTTGACGAAAAGAACATCTATGCCTTGTCTTACATTGATGATCTCTTCGATCAGTTTGTATGAGTTGCATTTTCCTTTCAGCTAGAGCCTACCACTGGTTTTCATTAGTTAAGGGTAGCAGCACATAACATCAAAAAACCTCTTTTAGGACACCGACAAATTTTATGACTGATTAGTCATCCCCGTTGGACTAATCAACGTTTTAGTTGTGGATTTGATGAGTAGGATGTTTTAAGATATTTTGAATAAGTCTACAGTGGACTTCATGGATGATATTTTGATATATTCAAAGAGCAAGGAGGTACAAGCTTTGCCTTGGAGGAAGTCCTCAGTACCCTCCAAACGCCTATACTAAAATATGGATTTCAGTTCATCGTTTATTTCAAATGGTTTTCAAACGATTTCTAGGTTTCTTATTTCTATTTGTCGAATTTAGATATTCGAACTACTAATATTGTTTCAATGTAATTTTCTAGGCTTTAGATGTTCTAGAAGAATTACAATGAAAGTTGGATTTTTGGTTTTCTATTATTATTTCAGATGGATTCCTAAACTTTAATTGTCATTAAACATGGATTTCTGGTAGTCTATTCATATATGGATTTCTATGCTTTTCTAGACATCTATTATCATTGCCATTTAAAAACACCTGCCTCTACATCCCCTTACAAGAAAAAGATCATAAATCATTTATTATTGTACATATAATCTTAGCCTTTATCATATTATCGGATCACAGTTACCATTACTATCTTCAAATGAAAATTTTCTAGTCTTTTATTATTGTTTCATGAAAGTTGCTACAAAAATTATAGGTTATTGAAGCGAATTAATTAACTAGTTTGCGCAAAAAGATATAATCTAGTCTTGTCTTAAAATGTAAGAGATTTTCTACCTAAGAAAAGACGTCATCTTTATAGTTTTCAAATCTAAATAGAAGCCAAGAAGATGTTTTTGATGATAAGCAAAAGGCATGCCAAGTTTTAAATCCCATAATAGGAATAAAGGTTTTGACTTCCATAAATCGTATTGCCTCTCCTCCATTGACTGGGTCACGTAACCTCATTTCAATCAAAAGACCATGGTGTCATTCAAGTGCACCACGTCAACCTTCTTCTATCATTAGTAGTGATGGCAATATCGTCTTTCACAAAACAAAAGGGGATGTGTTACCTCCTCTCATTTAGAAAGATCATGTCTCCTTCATTCAAAAGGATTATGTTGCCTTTCACTTTAAATGTTATTATCTCCTCTGACATTTGGTATTAATGCCATCTTTGATTCCAAATGTTGATATCGCCTTGGTATATGCTGCTTTTCATAAGTTGTGTTGAACTTGATACATAGCGCCTCTATTCCATTTGTCCTTTATTTAAAGAGAATTCACAAGTGATGTTATGTTCATTTTATGTCATGCAAGATCCATTTCGATTATCATCTATACCATGCCATATTTCCACTGAATTTCCTCAAATCCACGAAGAATATTTCTTAGGAGCATTCCATTAAACATTAATTGAGTTGAGACCATATTTCGTGATTGTTAATAATTCACAACACTAAGGCAAAAACATGTTGAAGCCTTACAAATAAGAAGAAATAAAGTCATCCACAATGCAACATCAAGAGAGAATAATGTATCTTCCTCCATAAAAGCTCTTAAATCCTACACATTTTGCTACATTTACCATGTTAAAATTATCACTAAAATGGTAAAAGAGGCGTTCATTTGAGATTAAGATCATTTATCTCAAACTTGTAGGATCGAATTAACTTTAGAGGGAGGTAAATAAGGTTTATTATAAATTGCATAGAATATTAGTATAAACCGACAACATAGATGTCAACAGAGAATTTGAGCAAAATAAATAACACACAGAAATTACCCAGCTTCGGCAAACTCTACCTACTTCTACATCAAGGTTTCTACTAGGAATTAAATAATACAATGCTTACAGATGTTATAAACTTGTGATGCTTGCTCATCTGAATGTCATAATCATACGCTCAAAACATGCACCAAGGTTCCTACTAGGAATTAAATAATACGACATATACATACATTGTAAACTCTTGACCCTTTCTGTGACGACCGCCCATAACTCCTGCATTTAACAAGGGAAATATTGCGCTGAAAGGTGTGTCAGGCAGTCATGGACGATCATCAAGGCAAGATAACACAAGCGGAACATGTCATATAACTCACAGCGCAAGGATAAATTATAATAGAACATATACAATAGGCAATAAAAGCAAACCATAATTGCATAGAATTTTAAATTTCCATATCATCAAGGATTTTCCATAACATCACTGAATTACATCATCAAACTTTGTACAAAAGGCCTCACTACAACACTTAGAGAATTCATCAAACAGCAGAAAACATCATAATATGTATAGTAGAAAACTGGTACGCAAGGCTCCATCTCGTCGTCGATCTATAGCATCGTCTATTAATATCTACTACCTGTTACCTTCTACTTAGTCTGCCTATCCAAACAATGGATGAACAGCCTAAGTTAATAAGAGGGAAACATAAAACCTTGAGTTAGACAACAGTCTTAGTTAGTGATAAAATAACCATCTAACATCATCAGTAAAATATATGAGAATAGGCAGATTAACTAACTAATCTACCACTCAACAGAGAAGAACCCAAAACCATCTTCCCCGTATCCAACATTGATAGCCTTTACAACAAACAATTTGAAACCATAATACATTCATGGTGTTACTACCAAAATTAACCTGGAAACCAGCTAACAGTGAAGGGGTATCCAGTGAACACAAGAACGAAGGAATAATCCGAGAGCTGCATAAACCGACACCTTCTTTGGAAAAGGAGGCCAAAATCTACAGAATGCCAACACAATCTCTCTAGCAGAGCACACCAGGCAAGGGGGTTCTATGGAAAAAGGTCACCTCAGTCAGAAGCTAAGAAAGAAATAGGCAAGAAGTCCACTAACTGAAGCCCAGAAGGATGGAAGGGTTGTCAAACCTGCTTAATACCGGTACACTAGGAGGTAAAACATCATGAGTGTCAAGCCGAAGGTGCATAAAGATTATCCGGAACTAGCTTCCGAAACACCTACTACATAAACACCAAAAGGTCATATTGATAGACTACAGGAAGGTCAGCTAGAGTTTCCTTCCAAAAGACTAGGCTATACCCCGAGACCCCACCGAAAGGAAAAACGAACCTCTAAAAGGATGCAAGCTATCCGTACTAGTCTACTTAATACAGATAGTGACAGTGGTTCCAAACTGGAAGCTATCTACATGAATCCTGAGGACAAGCTCCTCTAAGAATTCATAAGAAAACCGGAAGCCTACATCCGGAGGCTTACAAACCAGAGCATATAACCGGAGACTCAATGTAACGACCCAGATTTTTTTAGCCGTTGAATTTTGATTATTTAAATTTATTTTAAATATTATATTAGAAATATAAATGGAAATTTATAATGAATTTATTTATTTAAAACGAAGTTTTAACGTATAATTTAAAACGAGCTCGAAAAAGTCGCGATAGTTCATAATTTACGTTTTGAACTTTAATTCGATATACAGGATCCAATATAAGTAGGATTTCTTCGAAACAAGAAACGCTGGAATCCATTTGGTTATATTTTTCTAATAAAAGAGAAAAATAAAGATTTCGTATTTTTGATTGTAAGTTATGTCCAAATCAAATTTTCAGAAAGTCGCTGTGGAATCGTATATAAGCCATAACGGTTATTTCAATATATTTAAATATCGGTCTTGAATTTGGACAAGCCCTTTGAGACGTAGTGAAAATTTAATTTTTAGAAATTTTCTGTAATTTTTAATTTGAAAAATAAGCAACTTATTATTTGAAGTATTTTACACCCTTTATCAGCATTTTGGGATATCACAATATAAGATAACTAGTCTATTTTATTATAAATTTGAAATCGAAACGTTTTGCTTAACACGAGGGTGTTCTTATTTTTGTCTATAAGAGTTTCAATAGTCAGGTAGTATAAGCACATAACGAGATGAAGTAGTCAGGCTTATATATATTAAATAACTAAGGATGAACTTAAATTAAGTAAGGGTACATGCAAAGCAATTTGAAACAATCCTACAGACACCTGGCTTCATTTAATAATGCGACAACTACGTTTGAAAATTGGCTAAGTGATCCTTGTGTACGTAGTGACCAAACCATTTAAACACCGTGACTCGCAAGCCATTTTTAACACCGTGCCTACTACGCAACTCTTCTTTTAAGAAAAAAGGGGTACATCTTCATAAAAGCGTGCTTGCCAATCCACCTCACTTTCTTGCGTACCAAACTACGCCATTTCCGTGCAAGCCAAGCTACCTCTCCGTTTATAAATACTATATGTCTTATTCTCACTTTTACAGCAAAAATCAAACCTAAAAGAAAGTCCAACTTCATAAATCAAAATTTAAAAATCAATCACTCAATGATAAAATTCGTTTCCAGTTTCGTTGAGATCCCAAGGGCGAAAGCTTCATGCTCATACCCCTTTTTGTATGTCCGACAACCTATCTGCTTAGCCCTTTTTCATTCAGCGACGAATTAGGGCACGTTGTAGCAGGGTTCAGTGGAAGCTGTGGGCGGGCGGTCGGAGTGGGAATAGGCACTGATCCCTGGGAAACTAGTGGACGTGGTCTGTAGTTGAACGAGAGGATGTGAATGGGTGATTAAGGAGATGGCGTGTTATGAGGAGGAGCGGTTTTGTGTATTGTAGTGAAGGGCATGACAGTTTTGGGAATTCGGTGCTACCAAGTGTGTTTTCAATTGTGTATTTGGGTCTGAAGCATTAACTTGAATTCATGTTGGATTTTCTGAGGGTGATTTAAACTGGGAAATATTTGTGGTGCTAAGTATCGCAAGTGACACTATATTGGTGATGATGAGGCCAGATTCAGATCCAAGAAGTATTTGGCATTGGGTAAGAGTTATTATGGATTTCAAGCTTTAAAAGTACTGTGTTTTTTACTGGGGCAACGCATGGAGGGCCGAGGTGTGCAACTTCTTCTGAGCAGGGGAAATGACAGGAAGGTTTTGTTCAATACTGTTACGTGATAGTCTAAAGATTGGTTTTCAATGGTTAGTGCAAGTTAAGATGTTAATGTTCATACTAATGTCTTTAGCAACGGGTAAAGCTAGGGAGAAAACATGCCACTTGACTGCAGTAAGAATGTAGAAGAGGATGAGCGAAGTTTTTGAAAAGTGGTTAAGAGGTAAATAAATAATTAGAGATTAATTGGTTAATTAGAAAGTTTGTGGTGTTTAAATTTAATTAAGTGATTAGATGGTAATTAACCCATCATTATAAAGTTAATAATTAATTAAGTGATTTGTTGGTTTATTTAAATCTTATAACTTATATTGTTTATAACCCGTGAATATGTTATCAGAATTGAGCGTCGTCTGTCAAGTTGGTATAATAGCGGCCAAATCTACATTGTGGAACTGATTTTGTTGGGAACAAAGCTATTGGAATTTCGTGATAAAATCAGACGTTTTTTGATTAGAAACGAAATGAAAGCAGAGCCGTCAACTGCAAATCAAAGTGAGTAAACTCACCAACCCTGACTCGTTTATATTTTAATATAAACGAGTTTTAAATTTATTTCTAGTAATTTTATACTGTGCAATGGTTGATTGGTTGAATAGTTGATAAAATTGGTTGAAATGGTTGATATGATTACATAGTTGATCGATTATTAGTTCTAATATTTCATACTGATGTGAAATAATATTATTGAAGCTGATTAACATCTGTTGATGCATGGAAATAGGTTGGAGGAATCCAACTGAATTCCTCAACATTTATATTACCATTTGTTATTTATTGTACTGTGTATACTATGATTGATTATGCTATGCTGAATTACCCTAACACTAGAAATTTGGTATTTTAAATACCGTAAAATATTTTCGAATATAGAAAAATAATTTTAGATTTAAAAAGGGAATTTATTTCGAAAGGAGAAAATTTTGAATGGACTTGAAAATAGAAATTTGTTTAAATGAAATAAACAAGAAATTGATAATAAACGATGTTTATAAATTTAGTAGAATATTTAGCATTGGACAATTCAAGTTGAATTTATATAGAAAAGTTGGAATTGGATTTGAAACCAAAAATTGTAATTGGGGTTGAACTTATCAGTTACAAATGAAATTGTGAAGGAGATTATAAATGAATAGAATATAAAAATGAGATTTTATACGAATAATTTTTAAATAGACGTTATAAATAGAAATGGGATTTTAGATGTTATTTATAAGTATGAAATTAAACTGATTTGATTATATATAAAAGAAATACATTCACGGTTAAAGCGAATAATAGTTTAAGACAAATATTTTGCAAATAAAATATCTATAAAGGAATTTAGATTTGAAATATAAATCCAAACTAGAACGTGAATGAGAAAGGGAAATGAATAATTGTTTTTAAAGAGAACGACGAGTTTTATTTCAAAATTTGGAATAAAAAATAAAGTGTGATAACATTTTGTAGACTGAAATGCGTATAAAGGAATTTGGTAATGATTTAGAAAGGATAAATTCAAAAGTGAATTTGGAATTTGAATCAACTCGAAAAGCTAGATAAATTCCGAAGTTCGGAATATTTGTCGAATATAGAGTATTCGAATGGGAGTTGTTTATTGGAATTCGATTATATCGAATTTAGGCAAGTAATTATTTTACTTTCCGTTTGAATCAAATTTAATACTTTAATAATTTATTTATTTACTTATTAATTTATTTATTGAAATAAATAAATACAAGTTGCATTTTTATAAACCAAATATTTGTATATATCGATTTTAAATGCTGTCGGTATAATAAATGTTTTGGTAAATCTAAATAGCAATTTTAACGCTGCCGTTATAATAAATGTTTTGTAAATCTAAACAACGATCTTAACGCTATTGTTATAATAAACATATTTAATTCTAGACAGCGATTGTAACGATGTTGTTAAAAGTAATTTTTTATAAATCAAATATTTGGAGACAACGATTATAACGCTACCGTTATAATCAAAGTTTTTCCGTGAAAGAAGTATGTTCTTAGATTGGATCCGAAGGTCGCGTAAGCGATGTTTGGTTTAAAGTTGTGAGCTTTGACTATTTCAAAGTTGAGAATGTTGTTCAGTTAAGGTCTGAGAGGTAAATATACCCGAACTTGATTGACTTCATGATTGATGGAGAAATGGTTAAGGTTCGATAATGAGGATTTGTTAGCATTATGGTTAGTTAATAATTGGTTAATGTTTTGCGTTATAATAACGATGTTTTATAACATCGCGTTAATTTAAAAGAATTAGAAATGTTTTTCCCAAATAAAATGAGAGATATTCTCTACGTATAGAGAATGATATGAATTGGTCAACGAGGTATTAAGAAAGGGAATTTGGAAATATTTTCCAATATTAATGCGGTATATTTTCTGAATACAGAAAATAAGGATTCGTTAATATATATAGAAATGTTTTCTAATTGGAATAAGAGATTTTTTCTCGAATAAAGAAATTAGATATTGAAAATGTTTTTCTAATAATCGAGAGGGGAAATCGAGCTTCAAAAGGATACGAAAGATAGGGAAGATGGAAATTTGGAATTGATAACAAAATAAGGAATTTATATGAATAGGGACCAGTATTGCTTGATGGTTGATCAGTAGAAATTTCCATTTGGAAATAGGACCGTTGATTTTATGGTTGTTTCTTTGATAGTTAAATCATCGACTATCAAAGTTTTGATTTATTTTATACCCTCGTAGTCAATGTGGAGAGACCGAGAATAGATTTAATGTCTGAAAACCACTCTGTATTGGTATAAGCGTTATGAATTAACTTATGCTGAAGATAATTGAAGACAGAGTAAAATGCAATGGTTGTTCTGTTAACCCTAGGTAGAAATTGCCCAAGATGGATTAATAAAACGGTGTCTCCGGTTTCTCCAGACCTAGGACAACTTGTAAGGACGAGTGTCTGACAGAGTATTTCCAAAGGGATTACGTATGTTGATTCCTTCAAACGTACGAAGTTGGTGGAAAAGAAGGGAAACTTCTTTAGCCTAACAATCTGAGTATTTTTGGGGGAATCAATTAGTGATTTCCGATGGATCTGACGGTGTGGCATTCAAAGTGAATGGTGGCCAGATGTTCTGCAAGATAGTTCAAACCTCAAGCCTCACAACCGGGAATTGACAAAAATCGGGTAGGCAGCATGGCTAGGTGGGTCGCTCCCATTAGGATGTATAATCACCTATCTAGAGAAATTCCATTTACTTATTTATCGATACTGTCCCTTTCGGGAAACAGTTGATGATCCCAACCGTTGGTGATATACATTCGATACACTTAAGCGAAATGAGTGGTCGGTCATGTGTGGGCCAGGTTGCAAGATGTTCTTGTTGAACCCCAGTGTATCCCCTCTAGAGTACACTGATCGGAAGGTGGTTCCATACCTTGTCATGTTGGAAATCCAATCTCCAATAAGCGCCCTGCGGTTTTTGATTTTATATTATATATGGAGCGTGAGATGCAAGCGTTCTGCTAGATTCTACTTATTTGATTTAGACACTATTATAATATCACCATATTTTATATCAAATGTTTTGGGTTATCATATGATAAAAACCATCCATGTTTAAGTGTGGATCGGTCTTACGATTATCTTTTCTTTCGAAAGGATTTTTAAAAGTTAAACCAATGGTTGGAGCTTACTCACACCAGTCCCATGACTGACCCAGAGTTTTTTTTTCCCCTAAACTCTTGGGTGCCTAGATTTGTACGGGTAGTCAAGCGGTCGGGTTTTTTTCAGATTCACTTGGAGGATCTCGAAGCAGGAGGCTTCACCAGTTAGCTATAGACTATCATATTTTCCGTTGTGTTCCATGTTGTATCTGGAAATAGGTGTTTATAACTGTTCTAGGAATAACTATCGTGCTCTGATGTGGATATGCATATATACAGTTACTGAATTGTATTTCAAATTTTTTATTATCTAATATATTTTATTCGTTCCGCTGTGAGTTTGTGATCTTCGTTTTCTTCTATTCTAACTTTTCTTTCTTTCTATTTCTCATCCTCTAACTTCTTTCTACTTATGATTTGCATTTCTATGCAATTTGGGTTGGATATGTGGTGTTATTAATCGACCCAAAGGGTACAGAAATTCGGGCCATTACATTTGGTATCAGAGCTGAAGGTTGAGTAGTAACCTTGGCTCTGTGGCATAACTCAATAGAGATGGGGTTAGTGATACCCTAAATTGAGTTTGAGTGCATATATATGAGCGCGTATTTGTAGATTTGATATAAAATTGTTTTATATTGTGTTCGCTGGTTTGTTGAGTGGTTTATGAATTCTAGTCGGTGCAGGATGTACAACTGTATCGATAGGTGTTTCTAAACTCTCGAACAAAGCAATTCGATACAATATTGTTTTTAAAAACTGGGTAAATGAAATAATTTTGCCCAAAGGTTATTTTGATATAGAAGGAATAATTTCTGAATTATTATATATGAATGGGTTGATTGTTATTACAATCAAATGGAATTATGAAATATTGAAATGGTTATATAATTTGTATACGGATAATGTATACAAATGAGATAAGCCAAGATCAAGTTCAAACCAAAATAAGAATTTAAATCCCAGGTGTTTAGGAAATATTTTCTAAAATATTATAAAGGAATATAGCATTGTTTTGATGAATTTTTGAATAAAATGATGTAAATGGATTTTGAAAATGTTTAAGCACTGAAATCACTTCAGTGGCGGGAAAATAATTCTGATAATGGATCGCGACATTATCGGTAATCGTTTTCAAGTTCTTGAGTGTCGGATCGCTACCATAGTAATTTGGGAATGAAAAATTTATTTGAAAAGGACATGATGATTCCGAAATTCAAATATTTTGAATTGAGTTAATTATAAGTGTATGAATATAAATATATATGATTTCAAACTAATTTCAAATAAAACCCAGAAATTTGAATTCTGAAATTAAAATTTAACTTATATAAGTTAATAAATTGAAATGGTGGAAGTAAATCGAATGAATTGAAATTTAACTTAAGTTAAATAAAATTGGATTATATTAGAAATAGCTTCGAATGAAATTAAATAAAGAGAAATGATGAGATTCGAATTGTTAATATGAATTCGACTTATAAATAAGCAAGTTAAATATATATTGGATGTTGTCAATTGTAATTGAATTGTGATAAATTTGAATTCAAGTATAATAAGTGGATTGACTGAAATAGAAATCAGAAGTGAATTGATAGAGTGGAAGTGAACTAATCAGAAGTTGATTAGAGAGTTAAAAACTGGAAGTTGGATTGTTTTGAAACCAACTGGAAAGGGATATAAGTATGCTGAGCAGATATTGAATGGAAGCAAACGCAAGAGATAAAATTTTGCCCGACAAAAAGGTACATGTTTACAATATTACTTGGGTTTGATGGATTTATGAGCCCATGGGGCAAGCCGCTTGGCTTTTTGATTTTCTTTTGAATTGGAGAAGGCCTAGAAAGGCGAGTTGTGGTTGTACCGATTGAGCTGTGCAAGGGAGATGCTGGCGAATTTTTTTTTATTAAAATTTAAAGAGTTACAAAATTTCCAAGAATTTTTTTATAATTTAAAATCAAGTTATTAATAGTAATTGAAATAAGAAAAACAAAATTAGTTAATAAAATTTCAAGTGGAATAATGAAATTGATAAATGGATTTAAAATCAATTGGAATGGGTGTGGATATGTAGAAGAGCATATGGATTGAAGACAAGAAAGTAATGATGTGGACAGATCATTTGGAAAGAATTATGAATGGTCGAGTATCGGAATGAGAATTAGAAAGTCGGGTAAGAACTGAGTTATGAAAATATGAAATGTAAGATTTCAACCAAGTAGGTTGTGAGGAGTTAGAATTATAGCATCTTTACTACTTAGCAATTTCGAGGACAAAATTATTTTAAGGGGAAAGGAATGTAACGACCCAGATTTTTTGGCCGTTGAATTTTGAATATTTAAATTTATTTTAAATATTATATTAGAAATATAAATGAAAATTTATAATGAATTTATTTAATTAAAATGAAGTTTTAACGTATAATTTAAAACGAGGTCGAAATAGTAGCGGTAGTTTGTAAATTACGTTTTGAACTTCAATTGGATATAGAAGATCCAATATAAGTCGGATTTCTTCGAAACAAGAAACGCTGGAATCCATTTAGTTATATTTTTCTAATAAAAGAGAAAAATCAAGATTTCGTATTTTTGATTGTAAGTTATGTCCAAATCGAATTTTCAGAAAGTCTTTGTGGATTCGTATATAAGCCATAACGGTTATTTAAATATATTTAAATATCGCTGTGGAATTTGGATAAGCCCTTTGAGACGTAGTGATAATTTAATTTTTAGAATTTTTCTGTAATTTTTAATTTGAAAAATAAGCAACTTTTAATTTGAAGTATTTTAAACCCTTTATCATCATTTTGGGATATTACAATATAAGATAACTAGTCTATTTTATTATAAATTTGAAATCGAAATGCTTTGCTCAACACGAGGGTGTTCTTATTTTTGTCTATAAGAGTTTCATCAGTCTGGTAGTATAAGCACATATACGAGATGAAGTAGTTAGGCTTATATATATTAAATAACTAAGGATTAACTTAAATTAAGTAAGGGTACATGCAAATCAATTTGAAACGGTCCTATAGACACATGGCTTCATTTAATAGTGCGACAGCTATGTTTGAAAATTGGCTAAGCGATCCTTGTGTACGTAGTGACCAAACCATTTAAACACCGTGCCTCGCAAGCCATTTTTAACACCGTGCCTACTACGCTACTTATCTTTTAAGAAAAAAGGGGTACATCTTCATAACAACGTGCTTGCCAATCCACCTCGCTTTCTTGCGTACCAAACTACCCCATTTCCGTGCAAGCCAATCTACCGCTCCCTTTATAAATACTGTATGTCTTATTCCCACTTTTACAGCAAAAATCAAACCCAAAAGAAAGTCCGACTTCATAAATCAAAATTTAAAAATCAATCACTCAACGATAAAAATTTGTTTCCAGTTTCGTTGAGATCCCAAGGGCGAAAGCTTCATGCTCATACCCCTTTTTGTATGTCCGACAACCTATCTGGTTGGCCCTTTTTCATTTAGTGACGAATTAGGCCACGTTGTAGCAGGGTTCGGTGGCAGCTGTGGGCTGGCGGTCGGAGTGGAAATAGGCATTGATCCCTGGGAAACTAGTGGATGTGGTCTGTAGTTGAACGAGAGGATGTGAATGGGTGATTAAGGAGATGGCGTGTTATGAGGAGGAGCAGTTTTGCGTATTGTAGTGAAGGGCGTGACAATTTTGGGAATTCAGTGCTACCGTGCTACCAGGTGTGTTTTCAATTGTGTATTTGGATCTGAAGCATTAACTTGTATTCGCATTGGATTTTCTGAGGGTGATTAAAACTGGGAAATATTTGTGGTGCTAAGTATCACAAGTGACACTATATTGGTGACGATGAGGGCAGGTTCAGATCCGAGAAGTATTTGACATTGGGTAAGAGTTTTGATGGATTTCAAGCTTTAAAAGTACTGTGTTTTTTTCTGGGGCAACGCACGGAGGGCCGAAGTGTGCAACTTCTTCTGAGCAAGGGAAATGACAGGAAGGTTTTGTTCAATATTGTTACGTGATAGTCTAAAGATCGGTTTTCAATGGTGAGTGCAAGTTGAGATGTTAATGTTCATACTAATGTCTTTGGCAACGGGGAAAGCTGGGGAGAACACACGTGTAACACCCCGTGTATTTTATAACAGTGAAATTCACAAATTAAAGTATAACTAATTTCAAATCAAGGAATTAAGGGAAACAGGATACGCCATTGCGTTTGTCTCAGAATTCTGCTTGAGATAGAGTCCGAGTTTGCGTAAAACGAACTCCGTATGAAGAAGATATGGCCTCCGGAAGTTTCAGAATTCAATTTAAAATTCAAAACAGCTCAGAAAAACCAATTCAAAATCGGGCCGAGTTGGCCAGGGCGGGAATTTTCCCGCCCAAGGCACCCAGGTCGACATGGTAGTCGACCTGGGGCTACCCAGGTCGATTGGGCAGTCGACCTGGGTCACCCGTGTCGACTGCCAAGTCGACACGGTGTCGACTGGCGTGTCGACCTGGCCCCTGAGCCAGGTCGAACCCAGCCCCCCTAGCTGGCCTGGTCTGTGTTTAGTCGATTTTCTGAGCCTTTCCTTGTCACTAGGGCTAGGTGTCAGCTCCTGGTTGGTCTCTCCTTCAAACGAACGGCTATTATTAAATCAAGCTCCATCGACGGTCCTAATCAACTCGCAAACACTATAAAAAGAACCTAAGACCTAGCCTAAATCATACTATTTCATTTTAGCCTCATGCAGCCGCCATTAAACCTAGAGCTCTAAATTAAAAATACAAAGAAAAAAATTGTAGAAGACGAAGGACGATTCTTGAAGGCTACAACTAGAAGCTACAACAACTACGACGCTTTAGACAATGGATTTGGGGCTATTTGATTTGGAATTTTGATTTGGATTACTTGCTTCATATTGTGAGTTCTATGTCACTTTTTAGGCAAAAACGCTAAAATAACATGGACATGCCATGAATTGAAACCGGATTTTGGAACTATTATTAATCCATGTTTATATTGTTTAATTTTGAATAATAATTTGGGAATATTGCTATGTCAATGTTGCAAGTTAAACTTATCATGATTTTGATGTTGTTATGAATCACTTGGGCTTAATTGTATGGCAAGTTGGACTAATACATGTCCATGGAATCACTATGTTTATTGAAATCTTTATGTTGATTAAACCATGCCTATGATGCTAATTAAACCATGTCTATGATGTTGATGGAACTATGCCTGTGATGTTAATATACCTATCATGTTAATGACAAATTGGGAATTGCTAGGTTATGATGAAAAGTTGGAATCATTATGTTTACAATGCTAGATGAGAATCATTATGTTAAAAATGCTAAATTGGAATCCACTATGCTTATTAGAATTACCATGCCTTTAATGTTTCATGTTTGTAATAAAATGATTATTATGCCCGCAATGATTATTATGCCTATGATGTAAAGTTGAAATCATCATGTTAAACTAAGTTGGAACCATTATTGTGCCAAGTTATCATCATGCTAGTATTGAAACCATGTGATATGTTATAACCTGTTTATTATGAAAGTAATGTTGGAATTGTCACATATGCCTATCACATGTTTGGTGTTATTCCCCTTTATCTCTTGAAATGTTTATGTTTGTGAACGAAGTACGTTTATATACGTTGGGGATACGATTGGGTATAATAGGCAAAACTTGAATTGATTTTAACCATAAACCGTGAAATTTGGCATAAGTAGAACATGAAATATGGCACGAAAACTTGACTTGAACATGCCATAACTTGACTTGAAACATGCCTTAGTTGGGCACGAAGTTGACATATGAATATGCTACGGAAATAACACGAATCTGCTAAGAACATGGGCATGACTTTAGAAAACAAGAAAGTGGCCAACTCGAGGTTGGGTTGAGTTTGTAGTGTAAATCTGCCCGGAACCGCCCGACAAATCCAGTTTCTACAAACAATAGGATTCAATGTGGGTAGTTGGTCACATCACGCTTGAAACCCGAGGTTGGGTTGAGTTCGTAGCGTATACCTGCCCGGAACCGCCCGGCAATTCCAGTGGCTATGAACAACAGGATCCAATGTGAGTGGTTCGGTGCATTAACGAATCAATTAATGCCAATTAGGGTTAAGTCATGAACATGAAAAGACAACTTAACCAACTTGAACACGATTTGTAGGGCTAAGTCATGAACTTGAAACGACAACACTTAGCCAACTTGACATGACACGTAGGCGGGTTAAGTCGCGAATTTAAATGACATACTTAACCACCTTGACATGACTAGACTGAGAAAAGGATTAAGTCACGAATTAAATGACTTAATCGTTTAGGCGGGTTAGGTCACGAATTACATGACCTAATCTGTTAGGCGAAACCCTAGACACGACCCTTTTCAGCAGTAACCCTCTAGATGTATCAAGGTACCCTGGGCTAGGCCGGGTGGGGCACGATTACTGGGCTGATTGTAAGAGGTAAACGACGGCAGTGGGGTACGCCAGTGTAGGTTCGGTGGACTACGGTCGTGCACGTATTCTGGGGCAGGCACTGAGTATCCGTAGATTTATCTGTGCATCTAGAATCGTGTCAGGGGTTGACACCCTAGGGCTGATACACCTGAAGGTGGACCCAGCACAGGTGACTACATTCGTGATTAGCCGTATGACCCGGACACTTGACGAGCTAGAACTTGTAGGGAGCCGATCGACTAGATAAGCGCTCCGTAGGACCCCGTACTCGGGTCAGACCCCGTTTCAGGGTCATTTCACGATATTGGGCCGTGGGATTTATTTCGTGATTAATTTTTGACCTGGGCTTAGTATACTAGTACAGTCGATGCAACGAATCTTGAACATGTGATGCTTTATTTGACTTGTCTTGACTTATCATGATCACCTTAGTCTATCTTGTCCACCTTGACACCATTCTTAAGTTTAGTTCCAGTTCATACATGATGTGTTGTTTTAACCGTTTTTACACTAAAAGTCACTAGGACTTACTCAGTCTTTACGACTGACCCTTTTCCTTTCGCCTCTTTTTCTTTCGTTCCCCCCCCTCAGGTTCTCAGGGAGGGAATAACGCAGCTTGACCAGCTTTCACATCCAGCTTAAAGAGAAAGAATGTATGGCTTGGATCTTTTTCGTTTTGGACTATGGCTTTGGACAGCAATTATGGGACTTATGCAGTTTATTTGAGTTTTCTTTAAATAATGTAATCAAGACAGTTATGAAGATGTTATGTTTTTGGAAGAATTGTAAGACAATTATGGCATGGTTTGTGTAACACGTATTTTAATGAAATAAAAGTTGTTGTTGTTTTCCGCTGTTTAAAAATATGTGTTATTATATCTGTCTTGTATATCTGTGACTTATACTTATAAACCTCCACCAAAATTAGGGCATTCCCATTGAGAGTGACCCAAACGGAGGCGGGGTGTTTCAACACGCCACTTGATTGCAGTAAGAATGTAGAAGAGGACGAGATAAGTTTTTAAAAAGTGGTTAAGAGGTAAATAAATAATTAGAGATTAATTGGTTAATTAGAAAGTTTGTGGTGTTTAAATTTAATTAAGTGATTAGATGGTAATTAACCCATCATTATAAATTTAATAATTAATTAAGTGATTTGGTTGTTTATTTAAATCGTATAACTTATATTGTTTATAACCCATGAATACGTTATCAGAATTGAGCGTCGTCTGTCAAGTTGGTATCATAGCGGCCAAATCTACATTGTGGAACTGATTTTGTTGGGAACAAAGCTATTGGAATTTCGTGATAAAATCATACGTTTGTTTGATTAGAAACGAAATGAAAGCAAAGCCATCAAATGCAAATCAAAGTGAGTAAACTAACCAACCCTGACTCATTTATATTTTTATATAAACGAGTTTTAAATTTATTTCTAGTAATTTTATATTGTGTAATGGTTGATTGGTTGAATAGTTGATAAAATTGGTTGAAATGGTTGATATGATTACATAGTTGATCAATTATTAGTTCTGATATTTCATACTGATGTGAAATAATATTATTGATGCTGATTAATATCTGTGGATGCAGGGAAACAGTTGGAGGAATCCAACTGGATTCCTCAACATTTATATTACCATTCGTTATTTATTGTAATTTGTATACTATGATTGATTATGCTATGCTGAATTACCCTGACACTAGAAATTTGGTATTTTAAATACCTTAAAATATTTTCGAATATAGAAAAATAATTTGAGATTTAAAAAGGGATTTATTTCCAAAAGATAAAATTTTGAATGGACTTGAAAATAGAAATTTGTTTAAATGAAATAAACAAGAAATTGTTTATAATTGATGCTTATAAATTTAATAGAATATTTAGCATTGGACAATTCAAGTTGAATTTATATAGAAAAGTCGGAATCAGATTTGAAACCAAAAATTGTAATTGGGTTTGAACTTATCAGTTACAAACGAAATTGTGAATGAGATTATAAATGAATAGAATATAAAAATGAGATTTTAAACAAATAATTTTTAAATAGACGTTATAAATAGAAATGGGATTTTAGATGTTATTTAGAAGTACGAAATCAAACTGATTTGATTATATATAAAAGAAGTACATTCACGGTTAAAGCGAATAATAGTTTAAAACAAATAATTTGCAAATAAAATATCTATAAAGGAATTTAGATTTGAAATATAAATCCAAACTAGAACGTGAATGAGAAAGGGGAATGAATAATTGTTTTTAAAGAGAACGACGAGTTTTATTTCAAAATTTGGAATATAAAATAAAGTGTGATAACGTTTTGTAGACTGAAATGCTTATAAAGGAATTTGGTAATGATTTGGAAAGGATAAATTCAAAAGTGAATTTGGAATTTGAATCAACCCGAAAAGGTAGATAAATTCCGAAGTTCAGAATATTTGTCGAATATAGAGTATTCGAATGGGAGTTGTTTATTGGAATTCGATTATATCGAATTTAGGGAAGTAATTATTTTACTTTCCGTTTGAATCAAATTTAATAATTTAATTATTTATTTACTTACTTATTAATTTATTTATTGAAATAAATAAATACAATTTGCATTTTTATAAACCAAATATTTGTAAATAGCGATTTTAAATGATGCCGTTATAATAAATGTTTTGGTAAATCTAAATAGCAATTTTAATGCTGCCGTTATAATAACTGTTTTGTAAATCTAAACAACGACCTTAACGCTAGTGTTATAATAAATGTTTTATAATTCTAAATAGCGATTGTAATGCTGTTGTTAAAAGTAATGTTTTATAAATCAAATATTTGGAGACAACGATTATAACTCTACCATTATAATCAAAGTTTTTCCGTGAAAAAAGTATGTTCTTAGATTGGATCCCAAGTTCGCGTAAGCGATGTTTGGTTTAAAGTTGGGAGCTTTGACTATTTCAAAGTTGAGAATGTTGTTCAGTTAAGGTCTGAGAGGTAAATATACCCCAACTTGATTGACATCATGATTGATGGAGAAATGATTAAGGTTCGATAACGAGGATTGGTTAGCATTATGATTAGTTAATAATTGGTTAATGTTTTGCGTTATAATAACGATGTTTTATTACATCGCATTAATTTAAAAGAATTAGAACTATTTTTCCCAAATAAAATGATAGATATTCTCTACGTATAGAGAATGAAATGAAATGGTCAACGAGGAATTAAGAAAGGGAATTTGGAAATATTTTCCAATATTAATGTTGTATATTTTCTGAATATAGAAAATAAGGATTCGTTGATATATATAGAAATGTTTTCTAATTGGAATAAGAGATATTTTCTCGAATAAAGAAATTAGATAGTGAAAATGTTTTTCAAAGAATCGAGAGGGGAAATCGAGCTTCAAAAGGATACGAAAGATAGGGAAGATGGAAATTTGGAATTGATAACAAAATAAGGAATTTATATAAATAGGGGCCAGTATTGCTTGATGGTTAATCAGTAGAAATTTCCATTTGGAAATAGGACCGCTGATTTTATGGATGTTTCTTTGATAGCTAAATCACCGACTATCAAAGTTTTGATTTATTTTATAACTCCGTTGTCAATATGGAGAGACCGAGATCAGATTTAATGTCTGAAAACCACTCCTTATTGGTATAAGCGTTATTAATCAACTTATGCTGAAGATAATTGAAAACGAAGTAAAATGTAAGGGTTGTTCTTTTAACCCTAGGTAGAAATTGCCCAAGATAGATTAATAGAACGGTGCCTCCGGTTTGTCCAGACCCAGGACAACTTGTAAGGACGAGTGTCTGATAGAGTATTTCCAAAGAGATTACGTACGTTGATTCCTTCAAACGTACGAAGTTGGCGGCAAAGAAGGGAAACTTCTTTAGATTAACAATCTGAGTATTTTTGTGGGAATCAATTAGTGATTTCCGATGGATCTGACGATGTGGCATTCAAAGTGAATGGTGGCCAGATGTTCTGCAAGATAGTTCAAACCTCAAGCCTCACAATCGGGAATTGACAAAAATCGGGCAGGCAGCATGGCTAGGTGGGTCGCTCCCATTTGGATGTATAGTCACCTATCTAGAGAAATTCAATTTACTTCTTTAATCTATCAATGTTGTCCTATTCGGGAAACGGTTGCTGATCCCAACCATTAGTGATATACATTAGATACACTAAAGCGAAATGAGTGGTCGGTCATGTGTGGGCCGGGTTGCAAGATGTTCTTGTTGAACCCCAGTGTATCCCCTCTAGAGTACACTAATCGGAAGGTGGTTCCATACCTTGTCATGTTTGAAATCCAATCTCCAATAAGCGCCCTGCGGTTTTTGATTTTATATTATATATGGAGCGTGAGATGCAAGCGTTCCGCTAGATTCTACTTATTTGATTTAGACACTATTATAATATCACCAGATTTTGATATCAAATATTTTGGGTTATCGTAAGATAAAAACCATCCATGTTTATGTGTGGATCGGTCTTACGATTATCTTTTTTTTCGAAAGGATTTTTAAATGTTAAACCAATGGTTGGAGCTTACTCACACCAGTCCCATGACTGACCAGAGTTTATTTTGTTTTGTTTTCCCTAAACTCTTGGGTGCCCAAATTTGTACGGGCAGTCAAGTGGTCGGGTTTTTTTCAGATTCACTTGGAGGAGCTCGAAGCAGGAGGCTTCACCAATTAGCTATAGACTATCATATTTTCCGCTGTGTTCCATGTTGTATCTGGAAACAGGTGTTTATAACTGTTCCAGGAATAACTATCGTGCTGTGATGTGGGTATGCATATATACAGTTACTGAATTTATTATCTAATATATTTTATTCATTCCGCTGTGAGTTTGTGATCTTCGTTTTCTTCTATTCTAACTTTTCTTTCTTTCTATTTCTCATCCTCTAACTTCTTTCTTCTAATGATTCGCGTTTCTGTGCAATTTGGGTTGGATGTGTGACGTTATTAGTCGACCCAAAGGGTACGCAAATTCGGGCCATTACACTCACATACCTTCCGAAAAGCTACTACATCAAGAAGCTCGTTTCATTCTCAAAGAAGCCTCGACTAACCGGGACCTACCCTCTGGAAGTTATAATCTGCACCGCATAAGCGGACGGGAGCTAAAGCAACTGAAACCAAGGAGAAAAGTAACCGACAGAAGTAGTTGCAGGCCAAACAGACTAACAGCAGAGGGGCCCCCGATTTCTATATAAATAAGACCTTAGGGGTCATATTTTCGGGACAAATTTTCTCATTCTTATTCTTGTACTCTTTCCTAGAGTAAACCTTAATTTTTAGATCGATTTGGGGATTTCTTCTATTCTGTTCATGTATTCTAAATCAAAGATTAATAAAGTATGAATCGATACTTGTAGTATTTTCCTATGTGTTTGTCACGCTATTTCTTAGTTATCGTTGCTACAACCTACTGTTTGTTTCCTACATGTGTATGAACCCTTACCTAAACCTTTCTACAGATCGGATGAAACACCCTTTCTCACATGCTTAAACCCTTCCTACAAGCTTAGACCTTTCCTACAAGCTTAAATCCTTCCTACAAGCTTAGTGAAGAACCCCTTCGTACCATCTGTTAAGTCCTTTGTCAAGGGTTGTATTCAGTGATCCTTCACCCCAAGGTAACTATTGGTTCTTGGATCGCTTAAGCGTGATACTCACCCCATCGAGGGAAGAGTAACTATTCTTTCGGATTCTAGGCCTTGATACCTAGGAACGGTGAACTAATCCCAACTTACGAAGGCTAAACAAACTACTTTTCCCTTAGGTCCAATCGCATAGACCTATATCCGGTGTTGACGAAAAATTTCGTTAACATTTTCGCACTAGAAGGAGGGCCTGAACCTCCGATCCTTTGGTTAACCATCCTACATATCTACCCGTGCTATTCCATCCCGGATTGGACTAAAGCTGTAAAGAAGAAAAGTTATAGGTAAGAAATCCTAGCAGAAGTCTTCTAAATCTCAAATGGAAAATCCGAAACCACTGACCCAAGGGTAATAGAATAACAAATGCTGGGAATGGAAGTCTTTCAGATAATAAAGTGAAAAAGGGAAAGAGGACAATATGTTTCTGACACTTGGGATAATCGCCTCTCTCACGTGGGACAAACCTTAGTACGCCCTCCAAGTGGTTCTACATCGGAGGATGCTAACAACTTCTCTCACCTAATATGAGCTCTCCACGGGCAAGTCAGAGGAATGGTGTTTGAACAAGAAATGATGAATGATATTGACCACTTCACCAACAAATGGTCTGAAAGGGTGACACCCTAACCTCGGTATATCTTAGGAAGATGGAACAAAGATATAGGTACAACAACAAGGCTAGGTCACAAAAGGAATAAACCTCAGCGACAAGGAGAAGGGCTTTCACCAGGATTACTCAAGGAATACTACCTCACCACTTCGATGGAAAATATCGACTTCCTAACCAAACACAAACTCGACTATTGGCCGCTCACAAAGAAAAGCCCAAATACGAAAGGAAAAAAGGAGGACATTATTGTCATTACCACGTGATGAATGGACATGAGACTAATCACTGCACAATCCTTAAGAAAGCAGTCATCAAATTCATCAACCAAGGCCAATTATGAGAACTTATGAAAAGATCAGATTAAGTTCAGTAAAAGTCCTTAGGAAAATAATTATTAAACATGTTTGAGGGTACGGAAAACCTTCCTTTTGAAGCTTAAAGAAACAAAAAAGGGGTCAAACCATGAATCTCCTGTCATCACTAAATTGGTCAGCACAAGGCATTCCCCGGAGGGGGATGGTGTGTTAGTCTTTCTCCATGCCCAAATCAGAGGGGGCTAGGTTAAAGCATCAAAAGCGTAAGCCTCCGTTGGACACCAGAAATGGTCATGGCGGTGCATTTAAAATTAGCACTTCTTGCCTCTGCTCGCAGAAGAATAAGCCCTACCTCTGCTAGAACTAAGCTCGTCCTACCTCTGCTTGCAGATGAGCACAACCTACCTCTGCTTATGCTTCGCATTACCCGCAGAAGGAAGCACTAACCTATATCATCGCCTACAATGGTCAGGTTAGGGCACCGCTCGGAGGGGGGTGGTATGTAAGCCTCTATCAGTACCTACAATGGTCAGTATAGAGCATCAAAAGAGTAAATCTTAGTTCTTTGCCTACAATTGCCCCGACTAAGTTTCTAAGACCTTATCATCACTTAGGATGGTTAGGATAAGGCGCCTCCTGGAGGGAGGTCGGGTATGTCCTTTGACCTTGCTTGTGGATAAGCTAGCCAAGCGCACTAGATGTACATGCCCAGAGAGTGGCCAACAAAGCACATACATCCTTTGCTTTGACATCAAAAGCCCAAAGAGTGGCTCAAGAAGAATGTACAACTTCTGCTTCACAAATCAAATCCAAAGGGATATCGAAACAATAATACCAGAAAGGGATTTCTGGCACTCAATCTCCAATTTCCTGAACAAGGTTTAGCTCAGGTTTTCTATACTAATACCCGAATTTGGGTTGATTCGATTCTTCACAAATATCGGAAGGGGATTTCTAATAATCAATATCTAATTGCATGAACAAGGGTTGATTCAGGTCTTCTATATCAATGCCCGAATCTGGGTTGATTAAGTTCTCAGCGAAGACCGGAAGCAGACTTCCAGTCTCTAACCATAATACTCGAATATGGGTTGGTTCGGTTCTCAAGAAAGACCAAAAACGGGCCGTCATCCTCATATCTTAATGCCCAAGTTTGGATCGGTTCCGATGTGAATCATAACTGGAGAAAGGGTGCTAGTCTCATCACTAATATCCAGCTCTGGATCGATTCTGATACTCAAAACTGAACAACGATGGAATTGTTCAACCTTCTCACTAACTCATGCCTGGTTTAAAGTCACATTTCCGCTGTTACCAGGTGTAGACTTATGACCTTCTCACTACTCAGGGAAGCATTTTTTAACTTACTAACTTATTATCCAAGTATATCAAGTGTTTGCACTAATGCACAAAACAGAAGTAAGCACCACAAACATTTCTTGTCTAACTCACTTCGGTAAAATTTACCATGCTGAGAGCAAATAACGCTCTACGAGAGTTTATAAGACAAGTTGTTAACGAAGTGTTCCGAAGATGTACACCATGCCATAACAAAGCCATAACAAAAGAAAAACATTAACGTTGAAAAGTATAATTGAGCGTTAAGTAACATTATTATAGGCCCTGACTCTATTCATAAACACCATTATTATAGGGTATTACATGAGACAGATGGTATGTTAAGTACTTCACATCTTATATGGTTATTTACAAGAAAGATTGAAGATAAACTCATTTCCAAAGGAAGTACCCATACCCTAATGTTAGGAATTACGTATGAATAACCTAGCTCTCGATGAAAAGCTTCTTATTCATTAGGCAAAGAGGAAATTACAGAATGATGGATCACAGTACGTAAAAATCCATCAATGTTTCGTGCCTTCCCTATGGCCATGCATAATCATCTAAGGGTTTAGGCTGCAACTTCAAGGCACGATTGAAAACTTTGCCCATTTAACGAAGAGTTCTATTTTCCTTGTTCAAATTAAAAGCATCCTTACGTAAAGCTAGTTTCTCCTTTTGTAATTTCTAAATTTTGGAAGTATAAAAATCAATACGACGAGAGTTATCCTGAACGCTTTTCCTGTCGTAAAAGCCTTTCATGTTGGCCTTAGTATTTTTATGCCACCTAGCGATGAGAGAACGATCCGGGCCAAAGGGAGAATCCCTTATCTCCAGCACGGAAGGCTCAAACTCCGTTGAAGCTCGCAAGAATCTAGGGGTGGACGTTTCGAGAGTACAACCAAAAATGGACTTCCATTCCTTACATTTGGCTAATACATCGTCACGGTCAACCTCTAAGTCAGTGACTTGACGATGGGGTTCGTCCCTTTCTCCATCAAAATCGATAGAAGGGTTTGTCTTTATATACCTTTTCACTTCGACGATGTCCTTATCCTTTTGCTTTATCAGAGCCTCCAATATACTTACTTGTTCTTTCAAGCATCGCACAAGTAGTTCCCCGTACAGGACAGATCTGTCATCAGTATCGCTGAGGGAGTCCCCCAGAAAATCTCCTGGGCACGGAGTAAGTCGAACACCCTTATTTACGTAAAAGGAAATGTCTTCAAGTAAATTTTCCTGTTTATATAACTAAATGAGCTACCGTTTGAAGAATCGATTTTCAGAAAATAAACATCAATATTTAAACCACATAACTACCTACAACAGAGGGAAAACAAATACAAATGTGATTCATTTCCATGCAAATTAACGACTACTAGGGATGTAACAAATTAACTTCTCTCTCTGATATTCCTTTCCTTCATATTGCATAATAATTTCGCATGGTGGGCCCTAAGTTTCTTTAATATCATCTCTCTATCATCCCCTAAGAAACTGAAAGATAGCTGAGGGTACTTCATATAGATATGCTTGAGCTCTCTCAAAAAGCTTTCTCTGCCGGATTTATAAGAATGTTTTGTGAGGAATTCCATCCTCGACCTAGAGAAAGAGTGTAGATCACCCTTGGAAACAGAATAATTAATGGAAGCAGAATCCTCATCATCGTAAGGATGATTCATTAAGGGTCGAGGCCCACAAGTAAAGAAGAAGTTTAAGAATGAAGGTTCATACCTGAGGAATAGGGGAAACCAAATGTATTGTCTGTTCCTTCTCACCAAAATTTAAGAGATCAACCTTTTCGGCAAACCCACCATCTCCACGTGAAGTAACTAAAACATGAGATAAATTACCACTCATGAGGTCTAAGAAGTCACTTACAAACACAGGGAACATATCATCCTCCCTACCATCCTTATCATGCCCACGCTAGGAATAAAAGTCATTATTGTGACCACCTATATCCTCACTACCAGTACGCGAAATTAGATTCTCACCATTTCCAGGTGCTGGATAATCAGATAGCTCTTCAACAAATAAAAGATCCTCAACCCTCTCCTTGATCCCTTTCGAAACTTCAACATCCTGTCCGGACATCATAACTCGCCCCAAGATTCTACTTTGAAGGTATGGTGGAAGGTAAGGAAAATCTATATCCAGAAACTTGCCACAATTATCACGATAGACCAAAGAGAGGTCCTTTTCATAATATTCAGCTGCTATATCTGGATGATGTACCCTCAAGATTAAGGAAATTTTGTCCTGGGTTTCATAGATTATCCATTTAGCATTAGAAAGGGTCACCCCTTTTGATTTTAGCTCCCTTGTGTGCTTCGCCAACATATTCGACTACTAGCGCTGAAGGACCGAAACCTCAGCGACTAAGGAATTGTTTCCAGCTTTTCCCTCTCAAGAAACGCTCTCAACTGACTATAGGCTTCCTCGTTATTACTCTTCATCCAAACTAAGCCATGAATCTTAAACTCTAACGTGGATTTCTCTTCTTTGAGCTCTCTTTCCTCACGAGATAATGAAGTCGCCATACCCCTGCAATATGCCAACCTCCGGATATCTGAAAAAGAACAGTATGATATTAACCCTTACATGGGGTAAACGGATGATGAATTTAAGAGAACAAGAGTATGAACCAGAAGTTGTCGTTTAATGAGTTGAATACAAGAACTAGACCAATCTGTAAAGGCAAACCGTGGAATATCGGAAATATCAACAGAAGGTAAGACAGATCTGACAATACTATCAAAGTCTGAGGCCGGTATGAGAGGATTTACGGGGTCACATTGTCGATAAAGAGGGTAAAGTGACTCGCGCACCCTTAAATCCAAAATTCCCTGGGAATTGGATCTTAAAAGGCCAACAATAAAATCACTTTTTGTGGTCTCCACTGAAGAAGGACACATATTAGGTGAGTTTCCAAGAAAAGGGGGAAGGGGCTGGATAACAATCGACAACTAGGCAACTCAACAGTTTCATCACCAGAAGGACAAGGGATAAAATTTGCTCTCTTATGTCTCTTGGGATAACCACTGCTGACGACCGGAGATATCCTCCTTTTAGGTAAAGATTGGATATGGGTAGAGGAAGTGGAAGATGGACGTAAATCATCCCCGAGAAACACTGAACAAGGGGAAAAAGAACCCCACCCACAGCATCAACAACTTGAAACTTCTTCGCTCCAGGCTTCTCCCTTTTTGAACAAAGCCTAACAGACTTGTTTAACCTGGAGTCCCCCAATAGATGAATCCCATACATGGTCCTGCCAGGTGATATAGTAACATAAACTTGTGTTTTAATCTAGTTTCTATTCGATAAGTGTATACAAACAACATACAGGAAAACAAACGACATAGAATTTTGTTAACCTATTAGGTAATGATATTGACTGTGAAGATCGATGTCAACAAGTTAGGTTACCCTCTATCGCGAGATATTCATTTGTATGAAATTCTACTTCTCAGAACCCTAATAATAGTTGGGTTGGATACAATTTATTAAAGTTACCATTAAAAGTCATATCAAACAATCATTGGGAATTTAATCTGTACTAGGACCATCGAGCCCCAATTTAAAGCATAATCCAAACTAGCGATTGAGATTGAGGCAAGAAAACTCATGAGTAGTTAAACCTAAAACCTTGGAAAGAAGTGTGATAAATTTTAATGAACAATAATCTCGCTTGAGTAAAATTGTTATGCATGAAAAGAAGGAAGAGGAAAAGAAGATTCTTTTATTGGCAAAAAGTTCGCTTTTTCATCTCTATCACACATCTGGAATGGAATCAACGAGAAAAATTCATACTAGAAAAGCAAAAAGACAAAAACCCTGCACGATTAAAGCTCGATAACCTCCTAGATAAGAAAAGGCTTGACTTGAATAATCGAAGATACCCATTCACTAGGGGGCAAATGTTACTACCAAAATAAACCCCGAAACCAGCTAAAAGTGAAGGGGTATCCAGTGAACACAAGCACGAAGGAATAATCCGAGAGCTGCATAAACAGACACCTTCTTTGGTAAAGGAGCTCAAAATCTATAGAATGCCAAAACAATCTTTCCGGTAGAGCACACTCGGCAGGGGGGGTTCTATGGCAAAAGGTCACCTCAGTTAGAAGCTAAAAAAGAGGCAAGAACTCCACTAACTGAATCCTAGAAGGACAGAAGGGATGTCGGTATTAACCTGCTTAATACCGGTACACAAGGAGGTAAAAACATCAAGAGTATCAAGCCGGAGGTGCATAAAGATTATCTGGAACCAGCTTCCGGAACATCTACTGCATAAACACCGAAAGGTCATATTGATAGACTATAGGCATGTCACCTGGAATTACCTTCCGAAAGACTAGGATATACCCGAAGACCCCACCGAAAGGCAAACCGGAATGCTTGAAAGGAAGCAGGCTATCCGTACTAGTCTACTTAATATAGACACCGACAGTGGTTCCAAACTGGCAACTATCTACATGCATCCTGAGGAGAAGCTCCTCTAAGCATTCATAAGAAAACTGGAAGCCTACATCCGGAAGCTTATAACCCAGAGAGTACAACCGGAGGCTCAAATACCTAGTGGAAAGCTACTACATCAACAATCTCATTTCATTCTCAAAGAAGCCTCTACTAACCAGGACTTCCCCTCTGGAAGCTATAATCTGCACCACAAAAGCGGCCGGGAGCTAAAGCAACTGAAACTAAGGAGAAAAGAGGCTGACAGAAGTACCTGCAGATCCAACGGCCCAACAGCAGAAGGGTCCCTGATTTCTTTATAAATAAGACCCTAAGGGTCACATTTTCGGGACATATTTTCTCATTTTTATTCTTGTACTATTTCTCGCTAGAGTAAATTCTAATTTTTAGATCGATTTGGGGATTTCTTCTATTATGTTCATGTATTCTAAATCAAAGATTAATAAAGAGTGAATTAGTACTTGTAGTATTTTCTTATGAGTTTATCATGTTATTTCTTAGTTGCCTTTACTACAACCTACTGTTTGATTCCAACATGTGTATGAACCCTTACTCAAACCTTTCGGCGGATCAAATGAAACACCCCTTCTTGCATGCTTAAACCCTTCCTATAAGCTTAGAACCTTCCTACAAGCTTAAATCCTTCCTACAAGCTTAGACCTTTCAGCAAGCTTAGTGTAGAACCCCTTCGTACCATCCATTAAGTCCTTTGTCAAGGGTTGTAATTAGTTACCCTTCTCCTTAAGGTAACTGTTCGTTCTTGAATTGCTTAAGTGTGATACTCACCCCATCGAGGGAAGAGTTACTATTCTTTCGGATTCTAGGCCTTGATACCTAAGAACAGTGAACTAATCCAAACTTGCGAAGGCTAAACAAACTATTTTTCCCTTAGGTCCATTCCCATTGACCTAACTATGGTGTTGACGAAAAATATCGTTAACACATGGCAATCAATTATTAAGCTTAGACCATCCTAATCGATATCGATATCTCCCAAGCACTAGCCCCGAAGTCCTATATCAACATCAGACAAGCACCCAAGAGATATCTCCTTCATAGTGAATAATCTACATAAGAAGATACAAGCAAACAATCATTCATCTATTACTCTAGCTATCACCGTCAATCCTGCTTCGAAACCATCGTTAATCATATGACCGGCTAAACAACTTTCCAGCGACTGTCAAGGGCTAATGGTAAACCCCAGTTCTAGCAAAACTCCATATGTCATACGACGAATCGTATCTAGGCCCGTTGAGCTGCCCAGGGTACTCAATTAGTCACTTATAGTCTTATAGGCGTCCTTATTATACCCCTGCTTTGAGCCCGTTAGAACCTACGACAACGATAATCCCTTAGCATGCGATATCTTTAGCCATCCAACCCAATGACTGTTCATAAGCTTAAGCCTCTTCTCGAGCAGCCATTATTCATGAGCTCACCACCTTTAGTCGTCTTCACCTCGATGCATTACGATGATCAATGGACACTTCGAACATTCCTACTTGAATTAACTTCAAAGCCACAACCACCATCGAGCCAAAAACATACATTATTTGGTCAATATTCGATCCATATTATTTCAACCCAACTTATCAGGTCACAAATGACCCGACCCCCAGGGCCATAAACGACCCGACTCTATGGGTCACCAACGATCTAACGCCCCGGGTCACCGACGACCTAACTGCCTGGGTCACCAACAACCTAACTGCCTGGGTCACCAAGGACCCGACTCTATGGGACACCAATGACTTGACACTCTGGGTCATCTACGACCTGACTCCCTGGGACACCAACGACCAAACTCCCTAGGTCACCAACGACCTGACTCTATGCGTCTCTAGAGATCTAAAGCTCTTTAATGACCCGACCTTCAATTCTAGGCGCACAAGCCAACGATCTATCAAAAAATGACCCGACTCCAGATCTAACCAATTTAGCTCCAATCTTGACCCAATCATCACCAAACGACCACATCGATGCAACCAAATCACCCAATTAATCCATCAACACTTTATGAAATCATCAGCAACAATAAAATGACAATTATTCATCAACAATCAAATTTAATTCTCCAAATCATGATAAATCAATGAACAAACGTAATAATGGATCTAAACTTGCTTAGAAACATGAATTAACAAAAGAATTTACCGACTTAAGTTGCTAGATTAGGCCCTATGGTGATTCAAATGAAAATATACTTACCATGATGTTGATCTAGGTGAAAACAACTTAAAATGATGAAAATAGATCAAATAACCCATATACTTGATCGAATCCGTGTGAGAGATAATTATCACACACCAATTCTTTGAATTAATTTAAAATCGCTAAATCCTCAATCTGAATAGTGAAGAACACTCTTTAAACCTCTCAAATTGATGCGATCTCTCTTCACTTGACGTAGATCTAGCTTTGCTTAATGTAGATCTTCTATCTTCACATGTAGATCTAAAATTTTAATGGTGGAAAGGTGTATTTGATTGAGCAAGGAGGATCACGAGCTCAATCAAATGAGAGAATAAAGAGAAGTATCCCTCTCTACATAACTCTACCCCCTATTTATAGCCTCCCACCAGGCCACTAATGGCCTACTACAAATCGGCCCATTATGGCTTACAAAACCTGAATAGAAATTGTGAAAAATAAAAACAGTGATTCCTCCCAAACCGCTGAACCAAATCTTTAATGTGACCACTCTACAAAATTGGCAACACCATTTCCTTTCCAATGAAATTAATCTCAGCACCTAATTCGGTCCCAATCAAAAGTTATACCATGTACAAAACTGGTAGGGGCAAAATTTTTACAAATAAAATTGGTAAAAATTATGGATATGTCTCACATCCCCATAAAGAACATATCAAAATAAGAAAATGATCAAACCCTCAGGGAATTAAATAAAAATATTTTACGATCCTCTGATATGTAGAACGCGTGTTGTTACATTGTCCCTCCTTAGGTATTTCGCCCCCGAAATCTGAAGAATTCACAAGTAACCAAAACAATTCTGCATGCCTTAACCTAGCACGTGTAATTTTAACAACGATAGTACAAGCTACAATGATGTAAGGTGACGCGACATTAATGGGTCATACCGATGAAGAGTTCAAGATGGGTCGTCTTCATACTCTCTTCGTCTCCCACGTATAATCGTCATCATCTTCACTCCATTATACCTTGAATAGCTTAACCATCTTCCTCCTAAGTTGGTTTGTGTCAATCCCTACAACACGAAGCGGCTTACGAGGTTTCTAACTAAGGTCTCGACTTCTAGGTCTTCGTACTATTCCAGAGATACCGCTACATTCGAAACATGCACAAACTTCCTTAGAAACGAACCATGGAAAACATTGTGCACACTCGACATTTTCTCAGGTAAATCCAATCTGTACGTGAGCTTTCCAGTCCGCTCGACAATCAGAAATGGTCCAACAAACCTTAGGGCCAACTTTCCTTTACTTCTGAATCGAAAAAATTGCTTTAAGGGCGAAATCTTCATGAAAACCATGTCACCAACATCGAATTCTAAATCTTTTCGACGTTTATTGCCATAACTCTTCTGACTGTCTTGGGCTGGCTTCATTCGTTGTCGAACGATCTCTATACAATTTGGTGTTTCCCTTATTATCTTTTGCCCAAGTATCAACTTATCTCCAGTTTCTAACCAAGCCGGGGAATTACACGGCCTAACATACAATGCCTTGTATGGTTCCATCCCAATGCTCGACTGGTAGCTGTAGTTATACGCAAACTCAACTAGATGTATATGGTCTTCCGATGATCCCCTGAAGTCTAATACACAAGCTCTTAGTAGATTTTCTAAAACTCGATTAACCTTCTCGGTTTGACCATCAGTCTGGGATAATAAGCCGTACTCAAACACAACTCGGTTCCCAAAGTCTCTTGCAGCTCTTCCAAAATCTACTCGTGAACAATGGATCTCGATCACTGACTATACTCTTTAGGTACCATGGAATTGAAATATCCATTTTATATAAAGCTCAGCAAACTTCGATACTGCCCTAGTCGATTTGACAGTAATAAAACTTACAATTTTTTTCAAGAGATCCATGATGATCCAAATTCCTTTGTCTCCGGCCCTTATTCTAGGTAGTCCATCGACAAAATCCATCGATATCTGCTCCCACTTCAATGTAGGAACTTCCAATGGCTGAAGCTATCCACTTGGCTTCTTCTGTTCAGCTTTCACCAACTGATAGTTCATACACTTGGACATGAACTTTCCAACATCTCATTTCATCCCTTCCCAGTAGTAGGCTCGCTTCCTATCCTGATACATCCTATTACCACCAGGATGAATTGTCAACTTCGAGTGATGATATTCCCTCAGAACCTCATCAATCAATCCGTTGATATTTGGAACAACCAGCCGTCCTTGCTTTCGAAGCCAACCTTCTTGATCAACCTCAAAATCTTTATCCTCTGGTTCCAACTTCTGGATAATCTCGATAAGCTTTGAATCACGCGTTTGGCCCTTGCCAATCCTTTCGATAAGAGTAGGTCTTATCGATAAGCTTTCCAACATTTCAAGTTCCAACTCACATTGTGGTCTAAAATCAAATCCTGCCAAGTACTCGAGGTGCTTCCATTCCGAAAACATCGCTCCCAAACTTGCGTGTCTTCGACTCAACCCATCTGCCACTGCATTACCTTTACCAGGTTATAGGTTATACCACAATCATATGATGCCAGAAACTCTAACCACTGTTGATGCCGAAGATTCAAACCCTTTTGGGATAAAAGATTAATGACTTGTGATCTGTAAAAAACTCGAATCGAACTCCCAACAGGTAATGTCTCTACATCTTCAGGGCAAACACGATCATCGCCAACTACAAATCATGAGTTAGGTAATTCCTTTCATGCGGCTTCAACTGTCCACTTGCGTAGGCCACAACCTTATCCTTCTCCATCAGCACTACTCCAAGTCTAGTACCACATGCATTAGTGTATACCACCATCTCTTCATTCCCACTTGGAATGGTCAAATCAGGAACACTCGTCAGTCTCTCTTTCAGGATTTCAAAATCTTGCTCACGCTTTGCATCCCATGTGAAAACCTCATTCTTCTTCGTCAATCCTATTAATGGTGTAGCTATCCTGGAGAAATCCAAAAACAACGATAATAATTCGCCAACCCAAGGAAACTCCAAACAACCATCGCATTATTAGGTCCATCCCAGTCCTGGATTGCTTCCACTTTAGCGGGGTCAACCACTATTCCTTTTACAGAAACAACATGGCCTAAGTACCTCACTTCACTCTTCCAGAAGTGACACTTTGAAAACTTAGCTCTCATCTGATGCTTTCGCATGCTTTCCTAAACAACTCTCAAGCGCGTCTTATGCTCTTCCTCATTCCAGAAGAAAACCAAAATATCATCCACGAACACAAGCATGAACTTGTTCAACTGATCTCGGAAGCCTTATTCATAAGACCCACAAAATATGTTGGTGCGTTAATCAACCCAAATGGAATCGTTAACCATTCAAAGAAACCGAATGGTGTCCAAAAAGCTGTTTTCGGCACACTATCCGTTGTCACCCTCAACTGGTACGATCCCATTGCCAAATGCATCTAAGAAAACATCTTGGCCTTGTGAAGCTGATCGAACAAGTCATCTATCCTCGACAACGGATACTTGTTCTTTTTTGTCACATTTTTCAGCTCATGATAATCCACACACAATCTCAAAGATCCATCGGCCTTAGTTGCAAACACAATTGTGCACCCCATTTGGATACACTTCTCCGAATAAATCCTTTTCCCAAAAGGTCACGTACTTACACCTCTAAGTTTCCATGTTCCTTAGCTCCATCCACCTAAGAGGCATGACGATAGGTCTAGCACCTTTGACGTAATTGATTCTGAACTCAATATCGCGATGCGGCGACAAACCTTTGACCTCTTCAAAGACATCTTTAAACTCACTTGCGATCGGCACTGCTGACAAGTCATCCCGTCGAATCACAAGCAAATATAAATAGCTTATGAAGACACCATCTTCGAGATTACATCGAATCACAACCATTTTCCCTTCCATATTCTCGACTGTCACTTCCAGCTTCTCGCAATCCACTTTTGACACATAACTCTTGAGCCAATCCATACACAAAATAATCCCAAACCCAGCAAAGTTCAAAACAAAGCAATCACACACAAAGGAGCAATCATGAATCGAAAACAGTAGACCACGACAAATCATACATAAATTGGACGAACCCCAACTAGATTTGTCAAAACTAAAGGTCTATCACAAATCTCATGTTCCAAACCCAAGCGGCACACAAGCTCATTACAAATAAATGAATGCGATGCTCCAGTATCAAACAACACACAAGCTGAAACACCTCTAATGGAAAGAATACCTTGAACGATGACACTGTTCCCCTTTTCTTCTACCGTAGGAGCCCTGGAAGACGATGGCACAACTTCCAAAGCATACTCCTTCACAACCTACTTACCATTAGCTAGTTCTGGACAATCCTTCTTATCATTTCTAGGCTTTCCACAATTAAAGCACTTCTTTTCATCTTTTGGATTCTTACAATCCTTGGAATAATGGTCCTTTTACCTGTAGTTAAAGAAAGCCACTTCAGCCTTCTGTTTTTCTAAACATCTTTTCCTTTTGGTTGTTGCTTCTTTCTCTTCTTGTTATTACCACCATGTTGTGGTTTTGGTTCTTCCTTATCTGCAACAACAGTCTCTTCATTTGGAAACAGACTCTCGTGCCCCAGAGAATACTTGACGATATTTTCATAAGTATCATCTAGATGATCAACAAGCTGAGTCCCAAGGTCTTTGTCCAAGCCTGTGACAAACTTCTCGTTCTTCTGATAAGGAGTCTCGACATATGAACGAGCATATTTTGAAAAAGCTTTGAAGTCAGAAATATACTCCAGCATTGGTTGACTGTTCTACTTAAGCACGACAAACCTCTTGAATAGAATAGACTTCTGAATGGTAGAGATAAACTTCGTCTCAAACTTGGCATGGATAGGTCCCATGTAATATCATCTTCTGGAATTTCTAGAGTGACAGAGTTCCACCAATCCATAGCTCTACCATGTAGCTGTCTCGATGCAAGCTTCCTCTTAGTCGAGTCATTAATTCCTAAGTCTCCAAAGATCTGAATGCAAATATTAAGCTACCCTTGAATTTCTTCAATCGGTTATATCCCTTCAAACTGCTTCTTTCCTAGAGTAGTGAAATCTTTGCACAACTTTGCAAAGTCCACGGCTCTAGGAACCTGCACTTGAACTCCTACATCTACCGCGGCTGTCTCCTGAGCGGGTACCCTCCTCATGATCGTTGCCATCATGGCCTCAAACATAGATGGGTAGTCTGGTATACTGCCATTACCCCTACAGGAATAGTCTCCTCCCTAACAGCGTGTCTCGATGGTCGACGGCTCATTCTGAATCTATAATATAGAATGATTAGACCGTGTACGAGAAAACTGCAAATGTAGTTAAAAAGCTATTATACTATACACTACTATATAGTATACATCCATCAGAAATCTACAAATATGTCTCTTATACATAATTACATCCTTGAACTTTGGTTAATATCGATAACCAGAGCTCTAATACCAAATGTGACAACCACCCATAACTCCTGCACTTAATAAGGGAAATACTGCGTTGAAAGGTGTGCCATGCAGCCATGGACGATCATCAAGGTAAGATAACATAAGAGGAACCTGTAGTATAATGCACAACACGAGGATAAATTATAATAGAACATATACAAAAGGCAATAATAGTAAAGCATAATTGCACAGAATTTTAAACTTCCGTATCATCATGGAATATCCATAACATCGTTGGATTACATCATCAAACTCTTTACAAAAGGCCTCACTACAACACTCAAAGAATTCATCAAACAACGGAAAACAACATAATATGTATAGTAGAAAACTGATACGTAAACCTCCATCTCGTAATCGTTTTGCAGCATCGTCCACTAAGATCTACTACCTGTTACCTGCTACTTAGTCTACACATCCACAAAATGGATGAACTACCCAAGTAGTAAGAGGGAAACATAAAACCTTGAGTCAGACAACAGTCTTAATGAGCGATAAAACAACTATAAAACATCATCAATAAAGTATATGAGAATAAAAGATTAACCAACCAATCTACTAGCTCACCAGAGAAGAACCCAAAACCGTCTTCCCCACATCCGATTGTGATAGCCTTTACAACAAACAATTTGAAACCACAATACATTCATGGCAATCAATTATCAAGTGTAGACCATCTGAATCGATATCTCCGAAGCACAAGTCCCATAGACCTAAACCAACATCAGACAAGCACGTAAGAGAAATCTTCTTTGATGTAAAGTAATCTACATAAGACGATACAAGCAAACAATCATTCATCCATGACTCTGGCTATCACTGCCAATCCTATTTCGAAACCATCATTAATCGTATGACCAGCTAAACACCTTGCCATCAACTATCAAGGGCTAATGATAAACCCCGATTCTAGTAAAACTCCATAGGTCATACGATGAAACATATCTAGGCCCGTCGAGCTTCCCAGGGTATTCGACAAGTCACTTCTAGTCTTTTTGGCATACCAATTACAACCCTTCTTTAACTCCGCTAGAACCTATGACAACGATAATCCCTCATCCTTTGTTATCTGTAGTCATCCAACCCGATGACTGTTCATATGCTCAAGCCCCTTCTGAAGCAAACATTATCCACGAGCTCATCACCTTGATTCCTCTTCGCTAAGTTGCATTCAAACATTTCAATACACTTCAAACATTCTTACCTGAATTCACTTTGAAGCCACTACCACCATTGACCCAAAAACATACATCATTTGGTCAATATTCGATCCATAGTGTTTCAGCCCGACTTATCAGGTAACAAATGACCCAAATCCCTAGGTCACAAACGACCCGACTCTGTGGGTCACCAACGACTTGACTCCCTAGGTTATCAACGACCTAACTCCCTGGGTCGCCAACGACCTAACTTTCTGGGTCACCGGCGACCCGACTCTATGGGTCTCCAAAAACCTGACTCCCTGGGTCACCAATGATTTAACTCCCTGGGTCACCCACGACCTAACTCCCTGGGTCGCCAACGACCCGACTCTATGGGTCACCAACGACCTGAATCTCTTTAACGACCCGACCTTCATTTCTTGGAGCACAAGCCAATGACCTATCCAAAAACGACCTGGCTCTAGATCTAACTAATTTAGCTCCAATCTCGACCAAATCATCACCAAACGACCACATCGATGCGACAAACTCACCCAAATCATCCAATTCAACATCAACGCTTTATGAAATCATTAACAACACTAAAATGACAATTATTCATCAAAAATCAAATAGAATTCACCAAATCATGATAAATCAACGAACAAACAAAATAATGGATCTAAATTTGCTTAAACATACGAATTAACATAAAAAAATTACTAACTTAAGTTGCTAGATTAGATCCTATGCTAATTCAAATAGAAAATATACTTACCATGATGTAGATCAAGGTTAAGACAACTTAAAATTATTTGAATAAGTTCAAACAACCCATATACTTAATCGAATTCGTGTGAGATATTCTTATCACTCATCAATTTTTTGAATTAACTTGAAATCACTAAATTCTCAATCCGAGTAGCGAAGAACACACTTCAAACCTCTTAAATTGATGCGATCTCTCTTCACTTGATGTAGATCATCAATCTTCACATGTAGACCTAGAATTTTAGTGGCAGAGTGGTGTACTTGGTTGAGCAAGGAGGATCACAAGCTCGATCAAATGAGAGAATGAAAAAAGTAACCCTCTCTCTGTACCTCTAATCCCTTATTAATAGCCTCCAACCAGCCCACTAATGGGTCACTCCAGATCAGCCCATTATGGCTTATAAAACCCGAACAGAAATTGTGAAATAGAAAAACATCGATTCCTCCCAAACCGCTAGACCAAATCTTTAGTGTGACCACTCTACGGAATTGGCAAAACCATTTCCTTTCCAATGAAATTGATCTCAGCACCTGATTCGATCCCAGTCAAAAGTTATGCCATGTACAAAACTGATAGGGGAAAATGGTCATAAATAAAATTGGTAAAAATTATGGACATGTCTTACATCCCCATAAACAAAATATCAAAATATGAGAATGATCCAACCCTTAGGGAATTATATAAAATATTTTATGATTCTCCGATGCATAAAATGGGAGTTGTTACATTCACTCCTCCTCCCCTTAGGAATTTCACCACCGAAATCCCAAGTAAGCACAAGAAATCAAAACAATTCCGCATGTCTATCAACCACGAGAAATAAATTTACCATCCAAACTGGCATTCATCAAGCCATGCATCAATAGCCTTAACTTAACACGTAGAATTCTAACAACGATAGTACAAGCTATAGTGATTTAAGGTAACACGACATCAATGGGTTATACCGACGAAGAGTTCTGGATGGGTCATCTTCATACTCTCTTCTATCTCCCATGTACAATCGTCATCATCCTCACTCCATTGCACCTTGACTAGCTTAACCGTCTTCCTTTTAAGCTATTTCGTGTCATTCGCCACAACAGGAAGCAACTTATGAGGTTTCATAACTATGGTCTTCGCTTCTAAGTCTTCGTATTATTCTAGAGAAACCACCACATTCGAATCATGCACACACTTCCGTATAAATGACACATAGAAAGCATTGTGCACACTCGACATCTTCTCATGTAAATCCAATCTTAACAAACCTTGGGGCCAACTTTCATTTACTTCTGAATCGAACAACTTGCTTTAATGGCGAAATCTTCACGAAAGCCATGTCACTAACGTCGAATTCCAAATCTTTTTGACGTTTATCTGCATAACTCTTCTAACGGACTTGGACTGCCTTCATTCATTGCCGAATGATCTTGATACAATCCGATGTTTCTCTTATCATCTCTGACCCAAGTGACAACTAATCTCCCGTTTCTAACCAACAACCCGGAGAATTACATCATCTCCCATACAACGCCTCGTATGGTGCCACCCCACACTACACCATAATGACCGTTTGGTAACCCTTATTTCGTTCAATTGCCAACAATTATTTGTGTTATAAGTTAGTAACAGCAACAAGCATTGGTATATTGAAAATGTGTTACCAAAAATACAAATTAATAGTTTTTTTTATTCCTAACACTTATTTATGTTGGTAATTCTGATTTTTGAGAGCAAAAAGGTAAACAGCCTGGTACTTTCCGACCATTACCCTATATTCCTTCCTCTCCATGCTTTTACTTCCATCGGACACTAAATTTAAAATTATCGATCCATAAAAATAAAGAGCCAAAAAATGTATTTTCAGATTTTAGGCTAAATTAATAGTTTTGGTTCTTAATCCATCGCTAATTCGATATAAATTAATTTTGGTTCGAATGTCAGCGATGGATGCAAATTTGGGTTTCGAAATGTGGAGAAGATGGGTGCAATTGAGTTAGGTTTCTGTTATTTGTGAGTAGGGTGTGGAGCAGATTTTAGCAGAGGATGGAGGAGTTGTTGATTGTATTTGGGTTTCGAGTTTCTATTGGTCTGTAGTAGGCGATGAACATAGTGATAGGAAGTTCGATGATTAGAGGATTTGTTGTGCTGTAACTAGATATGATTTGAGTTTGATGGTAATCGTCGAGTTTGAGGCAGAAAGTCTTGTGGAGGTGGAAGTGTAAGGACTGTGCAGCTATTGTTGAAGATGGTGAACCGTTTAATGTAGTGGGTGATTACGGCAGAGAGCGTCGAAGATAGTTTTAGAATCGTTGAGAGGGTCGACTTTGAGTTTGAAGATGACAGAAGTGATGGCTTCAACTGTGTGTACGAAGTTCAGTTGATGGTGAGAATTGCAGTTTTTACGGAAGCTTGGTGAATTTTGGTTTGAACAGATACAGGTTTGTTTGGCTTGTTTTTTTAGTTTTATCTAGAACTGTTTTGCTCGTGCTTTTTCGTACTATCTCTTTGCATGTGCAAGTTAGTAGCACTTGACATTTTTTTCCCAAACAACTAAACAAGTGCAGCTCAAAGCGATTTTCCAATGTTGCATTAAAGTTTCTATTATGGTGGCTAGTGTTGTTTTCCATATACCACTTCATCAGTATTGCATGCTTGGATTTTTATTTGCAGCACTTTATCAGATACCAAAAATGCTATATAATACAGATTATTTCAAATATCAAATTTATTCATGGATGTGCCATTATTTCTGATGACCTGCCGGTTATACTGCTAGTTTTTTGGAAATTTAAAAATACATGGTGTTTGTAAATTAATGCTTATCTAAATTTCAGCTAGGTAAAAATTTAACACCACGTAATTTTAAAAGGACATTATATAAATAAATTAAAAAACACTTAATTAAATATTCGGAATTAAGTAAAAAAACCGCGCCATTGTGTTCGTCTCATAATTCTGCTGAAGATAGAATTCGAGTTTGCGTAAAACGGACATCATATGAAGAAGTTATTAAGGTTTGAAATTTGTATATGTATAAGAGAATTATATATATACAAATATGTCCAAAAAATCAAAATTCGAAGGAGGGAAGACGTGGGAAATCGACCCATTAGGGGTCAACCCACACATAGGGGTGTCGACCATAGGGTCGACCCCATCCAGATCTGGGTCAGATTACGCCCCTGCACCTGGACTTGTTTCTTGACCTGGTTCGTTGATGGTAGGGTATAAATGTGACCTCATTTCTATTGTTTTATTCATCAAAAGCAATGGAGACAACGAGATGCTACCCCAACTCATATTGAACTAGCCTATTCTTCTGCAACAACGATTTATACTAATACAAGAATCTATGCTACAACATCAACATTCTTTTCTCAGTTCTTTAGATCCAGTCCATGCGAGTTCATGTTATTTTTACATATAAACATTTAATATGTAATCTTGACATGTTTATAAGTTTGGATCTAAACATATGCCTGTTAATAGCATGAATCATATTTAAATAGATCTGCCATTACTTGTTTCCGCTTGGTGCTTCTTAGATGTACCACTTTGATTACTTGTCTATCTTGCTAGAGCTATTTTTGGGGACTAAGATTTTATATTACTGTACTCTGATAATTTTAGTACAAGGCAGATATTTTAATTTGATGTAATGGGTTTCTATATTTTAGACTTATGTTGTAACTGGATTTTCGACCATGATATTTTCTGTTTAAGAATTAAGTTTTAAATTTCGTTGTTATTTTATATTTGTCTTGGGATGTTTCTGTTTCTGTTTACTTATAATGCTTCACGGAACTTAATGCATTCTGTAAAAGAGTGACATTAACAGACGTGAGGTGCCGCATTTGGTATCAGAGCCCATGTTATTATCATTTGGAGTAACACCCGTCATATCTGTTGGGTTGCTTGTTATTATTGTTGGCGGTAAAACCCGTCACTAGAAGTACATCTAAGTCTACCATTTGTTTCTGTGGGATCATTATGTTTCTGTTATACTAGTACTGGTGTAGAGAAAAGTATTTGAGAAGCATAACCTATTCTATTTCGTTTATTCTGCTTATCCTACTCATTCTGTTATACTTGTCTTATGTTACTGCTATCTCTCTCATCCAGTTTATATGCCTGTCATGATGCTTTTACTTATTTATATGCTAAAAGTAACTTGACTCGCCAGACTTTATGTCTGACCTGTTTTGTTTCCTTTTCTCTCTCTTCCTGCCCCTCTCCCAAAGATCTGAAGGTGGATATACTCCGGCTTGATTAGGATTATCTCTTCTATTTCCGCTTGGAGCTGCTTAGATGTACCGCTTTGATTACCTGTCTATCTTGCTATGATTCTTTTTGGGAACTATGATTTTATGTTACTATACTCTGATGATTCTAGCACACGACAGATATTTTAATTTGATGTAATGGGTTTTCTATTTTTCAGACTTATGTTGTAACTGGATTTTGGACCATGATGTTTTATGTTTAGGAATAAAGTTTTAAATTCCGTTGTTATTTTATATTTGTCTTGTGATGTTTCTGTTTCTGTTTACCTATAATGCTTCACGGAACTTAATGCATTCTGTTAAAAAGTGACATTAACGGACATGGGGTGTCACATTTGGTATCAGAGCTGAAGGTTGCCAGATTAGATAAAATGTTTTGAAAATTATTTCAAAAGGTTTCAAAAAGAAAGTATTTTCAAAGAAAAGTCTGTTTCGAAAAACATATTCCCCAAAGCCATATGAAATATCTTTCGATTCTCTGTTTGAATCCCTTTTCCTTTTCTTTTCAGCATGTCTGGGGGATCGAATATTCCCGAGGGCATTCAGATACCGGCTTGGTTCCGTAGGTATCTCGAGGCTACAATGCATGTCGAAGGCTAAGCAGATGCCCCACTCCCAGCTGCAGTCGCCGTTCCTCCTCCTCATCCTTCGCGAGTGGATAATTTCTCCAAGATATGCAATGATTTATGTGATATGGGAGGAAAACCTTTCCGAGGAACTGAGACTTTTGTAGAAGCAAGGAATTGGCTTAAAGAGACAGAGGATTTATTTGGGATTTTTGAAGTTGATGACCGTATAAAGATTTAGTTGACTATTTAGCAGCTGAAAGATGAAGCTTCATTTTGGTTGGAAGTGACGCAAGCAGGGCGTCCAGTTGAGACTTGGGATGATTTCCGATAGAGAATCGAGATGAAGTTTCTTTCTCAGGTAGAAGAAAGTATGCAAATGGAAAGGTTTCTGGCACTTAAGCAAGGAAGCACGTCTGTCAAAGAGTATTTCAATAAGTTCAATCAATTGGCGTGGTTTTCTTTGGAGCTAGCAAATTCCTCGCAGAAGAAAGCTTTCAGGTTTTCAAGACGGGTAAATGAACCCCTTCATGGGTTGGCTATATCTCATATTCCGATGGAGGCATCATTCGAAAAACTCGTTGATATGTCATTGATGCACGAAGAAGATAAAGGTGGAAAGAAAGAGGCTAAGACTGATGAGAGACAAAACAAGAAAGTTTGGCCCAAGAAAGAACAGCAAAAGAAGTGTAGAAAGAACAACAAAGATAGAGACAAGAGGAAATGTCATAGTTGTGGACGAGAGGGTCATTTGAGCAATGTATGCAGAAAAAGGAAGAATGCTTGTTTCCAATGTGGAGAGGTTGGACACCATATTAAGGAGTTCCCGAAGAAGCAAGGACATGGCCAAAGGGCAGGATCTTCTGGAGGGCAGGTGCATGCTCTCATGGCCGGTGTACTGGATAGAGGTAGGAAAGTTTCTGTTGTAGGTTTGATTTCTCTTTCCGATCATCCTGTTAGCACTCTTTTTTATTCTCTCTCTACGCATTCTTTTATATCTTATTCTGTGGTTGAGTCTCTACACCTTAGTACTAGTATGGTTTTGGATCCCGTTTTTGTCTCAAACCCCATTAGGGCATGACTCATTTGTCTATGATTCATGGAGTTTGAGAATATCAGTGTTGGGCTTCGAGTTTGAGTGCGACGCATATGTGCTTGGTTTCACGGGCTATTGTTTGATTTCAAGGATGGATTGGCTAGCCATGTATGGTGCCATTGTCGACTGTGAGAGGAGGGTCGCTAGACTTTTGACTTTCCATGGGAGGACTCTCGAGATTTCTTATTACCATAAGGGGTCTATCATGCTTAGTTTCCTAGAATCGCTTGATGCATCTATCGATGATTTACGATCTGTACCAGTAGTCTATGAGTATCCTGATGTTTTTGAGGAGGTTCGAGGCTTACCTCCGAGGTGCGAGATTGATTTCCGGATATACTTGGTGGATAATGCAAAGCCAGTTGAATTGCCTATGCACCATATGTCTCCAAGAGAAAGGAGGGAACTCAACAAGCAAGTAGGGGATCTACTTGAGAAAGTGTTTATTAGGCAAAACATATCGGAATAGGGTGCTCCAGTCATATTTGTAACTAAGGCAGATGGCTTGCTTCGCTTATGTATGGATTACAAGGAGTTGAATAAGCACACTAAGAAGAATAGGCACTGTAACACCCCACACCCGCTACGGTCACTCACTAAGGGAATGCCATAACATCGGTGGAGTATTTTAAGTGAATATAGAACAGAAAAATTACAACAAGACAGATATAAGTAATACTTGAGAATTTAAAACATCATTTCATTTCAGCGGAAAGTAAAACATGTTTGGTTACACCAAAACCATAAATAAGAGTCAAGTACATAATATCCATCCTGATAAAAACGAAAGTACATAATCCCACTACATAACCAAATAGCCATAATAGAAAAGATAAACTGAGCTTTACATCCACGGTCCAAGCTCCAAAAGATAGATAAAGCAGTCTGATCAAAGCCCACTAGTGCTAGACCCACTTTGAAAACCTGAGGGTTGGGAAAAAGATAAAGAAACAACGGGGTCAGACATAAGTCTGAGTGAGTCCTATAACCCTAACAATACAATCATTAAAGTAATTAGGGTATGATATAAATAAGGTACGGTACCTCTGGGGATAATGACTACACTAAGTAGCCAACTAAACACAGGATGTACTAAGATAACCGAAAAGACGCATTTATCCACCCAAGGATAATTACTAGATTACACCACCCCAGATCTACCCACCCAAGGGTAATTCCTACACTGCACCACACCAGTCATTCCTAACTTAAAGGTTGATCCAACCCATGGACTTATAAAATTAACTTAGTAGTTCTCGCGTACCCATAGGTGACTAAGTAGATGCCACGGGGCCCTACAATCCACTAGGTGTACACACTACTCCCCATTCGATCGGCTCCCTAACGTAGATACCCGTGCTGGCCCCACCGTGGGGTGTACCATTCCCCAACGTGGCAACCTGATAAAACTAACGGTGCACGGCTTATATCTACACGATGCAACAACGTCTTATTTACCAGCCCGGGTCCACACACGCATATGAAACCCGTTGGTCATGCGTTGCCACCGCTAACCCATTTTGGCCTCTTATAGTCAAGCCCAATATGCGTGTCCCGTCACTCGACTAGAGTCGAGCCCACTAAGATACGTTTGGGATATTGGCTGAAATGGGCCCCCACAAGCTACCACCTAAGCTTGTTATTTTATTTAGTGTATCCCGCTTAACCCATTTTATAATCATGCCCACCTACATGTTAAGGTTTGGTTAAATCATCTAATCATATATCAATTGCCACTTAAGGCACCCACTAGATTTCCACATGCCACCCAAAGCACTTACTTAACCCTTTACCCATGTTTAATTACATGTTCCTCTTTGGTTAAGTATTCTAATCGTATTTTCTATTGCCACCCAAGGCAACCCACTAGATTTCCACATGCCACCCAAGGCACCCACTTAACCCCTCATGTCCCTCTACATGCTAATATGGTTAAGTGTTTCTTAATTAATTAAGATCATGACCTCATAAAGACCTCTCACATTAGACCATCTTTTATGACTGCTGGATATGCCGGTTGGTTCCGGGCAGACTTCTGTCATAAAAAGGTCTAACCTCGTGTCTTTACTTTAATCACGTATTTAATTTAGGACTAAGACCTCTCACATTGGGCCAATCATTTGTAGCTGCTGGATGGCCGGTCGGTTCCGGGCAGACTTCCGCTACAAAAGGGTCCAACCTCGTGTCTTAGTTGATTAATTACACCTAATTAATCACCCCCATAATTTGAATTAATTATGCATAATTAATTACACATTTTTAAGAATATGGGTAGACCTAACTCAATAGGTAAATTCCCAATTCCATAGTATGGGTAGACCTAACTTAATAGGTAAATTCCCAACTCCATAATATGGGTAGACCTAACTTAATAGGTAAATTCCCAATTATGTCCATTTAATTTGTGGTATGATTAATCATACCCATTTCACATCATTTATTTTTTACATTCATATTAACCCCATCGTTCCCCACGTTGTTCGTTCTCATAACACGACATAATAAAGGGAAGATTCATCACAAAGGTCATGGGTTTAGCCAACATAGCATGTAACTTTATCATGGGTTCAAAAGGTGTCAACTTGCATATATGAACATACATTAAACCCAACTAGTATTTAACCCAAACTTGCATTATGCATATCATAAAAGAGACAACTTGCATATGAACTTGCACATAAACTTGCATATGAACTTGCATCATAACTCGCATATGAACTTGCATCATAACTTGCATATGAACATGTATCATAACTTGCATATGAACTTGCATCATAACTTGCATATGAACTTGCATCATAACTTGCATATGAACTTGCATCATAACTTGCATATGAACTTGCATCATAACTTGCATATGAACTTGCATCATAACTTGCATATCATAACTTGCATATGAACTTGCATAACATGCCATACTTAGAGACAAACTTGCATATATTATGCATATCATAAAAAGAGACAAACTTGCATAAAACCAAACACTTAGCATGCATAAAAACAAATACTTAGCATGCATAAAACCAAATACTTAGCATGCATAAAACCACATACATAGCATGCATAAAACCAAATACTTAGCATGCATAAAACCAAATACATAACTTGCATAACATGTTACATATAGACTTGCATATAATCTCCCATATAGCTTGCATAACATGTTACATATGAATCAATGTTCAACATAGTGTTTTGCATCATAAAACATAGCATTAAACTTGCATATAGCACACAACATACACTATACTAAACTTGCATAAACACATTGATTCCACAAACATAGCCATATCTTATCATATCCTATCATAATCAATTTAACAATTGATTGTTAAGTCTATAGAAACTCACCACTAAACTCCAATAAGCAAACCCTTGCCACAAATTACCCAAAAACTCTAGCCTTGAACATAAAGCTTGCAACTTGATGATGAATGCAAGCCAATGATCACTCATACAACTCAAAGATGCTTGTATGCACATGAAAGCCTTCATAGAAATAGTTTAGAAATAGGATGGAGGCTAGGGTTTTGAGTGGAGGCCATGATCGTAGAAAATTTTGGCATAGTTTAGTTAGGAGATAGGATTATGACCATTTAGGGCTAGCTTAGGGTCTTATTTATAGGATTAGGCAAGTGTTTTAGGCCATTAGATTAACCCTAAATTAGATTAGGACCATCCGATCTCGGAAGCTTCCAGAAACCAGCCCCAAAACACAGCCTAAACCCTAAAATGGTGCACCAGGCCAGCCAGAAAGCTGTGCAGGTTTCTGGCTCGACACGGGCGCACTTCCCAAGTGCGCCAGTGTAAAAATGTGTTGGCGCACTTCACAAGTGCGCCAGTACATTTTTGTGTTGGCGCACTTCACAAGTGCGCCAGTGCATTCTGGCTAGTTTTTCGGTTTTTCTGCCTAACTTCGTTCGTCCATATCTTCTTCATACGGACTCCGATTTTAGAAAACTCAGACTCTATTTCGCGTATTTTTCCGAGAGGAACTCAATGGTGCAACCCATTTCCCCTAATTCCCACATCAGGGATTAGTTATTCTTTAATTTGTGAATTTTAGCATTAACCGAAATTCGGGGTGTTACATTCTCCCCTCCTTAAAGGATTTCGTCCCCGAAATCTCTAAGCTAAGGAGAATGCATATCCTACCATCCAAACAACCATCTACTCAATCCATCAAACACGGGCATCCATTGTCCTTAAAACAGTTTCTAATGATGTATGAGCATATGCAAAAAGTGTGTGTATATGTTCCTTATCTAATGTATGAACATATGCAAACCATGATAGTGCCATGCATCCATTATGTATGCGAGAGAACCCTATCGACACATACAATATCTACATGAGTGCACAATCATTCACCAAAATGCATCATCCATATGATAACACAATCATTATACATCCATAAATATAGCTTCCTATACACAATTTTATGCAATATGCCATATGAAGTGATTGAGCCGATCTAGTGTCTAGAGTGTGTGTATATGCATCCACGAGCAACCACTAGCAACCACTTGCATCCACACGCATCCATCAAACATAACATGTCTCAAACACATGTTTCAACCATAGATTTACCCTATCTAAAGGTCATAGGTACTAGCGAGAGGATATACTAAAGATAAGATAAGTACTAGACAAGCGATAAAGGAGAAGTTAAAAGACATACTCTCAAAAAGAAATGGGTACAAAGAACGCATCTTCGCTTCCGTCTCCCAAGTAGCATTGCTTTCGTCATCTCCCCATTGCACTTTAACTAGCTGAACTTCTCTGTTCCTCAACTTCCTAGTTTCTGACCCAAGGATGCGAGTAGGAGCTCGTCGAATCGTCGCATCACGCTCTACCTCTACATCTCTAAGCAAGCTCGGCTGTACCACCTCTGCGGTCTCATGTAAGCACTTCCTCAAATGTGATACATGGAATACATCATGAACACCACTAAGTCTGTCGGGCAACTCCACCCTATATGCCATCCGTCCAGTCCTTTCCTTAATAGGAAATGGCCCAACAAACCTCGGTGCTAACTTCCCAACGGACCCAAAGCGAACAACATTTCTCAACGGAGATACTTTGACAAAAAATCATGTCCCCAACCTCAAACTCAAGATCCGTCCTTCTCCGATCCGCATAAGATTTCTGTCTATCTTGCGCTGCCTTCATCCTTCTTCGAATCAAATCAATCTTCTCTGAAGTCTCTCTAACCATATCTGGCCCAAGCAAGATCTTATCTGTAGATTCCCACCAACATGTAGGAGATCGACAAGGCCTTCCATAAAGAGCTTCGAAAGGTGCCATGCCAATACTAGACTGAAAGCTGTTATTGTATGCGAACTCCACCAAAGGAAGATGTTCTTCCCATGTACCTCCAAAATCCAAGATACAAAGCCTTAAGAGATCTTCTAAGATATGGTTCACCCTCTCGGTCTGACCGTCCGTCTGAGGATGATATGCGGTGCTCAAACACAACTGAGTCCCTACCGCCTCTTGCAAACTTCTCCAAAACTCACTAGTGAAGATAGGATCTCGATCACTCACAATGCTGGATGGTACGCCATGCAATCTAACAATCTCTCTAGCATAGACTGAAGCAAGCCATGGAGCGGTCCTCTTACTCTTCACGGGTATAAAATGGGCACTCTTGGTAAGTCTGTCTACCACAACCCATATTCCCGTATTGCCCTTCCTCGATCTCGGTAACCCATCGATGAAATCCATCGAGACACTATCCCACTTCCATTGCGGAACTTCCAATGGGTGTAGCAACCCACCGGGTTTCCTTTGCTCCGCTTTAACTTGTTGGCACACTAAGCATCTAGCCACATACTCGGCCACATCTTTCTTCATACCGGCCCAGAAGAAAACTCTCTTCATGTCTTGGTACATTTTGTCTCCACCGGGATGAATAGTCATTCTTGAACGATGCGCATCATCCAAAATAGCCTTCTTCAAACCCTCATCTTGCGGTGCACAAAGTCTACCGTCTCTATGCAACCATCCCCTATCATCTATGGTGTATCTACCCAAATGGCTGGACGACTCCCCCCTTCTAAGCTTCTCTACCATCTCAACCAACTGTGGGTCGTCTCGCTGAGCCTCGCCAATCCGCCCCAAAAGAGTAGGCCTAACCTCCAAGGAGGCTAGCAAACCGGGTACAAAGTCAACGGAAGGTCTAAAGTCAAACATAGAATTAAACTCCAAGCTTCGCCATTCCACGAACAATGGACTCAAAGACAGCCTTTTTCTGCTTAAGGCGTCTGCCACCACGTTACCCTTGCCAGGGGTATACGCTATCTCAAACTCATAGGATGCTAAGAATTCCATCCACCTTTGTTGTCTTAAGACAATGCGCTCAAAGAGTCTCCAACACTTCCCTAAGATGTAGGGCATGATTTTCTCCACTTCTAGAGAAAATCAGGATATTCTCCCATGCAAAATCGTCACAACTATCCATCTCTCACGCAGACCACCCTAGTCGAACTCGACATCCCCCAAATGCAAGCCCCAAAGGCCTAAACTAATATCAGACAAACACCCAAGGGATACCTCCTTCGAATTCAGACGAGCTATGTGAGATGATACTAGTAAAAATGGCTAAATAATTAAGCCCTTGTCCAACTCTGGATGTCCTTGCCAGTCTCGCTCCAAAACCACCGTTTATCCCATAACTGGCTTTGCTCAACCTATTGAGCACATACGAAAACTTATTTCGCTCCTAGAAAAGACCAAGATGTCATCCACCAAGATCATCACGAACTTATTTAGGTACTCCCTGAACACCCTTCTCATCAAATCAACAAAGTATGCGGAGGCGTTCGTCTAACCAAATGGCATCACCAGCCACTCATAAAACCATCCGGAGTCCTAAAGGCAATCTTCTCTATACTATCCTTAGCCACTCTCAACTGACGAAACCCCGTGGCTGAGTCCAACTTGCGAAAATACTGAGGCGCCAACCAACTGATCAAAGAGATCATCAATCCTCGGCAATGGGTGTCTATTCTTCTTTGTGAGTTTATTTAGTTCTCTTTAGCCTACACAAAGTCTGAGGGACCCATCCGCCTTCGTAGCAAAAACTACTGGAGCACCCCACTCCGATATACTTTGTCTTATGGACCCCTTCTCAAGCAACTCCCCTACTTGCTTATGGAGTTCCCTCCTCTCGCGAGGAGCCATGTGGCGCACTGGTAAAGATACAGGTTTAGCATTGTCTACCAGATATATTCGGAAGTCAATCTCCCGCTCCGGAGGTAAGCCCTTCACCTCCTCAAACACATCCGAGTATTCCCGGACCACTCTAACAGATCGTAAACTCTCGACCGACGTGTCAAGCGATTCTAGATAACTTAGCATAACAGATTCCATGGGATTACAAGAGATCTCGAGAGTGTTACCCAAGCGGGTCATAAGCCTAACAACTCTCCCTTCAAAATCAAGAACGGCACCCCTACTGGATAACCAGTCCATGCCCAAACTAACCCATAGCCCGTGAAGCCCAAAAAGCATCACATCTAAACTCAACACTAAGTATAGAAACTTTCAAACCCAAACACATCATGGAGCCCCAATTGGGTTTGAAACAACTAAGGGATCATCTACCAAACTGGTGTCTAAGTGCAGTGACTCAACTAAAAATGATGAGATAAACGAATTCGATGCGTCAGAATCTAATAAAGTTCGAACCGGAAAATAAAGAAATCCAAATTCCAACCTAGACAGTCCTATCTCCATCTGGTACACTAGCCGTGAGGGAATACAACTACCCTCCAGGAGATTCCATACCTTGCCCATGCCCCTTTGGACAATCCTAATACGGTGTCCCATTCCTCCAAAAAGATAACTACTCGCCTTCTTCTTCCCATTCTCCACTCGTAACCTCCCACCAATGAGGTTTCATCCTTCATTAACCAAACAACTATTTGAGCCTTCCTCCCATCGTCTATCCAATAGATACCTACCAGTCCTCCTCCTTCTTGAACCAACTTCTAATCCGACTAATGTCTAAGTCCCTTGAAGTGGTTTTCCGTTCTTATCTATCTTAGAAAGGTCATCTATACGCGGAGGGGAAACTCAAAACGAGAGAGGAAGAGATTCAAAACGGAGAATTCGAAAGATATAGATATGGCTATTGGGGATTATGCTTTTCTTTCAAAAACTTTTCTCTTAAAAGACATGTTTTTGAAAATACTCCTTTCAAAAATATTCTTAGAAAATAGTTTTTCTAAAAATATTTTTCTGTTCTGGTAACCTGGCTCTGATACCACGTGTAACACCCCACACCCGCTACAGTCACTCACTAAGGGAATGCCATAACATCGGTGGAGTATTTTAAGTGAATATAGAACAGAAAAATTACAACAAGACAGATATAAGTAATACTTGAGAATTTAAAACATCATTTCATTTCAGCGGAAAGTAAAACATGTTTGGTTACACCAAAACCATAAATAAGAGTCAAGTACATAATATCCATCCTGATAAAAACGAAAGTACATAATCCCACTACATAACCAAATAGCCATAATAGAAAAGATAAACTGAGCTTTACATCCACGGTCCAAGCTCCAAAAGATAGATAAAGCAGTCTGATCAAAGCCCACTAGTGCTAGGACCACTTTGAAAACCTGAGGGTTGGGAAAAAGATAAAGAAACAACGGGGTCAGACATAAGTTTGAGTGAGTCCTATAAGCCTAACAATACAATCATTAAAGTAATTAGGGTATGATATAAACAAGGTACGGTACCTCTGGGGATAATGACTAAACTAAGTAGCCAACTAAACACAGGATGTACTAAGATAACCGAAAAGACGCATTTATCCACCCAAGGATAATTACTGGATTACACCACCCCAGATCTACCCACCCAAGGGTAATTCCTACACTGCACCACACCAGTCATTCCTAACTTAAAGGTTGATCCCACCCATGGACTTATAAAATTAACTTAATAGTTCTCGTGTACCCCTAGGTGACTAAGTAGACGCCACGGGGCCCTACAATCCACTAGGTGTACACACTACTCCCCATTCGATCGGCTCCCTAACGTAGATACCCGTGCTGGCCCCACCGTGGGGTGTACCATTCCCCAACGTGGCAACCTGATAAAACTAACGGTGCACGGCTTATATCTACACGATGCAACAACGTCTTATTTACCAGCCCGGGTCCACACACGCATATGAAACCCGTTGGTCATGCGTTGCCACCGCTAACCCATTTTGGCCTCTTATAGTCAAGCCCAATATGCGTGTCCCGACACTCGACTAGAGTCGAGCCCACTAAGATACGTTTGGGATATTGGTTGAAATGGGACCCCACAAGCTACCACCTAAGCTTGTTATTTTATTTAGTGTATCCCACTTAACCCCTTTTATAATCATGCCCACCTATATGTTAAGGTTTGGTTATGTCATCTAATCATATATCAATTGCCACTTAAGGCACCCACTAGATTTCCACATGCCACCCAAAGCACTTACTTAACCCTTTACCCATGTTTAATTACATGTTCCTCTTTGGTTAAGTATTCTAATCGTATTTTCTATTGCCACCCAAGGCAACCCACTAGATTTCCACATGCCACCCAAGGCACCCACTTAACCCCTCATGTCCCTCTACATGCTAATATGGTTAAGTGTTTCTTAATTAATTAAGATCATGACCTCATAAAGACCTCTCATATTAGACCATCTTTTATGACTGCTGGATATGCCGGTTGGTTCCGGGCAGACTTCTGTCATAAAAAGGTCTAACCTCGTGTCTTTACTTTAATCACGTATTCAATTTATGACTAAGACCTCTCACATTGGGCCAATCATTTGTAGCTGCTGGATGGCCGGTCGGTTCCGGGCAGACTTCCGCTACAAAAGGGTCCAACCTCGTGTCTTAGTTGATTAATTACACCTAATTAATCACCCCCATAATTTGAATTAATTATGCCTAATTAATTACACATTTTTAAGAATATGGGTAGACCTAACTCAATAGGTAAATTCCCAATTCCATAGTATGGGTAGACCTAACTTAATAGGTAAATTCCCAACTCCATAATATGGGTAGACCTAACTTAATAGGTAAATTCCCAATTATGTCCATTTAATTTGTGGTATGATTAATCATACCCATTTCACATCATTTATTTTTTACTTGCATATTAACCCCATCGTTCCCCACGTAGTTCGTTCTCATAACACGACATAATAAAGGGAAGATTCATCACAAAGGTCATGGGTTTAGCCAACATAGCATGTAACTTTATCATGGGTTCAAAAGGTGTCAACTTGCATATATGAACATACATTAAACCCAACTAGTATTTAACCCAAACTTGCATTATGCATATCATAAAAGAGACAACTTGCATATGAACTTGCACATAAACTTGCATATGAACTTGCATCATAACTTGCATATGAACTTGCATCATAACTTGCATATGAACTTGCATCATAACTTGCATATGAACTTGCATCATAACTTGCATATGAACTTGCATCATAACTTGCATATGAACATGTATCTTAACTTGCATATGAACTTGCATCATAACTTGCATATGAATATGTATCATAACTTGCATATGAACTTGCATAACATGCCATACTTAGAGACAAACTTGCATATATTATGCATATCATAAAAAGAGACAAACTTGCATAAAACCAAACACTTAGCATGCATAAAACCAAATACTTAGCATGCATAAAACCAAATACTTAGCATGCATAAAACCACATACATAGCATGCATAAAACCAAATACTTAGCATGCATAAAACCAAATACATAACTTGCATAACATGTTACATATAGACTTGCATATAATCTCCCATATAGCTTGCATAACATGTTACATATGAATCAATGTTCAACATAGTGTTTTGCATCATAAAACATAGCATTAAACTTGCATATAGCACACAACATACACTATACTAAACTTGCATAAACACATTGATTCCACAAACATAGCCATATCTTATCATATCCTATCATAATTAATTTAACAATTGATTGTTAAGTCTATAGAAACTCACCACTAAGCTCCAATAAGCAAACCCTTGCCACAAATTACCCAAAAACTCTAGCCTTGAACATAAAGCTTGCAACTTGATGATGAATGCAAGCTAATGATCACTCATACAACTCAAAGATGCTTGTATGCACATGAAAGCCTTCATATAAATAGTTTAGAAATAGGATGGAGGGTAGGGTTTTGAGTGGAGGCCATGATCATAGAAAATTTTCGCATAGTTTAGTTAGGAGATAGGATTATGACCATTTAGGGCTAGCTTAGGGTCTTATTTATAGGATTAGGCAAGTGTTTTAGGCCATTAGATTAACCCTAAATTAGATTAGGACCATTCGATCTCGGAAGCTTCCAGAAACCAGCCCCAAAACACAGCCTAAACCCTAAAATGGTGCACCAGGCCAGCCAGAAAGCTGTGCAGGTTTCTGGCTCGACACGGGCGCACTTCCCAAGTGCGCCAGTGTATAAATGTGTTGGCGCACTTCACAAGTGCGCCAGTGCATTTTTGTGTTGGCGCACTTCACAAGTGCGCCAGTGCATTCTGGCTAGTTTTTCGGTTTTTCTGCCTAACTTCGTTCGTCCATATCTTCTTCATACGGACTCCGATTTTGAAAACTCAGACTCTATTTCGCGTATTTTTCCGAGACGAACGCAATGGTGCAACCCGTTTCCCCTAATTCCCACATCTGGGATTAGTTATTCTTTAATTTGTGAATTTTAGCATTAACCGAAATTCGGGGTGTTACAGGCACCCACTTCCGAGGATATATGATCTGTTTGACCAGCTTGTTGACGCATCTGTTTTCTCCCAGTTAGACTTGGCCTCATCAGTTGAGGGTGTACGAGGGCAGTACAGACAAGACCGCATTTAGAACTCCAGATGGTTTCTTTGAGTGGCTCGTCATGCCTATTGGGTTGATGAATGCACCCGCCTATTTTGTGGATCTGATGAGTAGGGTGTTTCAGGAGTTTCTAAATAAGTTCATTGTGGTCTTTCTTGATGACATTCTAATCTTCTCGAAGAGAGAGGAAGAGCATACCCTACATTTAAGGGAGGTTTTGAAGACTCTCCGAGTGCATCAGCTTAAGGTAAAATTCTCCAAATGTCATTTTTGAAGAAAGGAGGTGAGATTTCTGGAACTTGTGGTCTCTAAGGATGGGATGGCAGTGGATCCTGCGAAAGTAGTTGCAGTTCAAGATTGGAAGATTCCTAAGAATGCAACGGAGGTAAGGAGTTTTCTTGGTTTAATGGGCTATTACAGGAAGTTCATTAAGGACTTCGCAAAGATATCAGCCCCACTCACCAGACTGACGAAGAAGAATCTGACCTTTTCTTGGGATATTGAATGTGAGGATGCTTTTCAGCGATTGAAGAAGGCTCTGACAATAGCCCCAATCTTGACTTTTCCGGATGGAAACAAAGTGTTCATAGTATACAATGATGCATATGGTCCAGGGCTTGGTGTTGTTTTAATGCAAGAGGGAAGGGTAGTATGTTATGGTGGTAGAGAGTTGAGAGTTCATGAGAAGAACTACCCTACCCATGACTTAAAGTTGGCTACCATAGTATTCGCGCTTAAGACTTGGCATCATTATTTACTTGGAGAGAAGTTTGATTTGTATACCAATCATAAATCTCTCAAGTATTTGTTCTTTCAGAAGGATCTCAATTTGAGGCAACAGAGATGGTTGAAGTTCCCAGTGTCCTATGACTTTGAGATTTCTTATACCCCTGGCAAGGGTAATATAGTGGCGGATGCGTTGAGTAGGTAGAGGATGGCTTTGAGTCCATTACTCGTAGAGAGGCGGAACTTGGAGTATATATCGACCTTTAATTTTAGGCCGTCTACGGATCTTATACCTGGTTTGTTGGCATCCTTAGAGGTGCGACCTACTCTTATGGATCAGATAGGAACTTCGCAGCGAAAGGACCCACAGATAGCAAACATCTTGGATAGGCTCACGAGAGGGGATACTTCTAGTCACCTCAATAGATATTCCACGGATGATAGAGGGTGGTTGTGATGAGATGGAAAGCTTTGCATTCCCCGAGTTAGGAGTTTATTGAAGACATTCCTCAAGGAAGCCCCTTATTCTAGGATCACTATCCATCCAGATGATGATAAGATGTATAGAGATATGAAGAGGGTTTTTTTTAGGCTAGGATGAAGAAAGATGTAGCGGAGTTTGTTTCTCGATGTTTGATTTGCCAGCAAGTCAAAACTGAGCAAAGGAAGCCCGGTAGTTTGCTTCATCCTTTGGAGGTCCCACATTGGAAGTGGGAGAGCATCTCAATAAATTTCATTGATGGTTTTCGTAGATCGAGGAAAGGCAACACCAGTATTTAGGTTATAGTTGACTGGCTTACTAAGAGTGCTCATTTCATTCCTGTTAAGAGTAAGGGAATGACAGCGTGGTTGGCAGCAGTTTATCTTCGTGAGATAGTCCGTATACATTGAGTACCTTCCAGTATAGTGAGTGATCATGAACCCATATTCACCAGTCCATATACATGCATCCATATCCAGTATACATGGAGGAGCTTGCAAGAGGCATTAGTTACACAACTGTGTTTGAGCACCGCTTATCATCCTCAGACCGATGGGCAGACGAAGAGGGTGAATAGAGTTCTTGAAGATATTTTAAGACTGTGTATCCTAGACTTCGGAGGGACATGGGAAGTGCATCTTGCTTTTGTTAGAGTTCTCCTACAACAACTGTAATCAAGCTAGTATTAGCATGGCACCCTTCGAGGCATTGTATGGACGACCCTATAGATCACCGACTTTTTGGTGGGAGTCTAAAGATAGGCTTCTACTTGGACCCGAGATGTTAGAGTAACTTCATAGAAGATTGATCTTATCCGCAGAAGCATGAAGACAGCTCAGAACAGGCAGAAGTCCTACGCAGATAAGAGAAGGACCGATATTTTGTTAGAAGTGGGAGACATGGTTTTCCACAAGATATCACCTTTCAGGAATGTGGTTCGCTTCGGATCTGTAAGGAAATTAGTGCCAAGGTTTGTAGGGCCATTTCCCATAACAGAAAGGATTGGCCAAATGGCTTATAGAGTGAAGTTACCAATGAAATTGGTTGGTGTTCACGATGTTTTCCATGTTTCTCATTTGTGGAAATGTCTGCATGATACTACAGAAGTAGTTGAGCCGAGTATGCTTAAAGAAGTAGAGGTGGAACAGGAGGCGACAGTTAGACGAGGACCTACCCATATTCTTGGATCAGAGGTTAAGAAGCTACGCAAATGAGAGGTTAAGTTGATGAAAGTTCAATGGGGAGAAAACCCTAAGGATGTAACTTAGGAGACTGATGACAAGATTCGCGCTTCATACCCTTTTCTTTTCAAGGGTATGTTCTTAAGTTCTTTTTCCAAAGCTTTTATTCGAACTTGTTTCTATCAAAGTATATCCTATCGATCGAATCTTCGACCTTTAGGTAGGAAACGCATGGATGTAAACATGTGGTTGATACATTTATGTTTGATGGATGCAGGTAGATGTAAGTGTTTTCTAGTTGTTGCTGGTGGATGCATATACACAAACACTAGGCACTAGATCGGCTCAATCACTCTCATACTGCATACGGATGCGTGTGCATAATTTCCTTTATGGATGGAAATGGGTGTATCATCACATGAATGTTGAATTTGGACGAATGATTGAGCACACTTATAACATTTACATGAAATACAGGGACCATTTGCATACATGTTGGATTCATAGCACTAACATACATTGCATTAAGGAGGTCGACTGAATTAGTAGACCGCCAAATATTTCGCATTAGTATAGGGACATATACACACACCATTGAATAGGATCACATAAGCATTAGAAATCTTTTAAGGACAATTAATGCCTATGATTGGTGGATGATTAGTTGTGTGATGGATGTTAGGATATACATTCTTCTTAACTTGGAGATTTCGGGTACGAAATCCTTTAAGTAGTGGAGAATGTAACACCCCATAATTTTAAAAGGACATTAGATCAATAAACTAAAGAATACTTAATTAAACATTTGGAGTTAAGTAAAATGGACTGCTCCATTGTTTTTGTCTCGGAATTCTTCTTACGATAGACTCGAGTTTGCGTAAAACGGACATCATATGAAGAAGCTATTAAGGTTCGAAGTTTGTATATGTATAAGAGAATTATATACATATATATATATATATATACAAACTAGTCCATAAAATCAAAATCATAAGGAGGGAAGACGCAGGAAATCGACCCGCTAGGGGTCGACCCTATGGTCGACCCACACATAAGGGTGTCAACCCTAGGGTCGACCCCACCCAAATCTGGGCCAAATTCTTCCCCTGCACCCTGACATGTTTATTGACCTGATTTATTGATGGTAGGCTATAAATATGACCTCATTTCTATTGTTTTATTCATCAAAAGCAATAGAGACAACGAAAAGCTGCCCCAACTCAGATTGGACTAGCCTATTCTTTGCAACAACGATTTATACTTATACAAGAATCTCTGCTACAACATCAACACTCTTTTCTTAGTTCTTTAGATCCAGTCCCTGTGAGTTCATGTTATTTTTAAATATAAACAATTAATTAGTATTATTGACATGTTTATAAGTCTGGGACTAAACCTATGCTTGTTAAAAGCATGAAACATAATTGAACAGATATGCCATTACTTGTACACCCGATCTACTGTTCAGTTCTCATGTGCCCAATTCTGCTATCATATACCAATTCTGTTATTATGTCCACTTCTTCCATCATATGCCTACTCTGTTATTATGCTCAATTTTATCATCATATGCCTATTATATTATTATGCCAATTTTATCATCTTATTCCTGTTTTGTTATTATGCCTATTTCTGTTCTTTTCTCTCCCTCTTTCCCTTTTTATTTTTATAGCCTAGGCTACCTTCGAGCCTAGGCCTATCGTTGAAATATGCGAATAGACGAAATTGGGAATGGTTGAGAAAGATAAATTGGGGCATAACGGGCATAACTTGTATCATGAATCAAACTAGGGATTTGGGGGCATAACCTATGACGAACATGAATAATTGTCTAGGAACCAATATGCCAAAAGTTACATTAAATAGAAACTGTAACCGCACTTAGACATGAGGTCAAATTACACTTGTAGTAGAAGTCTGCCTGGAACCGTCTGACAAACCCAACTTCCACAAGTGGTTAATTTAATGTGAGGGGTCTAGTTCGTAAATTTTACACATAATGGTACTAAGACACGAGGTTATATCTAATTGTGCTAGAAGTCTGCTCGGAACCGTCTGACATAACCAGCATCCACAAGTGGTAAACTTAATGTGATATGTCTAGTGCATTAACATACATGAAGAGGAAATAAAAATAACCAGTTATACTTAACATGTTTAAATATGTGGGGGAGGGGGGCGGGGGGTATATGAACCTGTCAAATTGTGTAATGGTTAAGTAAGCTTGTTTGAATCGATCGGGGGTTAAGTAAATCTATTAAATCTGTGGGGGGTTATATTAACCCGACAAACTTAACCTGTTTTATATGGTGGGGTTATGCGGCCTTGTTAATTTTTTAGGCATAACCTATCAAAAACCTAGTAGTGGGGATACAAGCCTAGGGGATGGCTTGTATCATATGTTGTGTGGGGACCGTATTAGTCAGTAACCCATATTGGTATCCATAAGGGGACCCCGAACTAGGTAGGGGTCAGGGCATGCTTACTGAGATGATTATAAGAGGTTCATCTAGGTGAAGGTGTCTGATGGCTCGTTCCAACGGAGCCATGTGCGTGCATGGATCCGCTTGCTAAGGAAAATAAGATGCTATAGCACTAGTAGATATGGTTGTGCCTATCGAGAAAAAGAGGTTGCAACATTAGGATGTGATGCATCCTACGGTGGGGCCAGCACGGGGTATCTATGGGATAGGGAGCCGATCGATTAGGGTTGTAATTAGGGTACATCTAGTTTTCCTTGTTTGGGAGCCTGTTATTATCGTTTGCGGGTAACAGCCGTTATATCTGTTGGACGGCCTGTTATTATTGTTGGGGGTAAAAGCTATCACTAGAAGTATACCTATGTCTACCATTTGTTTCTGTGGGATCATTATGTTTCTGTTATACTAGTGCTGGTGCAGAGAAAAGTATTTGTGAAGCGTAACCTATTCTATTCTGTTCATTCTGCTTATCCTGCACATTCTGTTATACCTGTCTTATGATGCTGTCATCTCTCTCATCCAGTTTATATGCTTTTCATGATGATTTTACTTATTTATATGCTAAAAGTAACTTGACTCGCCAGATTTTATGTCTAATCCAATTTTTTTCCTCTTCTCTCTCTTCCCCCCCCCCCCCCCAAGGTTCTTAAGGTGGGAATACTCGGGCTTGATTAGGATTCTCTCTTTTGTTTCCGCTTGGAGCTGCTTAGATGTATCACTTTGATTACCTGTCTATCTTGCTATGGCTATTTTTGGGGAGTATGATTTTATATTACTGTACTCTGATGATTTTAGTACAAGGCATATATTTTAACTCGATGTAATGGGTTTTCTGTATTTCAGACTTATGTTGTAACTGGATTTTGGACCACGATATTTTCTGTTTAAGAATAAAGTTTTAAATTCCGCTGTTATTTTATATCTGTCCTGTGATGTTTTTGTTTACCTATAACGCTTCACGGAACTTAATGCAATCTGTTAAAGAGTAACATTAACGGATGTGGGGTGTAACAGAAAATCTTGGCATTTGATCATAACCTAAAATGCAGTGCCAAAATAGTAATTGAACTATGAAAATGGATATTGGTTTGCATGTTAAACATGCCATGACAAGTAGTTTAATAAGTTATAAATTGGCATATGATCACTGTGATTACGATCCCGTAATTTGTCAGGGTTTTCCCGAGATCTCTACACAATTAGATTTTAAAAGAGGGAAAAGAAAACAATAACAGAAAAATTCCTCCAAACAAACCTTTATTATTCCACCAATTGATTACAATGAAATGCCAAAAATTGAGACAATATCTCAATCCCTGAAAACAAAAAAACAAACATGTTTTTCTTCCTTCCAAGTACAAATAAATCTATCCTTAATCACATGCTTACATAGACAAATGAAAAGACTAGGTATATACTTAATTGGTCCTAAAAATCTCAAAAATAAATCTTCCTTAAAACTTGCACAAAATAAATCTTTCCTGAAATATCTTAATAGATCCATAAAATCCACAGAAGATCCTTAAATTCCGCAACTTCCAATTTCTCCATCTTCAATATCCATGTGATAAATATCACAAACCAAAACACTCCACCTTGATATGAAATCACTCCAAGAATCAACAAATCCATAAACCAAAAATCCACCCACAAATGATGCATCTCTCACATGAGGTACACCACAAAAAATAGTCACAAAATTGCCTATAATACCACAATGGCCTCCATGTAACTTTGTGGCTTTACGTTGATGGCTCCACCTTGATTCAGATGAACTCGCCTCTTCTAATCCAATTTGGGAACTCATAACATTCTCCACCGTTTTTCCAAGCAATTTATACATGTTATTATTTCCCCATTTTGCGCGCAGAAGCTCCTTGTTACCCCTCCTAACCCTTGTAACTCCACCTCTAGTCAAGAAATTGCAACCTTTTAGTTCCAAATGTCCAATTGAAGCAAGACTCTTCTTAATTCCTGGGATGTACCTAACTCTTGTTAACTTAACCACCTTCCCATCATTACTCTTCAATCGAACCAAACCTGTCGTTAACATGAAAATCTCGACCGTCGGCAGATTCCATTTTACTACTTTGTTCTTCATACTCAATAAATGCTTCCTTTTGACGGCACACTTGGAAACAAGCTCCTGAATCAAGTATCCAATCTTTGTTTTAGCCTTCATTAACACATAAAACATTTCCTTCAATATCCTCACCAAAATTCACCTCATTACCGTTGTTATTTTGTTGATTAGTCTCTTCTTCCAATGCCTTCATTTTCTCTTTATCCCTTGTAAGCTTGTGACAAAATCTTAGTTGATGTCCGGGTTTGTCACATAAAAACAAATGTATTCCTTTCTCATGTCTGATCCATTCGATTGCCTTTCCATATTTCATTGACCAACCCTCCTTGCAATAAAAGCTTTTTCAATTGGAGTTTCAATTTCTTTTGCCTCCTTATCTTTTCCTTCCATAAGGCTCGTCCTCCGCATCTCCTCATTAAGCAAGCTACTAACCACGGACCCCATTGAAACAACGCCATCTGAATTTGAGTTATTCAACGCAACCACAAGTGTTTTCCAACTTTCTGGCAATGAACTCATCATCATTAAGGCTTGTGTTTCATCATCCACCTTAAAATTAACGGCAGCCAATTGATTCATAGTTCCTGAAAATTATTAAGATGCTCTCCAATTGATCCACCTTCCTTAAGCTTCAAATTCACCAACCTTCTCATAAGAAGAGCCTTGTTTCTTGCATATTTCTTCGCATAAACCCCTTCCAATTTCTTTCATACACTACAACAAATACGCCCATTGACAGTGTTGAAAAAACCTTATTATATCCTTTTACAGCGTTTTGACTAACGCTGTCTACCAACACGTTGTTGTAAATCATGGAAATATTATAATACATTCCAAAACACTGTAGAAAAATGACATACTATAGCGTTTTGATGAATGTTATCTACCAACAAGTTGTTATAAGCCATGGAAATATCACAATACATACAAAAACACTGTAGAAAATTGATACACTACAGCATTTCAAATGGTGTTGTTCTTATGTTTATACAGCGTTTTATATTATTTCAGAAAGGTTGTTATCTTCCCTTTTATACAACGTTTTGCCACATATCACAACGTTTTTTTACATCTATCACAGCATTTACATATTGTAGTATCAAAATAGTCATGCATATACATATCAGTAGCATGTAAATATATATCAACAAACTAATTATATAACACAATATTCATACACAAAGACATCACCAATAAACCAACTTTACGTCATTTTCATAAAAAAATTAACACCATAAACTAAATTTACACAATATCCGTAGAACAAAGTCATGAGATCTATAAATAAAACAAAATATCCATAAAACATGTTTGAGCCGAATACCAACAAAATGAACATCTAAAAGTTATCGCTTTCTCCGTACTCAGTTGCCATAAGCGGTCTTATTGTTGAGGAATCTTCAGAAGCGCCTAACGATATTCTGATTCTAGCCAAATGCACAACGACGGCCATCTCCAATACCTATACACATGTTTTCATGTCAGCAATTGGTCATGGTTTCATAATTTTTTAATTTTTGCTATTATTGTTATAGAATACTTGGTAATATTTTATATTTTTATATACTTAGTTAACTTTTATAAACTAAACTTCTAAATTCTTATAAAATTAGTAAACTTAGATAATTTTTTTAGTACTTAGATAATTTTTAGTGTGGTTAGTTAATTTTTATAATAGTTAGTTAGTTTTTATAATAGTTGGTTAATTTTTATAAAACTAGCAAATTTAATTAATTTTTTATAATAGTTACTTAATTTTTATAATAATTAGTTAATTTTTATAATACTTAGTTAATTTTATAATACTTGGTTAATTTTTATAAAATTAGTAAACATAGTTAATTTTTTATAATAGTTGGTTAATTTTATAATACTTAGATAATTTTTAATTCTTGCTATTATTATTATTATAAAATACTTGGTAATATTTTATATTTTTTATATACTTAGTTAACTTTTATAAACTACTTCTTCGTTTTTATAAAATTAGTAAACTTAGTTAAATTTTATACTATTTAGTTTATTTTAATAATACTTAGTTAATTTTAATTCTTGCTATTATTATTATAGAATACTTGGTAATATTTTATATTTTTATATACTTAGTTAACTTTTATAAATTAAACTTCTGAATTTTTTATAAAATTAGTTACCTTAGATAATTTTTATAATACTTAGATAATTTTTAGTGTGGTTAGTTAATTTTTATAATAGTTAGTTAATTTTTTATAAAATTAGTAAACTTAGTTAATTTTTATAATACTTAGTTAATTTTTATAATAGTAAGTTAATTTTTATAAAATTACTAAACTTAATTAATTTTTTATAATAGTAAGTTAATTTTTATAATACTTAGTTAATATTTAGTTAATTTTTAAAATACTTAGTTAATTTTTATAAAATTAGTAAACATAGTTAATTTTTTATAATAGTTGGTTAATTTTATAATACTTAGTTAATTTTTAATTCTTGCTATTATTATTATTATTATAAAATACTTGTTTATATTTTATATTTTTATATACTTAGTTAAATTTTATAAACCAATTCTTCATTTTTATAAAATTAGTAAACTTAGTTAAAATTTTATACTATTTAGTTTATTTTAATAATACTTAGTTAATTTTAACTCTTGTTATTATTATTATAGAATACTTGGTTATATTTTATATTTTTATATACTTAGTTAACTTTTATAAACTAAACTTCTAAATTTTTATTGTAAACTTAGTTAATTTCTTACAACAGTTAGTTAAATTTTATAATGCTTGGTTCATTTTTAAAAGTTTATTTAATTTTTTATAATCTTAGTTAAGTTACTACTATTATAAATCTTATTGTTGTTATTATTATAAAAGTTTAGTTATGTTTTGTATTTTTATGTACTTTGTTAATCCTACATGAATGCCTTGAACATGTATTGTGATGAATATAACTACTTACAAAAAAATATGCAGAAGCATCGCCATCATTGGAAAGGCTCAAGGCATCTCTCATTAACAAAAGGACCATAAGCTACAAAAGAAAAACAAGTAATAAGTTGACATTGCATACAACCAATCGGTCGATAGAAGGAAAACTAGAAACAACAGCAAATTCCAAACGTCTGAACCTATTTTCAGATGTCTGACCTGGTTCAGATGTAACACCCCACGTCCATTAATGTCACTCGCAAAGGGAATGCATTAATTTCCATGGAGCATTTTAAGTGAACATAGAATAAAAAATCACAACAAGACAGATATAAAGCAGTACTTGAAAATTTAAAACTTTATTTATTGCAGCAGAAGTTAAATATGTTTGCTTACATCATCAAAAACCATAAACCAAAGTCAAGTACATAATATCCTTCTTGATAAAACAAAGTACATAATCCCACTACTACAAATAGCCCTAAAGAAAATGATAGGCTGAACTTTACTTCGGCAATCCAAATCCAAGTGCTCGCAAAGAGATCCCAATCAAGCTCCACTAGTACTAGTCCCACCCTTAGAACCTGGGGGGGGAGGAAGAAAAGAGGTGGAAACAAAGGGGTTCAGACATAAAGTCTGGCGAGTCCGATAACTCTAACAACATAATTATTAAAGAAATATGATAAGATATAAGCTGGAGAATAAGGTAATGATTGTGTGAACCACACGGGTATGGCAAGGCAATCAAGAGAAACAGAGATAACGTAAATGGCGCTTCCTAATTGATATAGGATAATTACTATACTCTACCGTACTGTACCATACTGTACTGTACTAACACTAACTGCACCCCTACTAGTCACTCTAGAAATTTGATCCCTCTTGGCTAAATAGAACGATGATAGCTTCGTGAACTATTAGATGTACCCACTATCCTCCATGTTTGACTGTATATCTCTAGTTGCTATCATAGGTACCCAGCGTGTACCTATCCCCACTAGATGTACTCCTTCAATAAGTAATAATGGTAATTCCACGTACTCCTAGCTGACGTCATAGGTGCCGCCTACTCCTATATCCACTAGGTGTACCCCCTTAATAATTATTAATAATAGTGGTAGCTTCGTGTACCCCTAGCTGACTACATAGGTGCCGTCTGCTCCTATCTCCATTAGGAGTACCCACTACCCTGCCCCATTCGATTGGCTCCCTAACTCATAGATACCCGTGCTGGCCCCACAGTGGGGTGTATCACTCCCCAAAGTGGCAACCCGATACCACCAATGATGCACGGCTTATACGTACACGATGCAACAACGTCTTACCTACCAGCCCGGACCCACGTACGCTCGTGACCCCGTTGGACTTGCGTTGCCACCGATAACCCGATTTGACCTCTAACAATCACAACCAGTAGGCGTGTCCCGTCCTCGACTTGGGTCGAGCTCACAAAGATACTTAATGGGCTACTGGACTGAAAAGGGCCCCTCCATGCTTGACACAAGCTTTCCACCTAGGATTGGTCCCCTCTAGTACATCCCACTTAACCCCCTTCATGTCCACTTACATGTTTTAAATTTGGTTAAGGGTTTCCATTAGTAATTCCACATGCCACCCAAGGCACCCACTTAACCCCTATGTCCCACTTACATGTTTTACCTTGGTTAAGTGTTACTAATCGTATTTCCTCATGCCACCCAAGGCACCCACTAGATGCCACATGCCACCCAAGGCACCCACTTAACCCCCTCATGTCCCACTACATGTTTATCTGGTTAAGTGTTTCTTAATTCATTAAGACCGTAACCTCATAAAGACCTCTCACATTAGACTGGCATTTGTGGCAGTTGGATTTGTCGGGCGGGTCCCGGCAGTCTTACACCACAAACGAGCCTAACCTCGTGTCTTTACAACTGTTACGTATTTAATTTGTGCCTAAGACCTCTCACATTAGACTGGCATTTGTGGCAGCTGGATTTGCCGGGCGGGTCCGGGCAGTCTTACACCACAAACGAGCCTAACCTCGTGTCTTAGACGATTAATTACACCTAATTAATCATTCCCCCAATTTGAATTACTTTCCCTATTCAAATTATCAATCAATTCCAAATTTAACGATGTCCATAGTTGACTCAATTATGTCCATCCATTTATGGTATGTAAAATCATACCAATTTCATCACTAATTAATTTTATTCCTTAAAATTAATTACATGCCTTTTTAGGCCATTACATGCCAAATTCACAATATGTGTGTATCCACTATTATCCCCATCGTACTCCCGTCATTCGTTCGCTTAACATGATATATACATATTAGACTAGCAAATAGTCTAATACTTAAAAAAAAGAATAAACGTCACAAAGTCATATACACACAATAATAAATCTAATTTGCATCTAACTTGCAATTAAGAATTACAACATACTTGCATAGTCTTTGTATTATCAAGGATCCAAAAATCATAGTTCTAAAAGGTGTGAACTTGCATGTATGAACATAGCTTTACACCCAACTAGCCTAGGTAATTATCACAAACTTACATAAACTATATATGTCGTCAAATTAAACATAAAGGTGTCATCATACATAACTATGGATCCAATAAAAGGTGTTAACCTGAGTAAACTATGGATCCACATAAAGGTGTAAACTTGCATAACTATGCATGTCATAGTTTCAACATAAAAATGTCAACTTGAATATGGATCTAAACTTTAAAGGTGTGAACTTGTATATATGTGAATCCAATTATCACTTAAACTTGCATGTGAACATAATACTTATATATACGTTCCACATCCATATTCGCATAAAAACTTATGTTATAAACCTAGGTGATTAGATTATAAAAATGGATTCATTGACACAAGTTAACATCATGAATTACTAACATATATTTTAGATCCAAACTTACATAACATCATATAACTCGCATACAACTTGTGTGATCCTATTAACTTGCATAACATCATATGTACAACGCGCATAATCATACTAACTTGCATAACATCATGTATGAAACTGGCATAATCATATTAATTCGCATAATCATATTAATCTTGCATAACATCATATGTGAAACTTACATAATCATATTAACTTGCATAACATCATACATGAAACTTGCATAACATCATATATAAAACTTGCATAACATCATATATAAAACTTACATAACATCATATAATACGAATCAAGTTAACATACATGATTAAACATATGAATTAGATTCACAATCACAACTTATAATCCAACGTATATCACATCATAATTGATTTAGCAATTATTTTGTTAAATTGATCGAACTCACAACTCAAAAGTGGTCTTGAGTTCTGAATTCTGATTTCTAGAGTTGTATTAGCTCTCCTTTGAAGAAGATTCGTTGTTAGGGTTGAATAGAACTGATTTGATTTGTTGTTCTTCCTCTTTAATTTGTGGCGGCTAATTTAGGGTTCAAGATGACAGCATGACGGCCATAGTTTCAGTTTTAATTCTGATTTAGGGTTTGAGTCTATGGGTCTTTTTATAGAGTTTTGAATTAATTTAAGCCGTCGGATGATCTCAGGGTTAATCGAAACCACTCAGTCAAGATAGGGTGACAAGTCAGCCCTAATGACTCAGCAAGGAGTCAAAAAGGACTCAGCAATGAGTCATAACACAGATCAGACTGAACCAGAAAGCTGTGCAGGTTTTCTCTCGGCCTGGGCGCACTTGGGAAGTGCACCAATGTAAATTTGTACTGGCGCACTTCCCAAGTGCGCCAGTGCAATTTTTTTTTTTGCCACCAAACTTCGTTCGTCTATAACTCCTTCATCCGGTACCCGTTTCCCGTAAACTCGGACTCTATTTCAAACATAATTCCGAGACGAACATAATGGCGCAACCCCATTCCCTTAATTCTCATGTCTGAGATTAATTATTCAATTATTTTAGTTAATTCGATTATTCAAAAATCCGGGGTGTTACATTCTCCCCTCCTTAAAGGATTTCGCCCCCGAAATCTCCAAGTTAAGGAGAATGCATATCCTACCATCCAAACAACCATCTACTCAACCATCAAACACAGGCATCCATTGTTCTTATAAAATTTCTAACGTTGTATGAAAATATGCAAGGAGTGTGTGTATATGTTCCTTATCTAATGCAAAATCAGGCGGTCTACTGATTTAGTTGACCTCCTTAATGAAAACCATGATAGTGCCATGCGTCCATTATCTATGCGAAGAACCCTATCGATACATATTATTTCTACATGTGTGCACAACCATCCACCAAAATGCATCATCCATATGATAGTACAACCATTATACATCCATTACTTAAATATGTACACACATTTATATGCAATATGCAATATGAAGTGACTGAGCCGATCTAGTGCCTAAAGTGTGTGTATATGCATCCACGAGCAACCACTAGCAAACATTTGCATCCACATGCATCCATCATACTAACATGTCTCAAAGACATGTTTCAACTATAGTACTATCCTATCTGAAGGTCAAAGATACTAGCGAGTGGACATACCAAAGATAAGATAAGTACAAGGTAAGCGACAAAGGAGAAATTTAAAAGACATACCCTCGAAAAGAAAAGGGTATAATGAACGCATCTTTGCTTTTGTCTCCCAAGTAGCGTTGCTCTCATCATCTCCCCATTGCACTTTGACTAGTTTGACCTCTCGATTCCTCAACTTCTTAATCTCCGACCCAAGAATGCACGTAGGAGCTCGTCGAATTGTCGCGTCGCGCTCTATCTCCACCTCTCTAAGCAAGCTCGGCTCTACCACTTCCGCGGTCTCGTGCATGCACTTCCTCAAATGTGATACATGGAATACATCGTGTACACCACTAAGTCTCTCGGGCAACACCAGTCTATACGCAATCTGCCCAATCCTTTCCTTAATAGGAAACGACCCTACGAATCTTGGTGCTAACTTCCCAACGGACCCAAAGCGAATGACGTTCCGTAATGGAGACACCCTGACAAAGACCATGTCCCCAATATCAAACTCAAGATTTGTCCTCCTCTTGTCCGCATAAGATATCTGCCTATCTAGCACCGTCTTCATCCTCCTTCGAATCAAATCGATCTTTTCCAAAGTCTGTCTAATCATATCGGGCCCAAGTAAGATCTTATCTGTAGACTCCCACCAACATGTAGGCGAACGACACTGCCATCCATAAAGAGCCTCGAACGGTGCCATGCCAATGCTAGACTTAAAGCTGTTATTATATGCGAACTCCACCAACGGAAGATGTTCCTCCTATGTACCTCCGAAATCTAAGACACACAACCTCAATAGGTCCTCTAGAATACGATTCACCCTCTCGGTCTGGCCGTCTATCTGAGGATGATATGCGGTGCTCAAACATAACTGAGTCCCTACCGCCTCTTGCAAGCTCTTCCAAAATTCGCTAGTGAAAATAGGATCGCGGTCGCTCACTATGCTAGAAGGTACACCGTGCAAACGAACTATCTCTCGGAGGGTAACCATGGAGCAGTCCTCTTTCTCTTCATGGGAATGAAATGGGTGCTCTTAGTAAGTCTGTCAACCATGACCCAAATCCCCGTATTACACAAAGTCTATCGTCCGTACGCAACCAACCCTTATCATCTAGAGTATACCTACTTAGGTGGCTTGATGACTCCCCTCTTATGAGCTTCTCTACTAACTCCATCAACTGTGGGTCATCACGCTGTGCCTCTCCAACCCGTCCCAAAAGCGTAGATCTGACCTCAAGGACGATAGCAAACTGGGTATAAAATCAATGGATGGTCTAAATTCAAAGGTAGAGATAAACTCTAAGCTACGTCGCTCGACAAACAAAGGACTCAATGTCAACTTTTTCCTACTCAAGGCATCCGCCACAACGTTACCCTTGTCAGGGGTATATGCTATATCGAAATCGTAGGACGCCAAGACTTGAGTGCAAAAACTATGGCAGCCAATTCTGAGTCGTGGGTAGGGTAATTCTTCTCATGGACATTCGACTGTCTTCCACCATAGCATATCACCCTTCCCTAGAGACCACATGCCCTAAAATCCTCACTTTTTTCCTCCAAAAATGGTATTTTGGAGAACTTAGCTTTAAGCTGGTGCGCTTGTAGGGTCCCTAAGCTTTCCCTAAGATGTAGGGCATGCTCTTCTCTGCTTCTAGAGAAAACCAGGATATTATCCCATGCAAAATCATCACAACTATCCATCTCTCACCCAGACCATCCTAGTCGAACTCGACATCCCCCAAGTGCAAGCCCCAAAGGCCTAAACCAATATCAGACAAACACCCAAGGGATACGTCCTTCGAATTCAGAAGACCTACGTGAGATGATACTAGTAAGACGGCCAACCAATTGAGCACTTGACTGACTCTGGCTATCCTTTCCAGTCTTGCTCCAAAACCACCGCTGATTACATAACTGGCTTTGCTTAATCTATTAAGCACATACAAAAACTTATTTTGCGCTTCTGGGTAAACCCCGCACTTTATCAAAGACGTCTCCATACTCATGGACCACACAAACAGACTCCCAATCATCGTTGGATGCGTCAGAAGATTCTAGGTAGCTAAGCATCACTGAACCCCTAAGGTCACAAGAAATATGAGGGTCTTTCCATAACGAATCAATAGTCTGACTACCCTCCTTTCACAATCTAGGATGGCACCCCGCCTGGCTAGCCAATCCACCCCTAGAATCAAACTATAGCCCGTGAAACCAAGGACGGAGGCGTTGCATTCAAATCCAAAGCCCAAGATAGACACTCTCAAATCCCGACAAACCATTGAAGGATGAGCCGAACCACCAACAGGATTTGAGACTAGGATGGGATCCTTAACTAGACTAGTATTTAGGAGTAGTGTTTCAACTAACGAAGCAGATACTAACGAGTATGAAGCGCCAGAATCAAATAAAGTTCAAACAGGATGATAAAGAAAACCAAATTTCAACCTAGACGGTCCTACCCCCATCAGGTATACCAGCCGTGAGGGAATACAGCTACCCTCCAGAAGATCCTGTACTTTGTCCTTGCCTCTTTGGACAATCCTAAGGTGTCCTATTTCTCCAAAACAACTAGCCTTCTTCTTCACATTCTTCATTCTTGACCTCCCACCAAGATGAGGTTTCGTCCTTTGTTAACCAAACAACTATTTGAACATTCCTCCCATCGTCTATCTTAAAGGTACCAACAAGCCCTCCACTTCCTTGGACTAACTTCTAGCCCGACAAAGGTCTAAGTCCCTTGAAGTGGTTTTTCGTCCTTCGTACAGAAGTCCTTATTTATCTTAGAAAAAGCATCTATACGCGGAGGGGGGGAACTCAAAAAAAAAGAAAGAGGAAGAGATTCAAAACGGAGAATCGAAGGAAGGATATATGGCCCTTGGGGATTATGTTCTTAAAATAAACCTTTCTTTCAAAAATACTCTTCTACAAGCATATTTTTGAAAGTATTCTTTATAAAAATGCTTTTGAAAAATAATTTTTCAAAATATCTTATCTGTTCTGGTAACCTTCAGCTCTAATACCACGTGTAACACCCCACGTCCATTAATGTTACTCGCAAAGGGAATGCATTAACTTCCATGGAGCATTTTAAGTGAATATAGAACAGAGTATCGCAACAAGACAGATATAAAGCAGTACTTGAAAATTTAAAACTTTATTTATTGCAGCAGAAGGTAAATATGTTTGGTTACATCATCAAAAACCATAAACCAAAGTCAAGTACATAATATCCATCTTGATAAAACAAAGTACATAATCCCACTACTACAAATAGCCATAGAGAAAATGATAGGCTGAACTTTACTTCGGCAATCCAAATCTAAGTGCTCCCAAAGAGATCCCAATCAAGCTCCACTAGTACTAGTCCCACCCTTAGAACCTATGGGGGAGGAAGAAAAGAGGTGGAAACAAAGGGGGTCAGACATAAAGTCTGGCGAGTCCGATAACTCTAAAAACATAATTATTAAAGCAATATGATATGATATAAGCTGGAGAATAAGGTAATGACTGTGTGAACCACATGGGTATGGCAAGGCAATCAAGAGAAACAGAGATAACGTAAACGACGCTTCCTAATCGATATAGGATAATTACTGTACTCTACCGTACTGTACCATACTATATTGTACTAACACTAACTGCACCCCTACTAGTCACTCTAGAAATTTGATCCCTCCTGGCTAAATAGAACGATGATAGCTTCGTGTACTACTAGATGTACCCACTATCCTCTATGTTTGACTGTATATCTCTAGTTGCTATCATAGGTACCCAGCGTGTACCTATCCCCACTAGATGTACTCCTTCAATAAGTAATAATGGTAATTCCACGTACTCCTAGCTGACGTCATAGGTGCCGCCTACTCCTATCTCTACTAGGTGTACCCCCTTAATAATTATTAATAATAGTGGTAGCTTCGTGTACCCCTAGTTGACTACATAGGTGCCGTCTGCTCCTATCTCCACTAGGTGTACCCACTACTCTGCCCCATTCGATCGGCTCCCTAACTCGTAGATACCCGTGTTGGCCCCACAGCGGGGTGTATCACTCCCCAAAGTGGCAACCCGATACCACCAATGATGCACGGCTTACACCTACACGATGCAACAACGTCTTACCTACCGGCCCGGACCCATGCACGCACGTGACCCCGTTGGACTTGCGTTGCCACCGCTAACCCGTTTTGGCCTCTAACAATCTGAACCAGTAGGCGTGTCCCGTCCTCGACTTGGGTCGAGCTCACAAAGATACTTAATGGGCTACTAGACTGAAAAGCCCCCCCCCCCATGGTTGACACAAGCTTTCCACCTAGGCCTGGTCCCCTCTAGTACATCCCACTTATCTCCCTTCATGTCCATTTACATGTTTTAAATTTGGTTAAGGGTTTCCATTAGTAATTCCACATGCCACCCAAAGCACCCACTTAACCCCTATGTCCCACTTACATGTTTTACCTTGGTTAAGTGTTACTAATCGTATTTCCTCATGCCACCCAAGGCACCGACTAGATTCCACATGCCATCCAAGGCACCCACTTAACCCCCTCATGTCCCACTACATGTTTATCTGGTTAAGTGTTTCTTAATTCATTAAGACCATAACCTCATAAAGACCTCTCACATTAGACTGGCATTTGTGGCAGCTGGATTTCCCGGGCGGGTCCGGGCAGTCTTACACCACAAACGAGCCTAACCTCGTGTCTTTACAACTGTTACGTATTTAATTTGTGCCTAAGACCTCTCACATTAGACTGGCATTTGTGGCAGCTGGATTTGCCGGGCGGGTCCGGGCAGTCTTACACCACAAAAGAGCCTAACCTCGTGTCTTAGACGATTAATTACACCTAATTAATCATTCCCCCAATTTGAATTACTTTCCTTATTCAAATTATCAATCAATTCCAAATTTAACGATGCCCATAGTTGACTCAATTATGTCCATCCATTTATGGTATGTAAAATCATACCAATTTCATCACTAATTAATTTTATTCCGTAAAATTAATTACATGCCTTTTCAGGCCATCACATGCCAAATTCACAATATGTGTGTACCCACTATTATCCCCATCGTACCCCCGTCATTCGTTCGCTTAACATGATATATACATATTAGACTAGCAAATAGTCTAATACTTAAAAAAAGAAGAATAAACGTCACAAAGTCATATACACACAATAATAGATCTAATTTGCATCTAACTTGCAATTAAGAATTACAACATACTTGCATAGTCTTTGTATTATCAAGGATCCAAAAATCATAGATGTAACACCCCGTAATTCTGTGACATTAAGATTCACTAATTAAAGTACAATTAATTTTTAAAAGAAAAAAAAGACCCATGCAGTTGTTTAATTTAAGTATCGTAACTAACATGAAAAAGAGAAGTAAGGAGAGAACAATAATTATTATTGTTCTAAGACTTATTAACAAAAGCCTCTGTAGCTCAGTTGGTTAAGGCATTGGATTTGTAGCATAGAGGTCGGGGGTTCGAACCCCGACGGCGGCATAATTTTTTATCTTTGTTTTTGAGAGGGCCAACTGAACATGCAAATATATGTACCTATACAAATTCAAAATTTGAAAGGATAAGAACGTACATATAAGGAAATAAAGAAAAAAAATATATATACATATGAGAATATAAATATATATATATGCAAAAATATATGTATACGAAAGATAAAATTCAAGATAAGGCTACAGTCAATGAAATATGGCAACATCATTTGAATTTTGAAAATAAAATGAAAGTTGTGCGTATATATATATATATATATATATATATATATATATATATATATATATATATATACGCGTAAAATGGTCGTTAGAGGAATTGTATACATATAAGAATATTTCATGTGAATAAAACAGTTAAATAAATTCCAGGAATTCAAAAGTTCGAAAATCAAATTTCTACGCCAAATACAATTCATTCGAATTTCAAATTTCTACGCCAAAATAGTGGGACCCAATGCTGACTCAGCACTGCGTGTATGATAAGGTTTGGCTAGATTCATCTATGTACCTGGACTATTTTCTTAACTAGGTTCAATGCCGACTCAGCGCTGCGTGTACGATAAGTTCTTGAGCAGCTATATAAACAGCCCTAGTCTTCATTCTCTTTGCACCAATTCTCTTCTATCCTTATGCTGCTAAGATTCATGGATTCTTCCCCTCCTCTAAATTTTCTTAAATAATTAAAATAAAATATAAATTCAAGACATGGAGATGCTGCTCAAATCTGTTCAAGAGAAGATTCAAATCAAAGTGAAGAATTCAAAGGCTAAATCAACAAACCTCAAGCAATGACATACGAATCTTAGCATCGCCATTCTTTTATTCTAGATCTAATTTCTGTAAGTCAGTTGTTTCTAAATTTGAACGTTTTTGCTTTATTTTGTGACATGAAATTAAAGGAATAAAAAAATATGCCAAATCTCTCTCTCTCTATTCGAATCTGTGTTTATACTCTTGGACTAAATTAAGAACTGTTATGATTCAAGGACAAATAAGACTTTGCCTAAGACCGTTGCCTATGACTATGGATTCTGAGATCATGTGCCTTTGGACTATGAACATAAGCCTTTGATTTTGGGACATAAAACACTGCCTATGACGGTGAATTATGACTGTGGGAATTATTTTCCCTTTTGACTATGAATATTGCCTATAACTATGGACATTTGCCTATGATTATGAACACAAGCCTTTGATTTGGACATAAAGTATTACCTATGACATAACAACGGTGATTTAAACACCTATGATTCATGACTAGGAAAAATGTTGCTTAGGTTTTGTGACTATGAAATTGGGTCTAAAACCCAATTTATCTATTTTGTCTGTTCTCGATTTTCTTTGGTTTTAGACTGTGGGAATTTACCTATTAAGTTAGGTCTACCCATGTTCTCGAACCTATTCTGTCTACTCTTGGTTTTAGACCGTGGGAATTTACCTATTAAGTTAGGTCTACCCATATTCTTGAACCTGCGTCGTTATTCAAAATCTTTTTATGCCAATTATTATGTCCACCCTTTTTCATAGCATCTTTGGTTCATTCCCTATTTTCTACGAATCTAGATTTATTTACAATCTAGGTTGAATCATGATTATACGAACGGTGGGAATGCGATTTGGGAAAAACACAAAAGTAAACATAAATATAGTTGTAAGCTTGAAATTGGCATAGTTTGGAAGCGAACAAGATTCTGATTTATACAATTTTAGAACATGTGTTAAGACATGTTAATTGGGTAGATTTGACATGGATTATAGGTTATGAAATTTAGATCTAGTATTGGCCTGTAAACTGAAAAAGTAGAATAATAAATCTAGTTTGTATGTAGACTGTAAACTAAGAATAAATCTAGTGTTTGGGCATAAACGGTGAACTAGAATAGAAAATCTAGTTTGGCATATAAAATCTAGTTTAGCATAAACTGAAAATAAAGATGATAAATCTAAATTGCTATGAACTGTAGGTTAGGCAAATCAAGATTTGGGCCTAGAATATAAGTCTGTTAGCGACAAATGAATATAGGCCAAATTTATTTAAAAAGGGAGAAATGGGTTGTAAGATAAATTGTTAACAATTTATAAACAAAAGAAAGATATTTTGATAACACCCCTTTTTATAACTCGTACCATAAAGTTCTAGGGTGACAGAGAGGATAGTGTCTAGGCTTGGGTTTGGAAAATATATGTTTCCTGCCCTCCCTGGCTATCCCTAACTGATCCGACGAATGGGATGGTTGCTTTCAAAACCAGGTTTGGAAATTAATCAGAAAACCCTTTGAACTTAGAAAACATGAATATGCCTAACCCGAGGTTAGACTGAGTTGCGGTGTAAACCTGCCTGGAACCGACCGGCACATCCAGTAACCGCATCAATATCGGTCTAATGTGAGAGGTTGCGGCTTTAATTTATTAATTAAAGCTAGAACAAGAAGGCGAGGGTTAAGTCCATAGGAACACTTAACCAACACAGTTAAAGCTAGAATGGGAAGGTAAAGTCCATAGGAGCACTTAACCAACTTAACACTGTTAAGCTAGAATGGTAGGATTAAGTCCATAGAAACACTTAACCAACTTAACACAGTTAAAGCTAGAATGGGAGGGTTAAATCCATGGGAATACTTAGCCAAATTAACATGTTGACTAGACTAGAAGGTGGGGTTAAGTAAAGTTAATACACTTAGCCAATTTAACATGTTAATTAGACTAGAGGTTGGGGTTAAGTAATACACTTAGCCTATTTAATATGTTAGCTGGGTTGGACCGTAGGGTTAAGTAAACTTGAACACTTAACCATCAGAATATGATAAATGAATAGGATTAAGTCTAAGACATGAAGAGATGATACTTAACCATTAATAACAGGTTTATTTAAAACCGGTGGGAACACTTAACCAATACAGGATGAATAGGTAGGGTTAAGAAATACTTAACCAATATGACTTGGTTTTTGGTGGGGTTAAGTCAACATGAATACTGACAACACTTAACCAGTTTAACCGGATAAGGGAAGAGGGTTAAGTTAGCTTGAATCGACTAAAGACACTTAACCAATCCAACTTAACGGGAAAGAGAACTAAGTAGTAAAACTTAGTTAAGAAGATAATGATCCTGGAAACTAAGTGGTAAAACTTAGTTAGTAGAACTAAGTAGTAATTCTTAGTATAACACGAAGGAGCGGACGTCCATCTGATTTTAAAGAAGACTCCAACGAATTGGGATACGAAGCCCGAGGCTTTGAGGGGACGTGAGGGTACTCTTGGTATCCCTCTGTGAGGCTGCAGATGATCCGCCTGGGCGCACAGAGGTTAAGGTCTGCGGTAGAAGAGCCAAGGGTATGCCTTGGTTGCAATATATGGCAACCAAAAGACTAGGATGGACCAGCGTGATTCGGCGAGATGACGGAAGCCCTGTGATAGCAACTCGTCGTCTACCTACCATCTTCAGTCAAGCGAGACACGTGAAGCGGGAAAGCTGGAGGACTCATAAGGACCACATACTTGCTATCTAGTTGTGGTTGCGGGGTGTTGTTGGCCATAGAATTAGTGGGGCAGATAGGGGCCTTCGTACAGTTCTCATTTTACAAGGGTGGCCTTCCATTAGTTGAGGGAGGGGTCGAGTGGGACCATAGCCACTGGGAAAACAGACCTTAACATCTGCATCGGCAGATATTGAAAGCTCCCGACCGAGTTCCGTATTTCTAGAGTAGCCCTGACACGGGACTCGGGTAGCACATTACAGGACATGTGCATCTAGACAAGCGATAACGATTCGCGATACATGCGCGGGGAAAGTCTAGGAACATATACCACTCTAGGTAGTGTATCCTAGACTAAAGGGCATCGTTCGACATGTAGCATAATGCCTTGTTTGGAACTAGGTGGCATAAATCCTGAATACAAGAAGCGTTCAACAGATAGCGTAAACTCTAATTGAATCTAGAAAGCACTTGATATAAATCCTAGACTAGATCTAGGTAATAAATAATCAAGGTACACCTGAAGGCGACGGAAACTACAAGGATTGGGATCACTTTATCGTTACTAGTTGGAACACTAGTTAGGTGGTGCAGAGATATAGAAACGAGTATATCGCGGTAAAAGCGAAGCGGAGAAAGTATTGTAGTATATCCAGTTTATCTTGTCTTAGCATATCTTGTGTGAATCTTATCTTATTAGCCTTATCATCATGGTATTATCTTGTATTCAGTTAATTCATGTCATTCTGTTTCCCCTGTTCATGTGCTAGAAGTTACTGACTTACTCAGGCTTTATGTCTGACTCTGTTTTTCTTTCGCTTCTTTTCTTCCGTTCCCCCCCCCCCAGGTAGTTGAGGAGGGAATAGTATAACTCAGGACTAAATTGGACCGTTGCTCTTTCCCAGCTTGAAGATTTGATGAAGTTGTCCTTGGATTCTCCTTCAGATGCTATGGCTGGCTTATGCTACATTGGGGAATATAAATGTATTTTTATGCTTCTTTATCTAGTAAAGATAGATGATACTCTGATATTGTAAAGCAATCTTGTACAATCTATTTTATCAATAAAGCAAAGTTTTATTTTCCGCTGTTAATTGTTTGTCTGTCTTGTAATTTATATGTATCTTTTACCCATAATGCTCCATAGAACGTAGTGCATTCCCTTTGCGAGTGACACTAACGGACGTGGGGTGTTACACGTGGTATCAGAGCTGAAGGTTACCGGATCAGAGAAAAGATTCGAAAAAAATATTTTTCAAAACGGTCTTTAAAGAAGCATTTTCAAAAGAAAAGTTTTGTTTTAAAGGCATATTCCCCAAAGCCATACGCACTATCTTCTCTTCCTCTATTTGAATTCTTGTCTCCTTCTTTCTTGACTCTATGGGGCTCCTGGCTTTCTGGGAGGTAACCTCATCGAAGGGCGAAGTAGTGCCCGACTTCCATCTATAGCCGTAGTTGTTTTACTTATGGCCAGTCTTCTTTCAAGTTTATAGGGTTTTTCCGTGCGATAGAGGCAACTTTCGAGAGAATTGCCAACATGGTTACACGCGGAAGTTTGGCAAAGGAGCACGACCCAAGGATGAGGAAATTATGGATGTAGACTTGGCTCACGAAGGAGGAAGGGATTATAAAACCTAAGACAAGAGGAAGTATCTTTACTATGGTATGATAGGGCATATAATTAAGGACAAAGGACAAGATTTTCAGAAGGGCAAGTACATGCTGAGCGTACCTAGGAGATAGGTGGTAAAAGTTTCTGTTGGAAGAATCTAGTTTTTCTGTTCGGATTTAGCGCTTCGCATTTGTTCATATTTGTTTCCATAGTTGAGTCTCTGCACCTTAGTACTTGTATAGTAAGAAGATCCCAATCAGTCTCAAGCCCAGTGGGTGGTTCGACCCGTTTATTTTTGGTTAGTAGGGGTTTGAATAGCTATCGAGTTTGCTTATATCATATCACGTAGATTGTCTAAAGGAGATATTCCTTGGGTGCTTTTCTGATATTGGTTTAGGCCTTTGGGGCTTGTACTTGAGGAATGTCGAGTTCGACTAGGATGGTTTGCGTGAGAGATGGATAGTTGTGGCAGGCGCTCTAAAAAGCGCGTAGTGACCTTTTGACCCTTATAATTATGGCATGATGGATAAGATAGGAGGAGAGACCTCTGATCATCCTAGTATATACACTTGGTTGACATTTGTTCATTTTGGAGATGGAGCTTAGAAACTTCACAATCGTGGAGTAAAAATTGGTTACGATACAGTGGAGTAAAGCTCAAGAAGGCTAGATACTAGCAACATACCCTTTTTCTTAAGGGTGCATCCTTGATTTCTTTGTTTAGGAGCTTTACGCATAGTTGTTTCTCTCTTTCCAAAGTATATCCTCTAGATCGAATCTGCGATCTTTAGGTAGAAGCCAATGGATGTAAACATGTATTTGAAACATGTTATGGTTGAATGGTTGCAAGTGGTTGCAAATGGTCGCTCGTGGATGCATATGCATACGTATTAGACACTAGATCAAGTTCGAACGCTTTCATATAGCATTTACATATATGCATTTGTTTGTAAGTTGAACTTGATATGATATCATATGGACGTTGCATATGGATGTATGGTTGTGCACGCATGTAGTATTTACATGACCAGGGATGCTTGCATACATGATTGGACGCATGGCACTAACATGATTTGCATTAAGGAGGTCAACTGAATCAGTAGACCGCCTGATTTTGCACTAGATAGAGACATATACACACAATATGCATATGAACATGAAAGCATTAGAAATCTTTTAAGGACAATGAATGCCTGTGATTGAATGGTTGAGTAGATGGGTGATTGGATGGTAGGACACATTTTTCCTAACTTGAAGATTTCGGGGACGAAATCCGTTTAAGTGGGGGAGAATGTAACACCCCGTAATTCAATGACATTAAGATTCACAAATTAAAGTACAATTAATTTTTAAAAGAAAAAAAAAAGATCCATGCAGTTGTTTAATTTAAGTATCGTAACTAACATGAAAAAGAGAAGTATGGAGAGAACAATAATTATTATTGTTCTAAGACTTATTAACAAAAGCCTCTGTAGCTCAGTTGGTTAAGGCATTGGATTTGTAGCATAGAGGTTGGGGGTTCGAACCCCGGCGGCGGCATAATTTTTTATCTTTGTTTTTGAGAGGGCCAACTGAACATGCAAATATATGTACGTATACAAATTCAAAATTTGAAAGGATAAGAACGTACATATAAGAAAATAAAGAAAATATATATATACATATGAGAATATATATATATATATATATATGCAAAAATATGTGTATACGAAAGATAAAATTCAAGATAAGGCTACAGTCAATGAAATATGGCAACATCAATAAAATGGAAGTTGTGCGTATATATATATATATACGCGTAAAATGGTCGTTAGAGGAATTGTATACGTGTAAGAATATTTCATGTGAATAAAACAGTTAAATAAATTCCAGAAATTCAAAAGTTCGAAAATCAAATTTCTACGCCAAATACAATTCATTCGAATTTCAAATTTCTACGCCAAAATAGTGGGACCCAATGCTGACTCAGCACTGCGTGTATGATAAGGTTTGGCTAGATACATCTACGTACCTGGAATATTTTCTTAACTAGGTTCAATGCTGACTCAGCGCTGCGTGTACGATAAGGTCTTGTGCAGCTATATAAACAGCCCTAGTCTTCATTCTCTTTGCACCAATTCTCATCTATCCTTATGCTGCTAAGATTCATGGCTTCTTCCCCTCCTCTAAATTTTCTTAAATAATTAAAATAAAATATAAATTCAAGACATTGAGATGCTGCTCAAATCTGTTCAAGAGAAGATTCAAATCAAAGTGAAGAATTCAAAGGCTAAATCAACAAACCTCTAGCAATGACATACGAATCTTAGCATCGCCATTCTTCTATTCTAGATCTAATTTCTGTAAGTCAGTTGTTTCTAGATTTGAACGTTTTTGCTTTATTTTGTGACATGAAATTAAAGGAATAAAAGAATATGCCAAATCTCTCTCTCTCTATCTCTATTCGAATCTGTGTTTATACTCTTGGACTAAATTAAGAACTGGTATGATTCAAGGACAAATAAGACTTTGCCTAAGACCGTTGCCTATGACTATGGATTCTAAGATCATGTGCCTTTGGACTATGAACATAAGCCTTTGATTTTGGGACATAAAACATTGCCTATGACGGTGAATTATGACTGTGGGAATTATTTTCCCTTTTGACTATGAATATTGCCTATGACTATGGACATTTGCCTATGATTATGAACACAAGCCTTTGATTTGGACATAAAGTATTACGTATGACATAACAACGGTGATTTAAACACCTATGATTCATGACTAGGAAAAATGTTGCTTAGATTTTGTGACTATGAAATTGGGTCTAAAACCCGATTTATCTATTCTGTATGTTCTTGATTTTCTTTGGTTTTAGACTGTGGGAATTTACCTATTAAGTTAGGTCTACCCATGTTCTCGAACCTATTCTGTCTATTCTTGGTTGTAGGAATTTACCTATTAAGTTAGGTCTACCCATGTTCTCGAACCTATTCTGTCTACTCTTGGTTTTAGACCGTGGGAATTTACCTATTAAGTTAGGTCTACCCATATTCTTGAACCTGCGTCGTTATTCAAAATCTTTTTATGCCAATTATTATGTCCACCCTTTTTCATAGCATCTTTGGTTCATTCCCTATTTTCTACGAATCTAGATTTATTTACAATCTAGGTTGAATCATGATTATACGAACGGTGGGAATGCGATTTGGGAAAAACACAAAAGTAAACATAAATATAGTTGTAAGCTTGAAATTGGCATAGTTTGGAAGCGAACAAGATTCTGATTTATACAATTTTAGAACATGTGTTAAGACATGTGAATTGGGTAGATTTGACATGGATTATAGGTTATAAAATTTAGATCTAGTATTGGCCTATAAACTGAAAAACTAGAATAATAAATCTAGTTTGTATGTAGACTGTAAACTAAGAATAAATCAAGTTTTTGGGCATAAACGGTGAACTAGAATAGAAAATCTAGTTTGGCATATAAAATCTAGTTTAGCATAAACTGAAAATAAAGATGATAGATCTAAATTGCTATGAACTGTTGGTTAGGCAAATCAAGATTTAGGCCTAGAATATAAGTCTGTTGGCGACAAATGAATATAGGCCAAATTTGTTTAAAAAGGGGGAAATGGGCTGTAAGATAAATTGTTAACAATTTATAAACAAAAGAAAGATATTTTGATAACACCCCTTTTTATAACTCGTACCAGAAAGTTCTAGGGTGACAGAGAGGATAGTGTCTAGGCTTGGGTTTGGAAAATATAAGTTTCCTGCCCTCCCTGGCTATCCCTAACTGATCCGACGAACGGGATGGTTGCTTTCAAAACCAGGTTTGGAAATTAATCAGAAAACCCTTTGAACTTAGAAAACATGAATATGCCTAACCCGAGGTTAGACTGAGTTGCGGTGTAAACCTGCCCGGAACCGACCGACACATCCAGTAACCGCAGCAATATCGGTCTAATGTGAGAGGTTGCGGCTTTAATTTATTAATTAAGGCTAGAACAAGAAGGGGAGGGTTAAGTCCATAGGAACGTTTAACCAACACAGTTAAAGCTAGAATGGGAAGGTTAAGTCCATAGGAGCACTTAACCAATTTAACACTGTTATGCTAGAATGGTAGGATTAAGTCCATAGAAACACTTAACCAACTTAACACAGTTAAAGCTAGAATGGGAGGGTTAAGTCCATGGGAATACTTAGCCAAATTAACATGTTGACTAGACTAGAAGGTGGGGTTAAGTAAAGTTAATACACTTAGCCAATTTAGCATGTTAATTAGACTAGAGGTTGGGGTTAAGTAATACACTTAGCCAATTTAATATGTTAGCTGGGTTGGACCGTAGGGTTAAGTATACTTGAACACTTAACCATCAGAATATGATAAATGAATAGGGTTAAGTCTAAGACACGAAGAGATGATACTTAACCATTAATAACAGGTTTATTTAAAACCGGTGGGAACACTTAACCAATACAGGATGAACGGGTAGGGTTAAGAAATACTTAACCAATATGACTTGGCTTGTGGTGGGGTTAAGTCAACATGAATACTGACAACACTTAACCAGTTTAACAGGATAAGGGAAGAGGGTTAAGTTAGCTTGAATCGACTAAAGACACTTAACCAATCCAACTTAACGGGAAAGAGAACTAAGTAGTAAAACTTAGTTAAGAAGATAATGATCCTGGAAACTAAGTGGTAAAACTTAGTTAGTAGAACTAAGTAGTAATTCTTAGTATAACACGAAGGAGCGGACGTCCATCTGATTTTAAAGAAGACTCCAACGAATTGGGATACGAAGCCCGAGGCTTCGAGGGGACGTGAGGGTACTCTTGGTATCCCTCTATGAGGCTGCAGATGATCCGCCTGGGCGCATAGAGGTTAAGGTCTGCGGTAGAAGAGACAAGGGTATGCCTTGGTTGCAATATATGGCAACCAAAAGACTAGGATGGACCAACGTGATTCGGCGAGAAGATGGAAGCCCTGTGATAGCAACTCGTCGTCTACCTACCATCTTCAGTCAAGCGAGACACGTGAAGCGGGAAGGCTGGAGGACTCATACGGACCACATACTTGCTATCTAGTTGTGGTTGCGGGGTGTTGTTGGCCATAGAATTAGTGGGGCAGATAGGGGCATTCGTACAGTTCTCATTTTACAAGGGTGGCCTTCCATTAGTTGAGGGAGGGGTCGAGTGGGACCATAGCCACTGGGAAAACAGACCTTAACATCTGCATCGGCAGATATTGAAAGCTCCCGACCGAGTTCCGTATTACTAGAGTAGCCCTGACACGGGACTCGGGTAGCACATTACAGGACATGTGCATCTAGACAAGCGATAACGATTCGCAATAAATGCGCGGGGAAAGTCTAGGAACATATACCACTCTAGGTAGTGTATCCTAGACTAAAGGGCATCGTTCGACAGGTAGCATAATCCCTTGTTTGGAACTAGGTGGCATAAATCCTGAATACAAGAAGCGTTCAATAGATAGCGTAAACTCTAATTGAATCTAGAAAGAACTTGATATAAAACCTAGACTAGATCTAGGTAATAAATAATCAAGGTACGCCTGAAGGCGATGGAAACTACAGGGATTGGGATCACGTTATCGTTACTAGTTGGAACACTAGTTAGGTGGTGCAGAGATATAGAAACGAGTATATCGCGGTAAAAGTGAAGCGGAGAAAGTGTTGTAGTATATCCAGTTTATCTTGTCTTAGCATGTCTTGTGTGATCTTATCTTGTTAGCCTTATCATCATGGTATTGTCTTGTATTCAGTTAATTCATGTCGTTCCGTTTCCCCTGTTCACATGCTAGAAGTTACTGACTTACTCAGGCTTTATGTCTGACTCTGTTTTTCTTTCGCTTCTTTTCTTCCGTCCCCCCACCCCAGGTAGTTGAGGAGGGAATAGTATAACTCAGGACTAAATTGGACCGTTGCTCTTTCCCAGCTTGAAGATTTGACGAAGTTGTCCTTGGATTCTCTTTCAGATGCTATGGCTGGCTTATGCTACATTGGGGAATATAAATGTATTTTTATGCTTCTTTATCTAGTAAAGACAGATGATACTCTGATATTGTAAAGCAATCTTGTACAATCTATTTTATCAATAAAGCAAAGTTTTATTTTCCGCTGTTAATTGTTTGTCTGTCTTGTAATTTATCTGCATCTTTTACCCATAATGCTCCACAGAACTTAGTGCATTCCATTTGCGAGTGACACTAACGGACGTGGGGTGTTACAATAGATCTAAAAGGTGTGAACTTGCATGTATGAACATAGCTTTACAACCAACTAGCCTAGGTAATTATCACAAACTTACATAAACTATGTATGTCGTCAACCTAAACATAAAGGTGTCATCTTACATAACTATGGATCCAATAAAAGGTGTTAACCTGAGTAAACTATGGATCCACATAAAGGTGTAAACTTGCATAACTATGCATGTCGTAGTTTGAACATAAAAATGTCAACTTGAATATGGATCTAAACTTTAAAGGTGTGAACTTGTATATATGTGAATCCAATTATCACTTAAACTTGCATATGAACATAATACTTATATATATGTTCCACATCCATATTCGCATAAAAACTGATGTTATAAACCTAGGTGATTGGATTATAAAAAGGGATTCATTGACACAAGTTAACATCATGAATTACTAACATATATTTTAGACCCAAACTTACATAACATCATATAACTCGCATACAACTTGCGTGATCCTATTAACTTGCATAACATCATATGTACAACGTGCATAATCATATTAACTTGCATGACATCATATATGAAACTTGCATAATCATATTAATTCGCATAATCATATTAATCTTGCATAACATCATATGTGAAACTTGTATAATCATATTAACTTGCATAACATCATACATGAAACTTGCATAACATCATATATAAAACTTGCATAACATCATATAATATGAATCAAGTTAACATACATGATTAAACATATGAATTAGATTCACAACCACAACTTATAATCCAACGGGTATCACATCATAATTGATTTAGCAATTATTTTGTTAAAGTGACCGAACTTACAACTCAAAAGCGGTCTTGAGTTCTGAATTCTGATTTCTGGAGTTGTATTAGCTCTCCTTTGAAGAAGATTCGTTGTTAGGGTTGAATAGAACTGATTTGATTTGCTGTTCTTCCTCTTTAATTTGTGGCGGCTACTCTAGGATTCAAGACGACAGCATGACGGCCATAGTTTCAGTTTTAATTCTGATTTAAGGTTTGAGTCTATGGGTCTTTAAATAGAGTTTTGAATTAATTTAAGCCGTCGGATGATCTTAGGGTTAATCGAAACCACTCAGTCAAGATAGGGTGACAAGTCAGCCCTAATGACTCAGCAAGGAGTCAGAAAGGACTCAGCAATGAGTCACAACACAGATCGGACTGAACCAGAAAGCTGTGCAGGTTTTCTCTCGGCCTGGGCGCACTTGGAAAGTGCACCAATGTAAATTTGTACTGGCGCACTTCCCAAGTGCGCCAGTGCAATTTTTTTTTCTTTTTTGCCACCAAACTTCATTCGTCTATAACTCCTTCATCCGGTACCCGTTTCCAGCAAACTCGGACTCTATTTCAACCAGAATTCCGAGACGAACACAATGGCGTAACCCCATTCCCTTAATTCTCACATCTGAGATTAATTATTCCTTTATTTTAGTTAATTCGATTATTCAAAAATATGGGATGTTACATCAGACGTCTGAAAATAAGTTCCTAATGTCTAAAATGGATTTCGGCCAACATCTTGAGACCATTCAGACGCCTGAAATAAATTTCAGACGTCTGAAAATGTTCTCGGGCAATTCCTAAGCTTGGTACAAACGTCTGAAATAAATTTCAGACGTCTGACCTGTTTTGTTTTTCTTTTCCAATGAACAACTACCATTCATGAATGAAGTACTACTCTTATGATAGGAAAAAAGGCATTCCATACAAACATGTCAATATATCATGCAACTAGTTAGAAATGTATAAAATGTATATTTAACTATACACTTTGCTAAGTGGCACCGAAACTCACAAGCCTAAAACTGCAGAAATTTTATACGTACCACAGTTAAAAGAGCTTCAAGTCTTTTAGAGCAGCCGCCTTAGCATTACTAATCAATTTTTCGGAAAGGTATAAACCCATGCCTGATTGAAAGAATGAAACTTGGGTTAATAACAAAGCAGAACACTCAAAACAGCAAACCAAAACACCATAAATTTTGTTGTATATCAATCTGGTAACTTTTGTATGTGGTACCAGTAGAGGGCAGTGTGTGGGATACTAATTGATTGATAATAAAATAACATATAAAGGGCAGGTTCAGAAAATGTAGCCCTTCTTGTTTAGATTAAGTTTTGTGTGTGTTATGAGAGGTTATTAAATATGTAAAGGACATGTTTTGAATGTTTGATTAAATAAAATTATGTTGTTACCATGCAAACTCTTACAGTACACATGGTACATAATTTTGACGCAATAGGGGACTTGCACAGGAACAAAGGGACATTTGCAAAAGTAAATACTGGTGCACCCTTCCTGGCTACATAACTTAATTTGTTACAATGAGGAGTAGAAAGATATACACCAGGTAATATGAGCTTCAAATGAGATCGTCAATGCCAAATACTAACATAATTGAAAACTAATCACTGCTAAAAGGCAATTAAACTAACCTCATGGAAGGCTCCTGGAGTTGGAATCTTTGCTCTTTTCCCAAGATAAACAAAAAGATCATCAATGCGAACATGTTCATCTTCCGTTTGAGTTTTTGGCCCAGTTTCGGAATAGCTTCTAGACCGGAATACAGGTATGATCAGTCCTGATTTCCCGTCCTATGATTTCAAGCTCAAAGCCGACTTATTCCTATAATATCATTATAAATCTTAGTTAATTATTATTGTCATGTATATATTAATTATTATTATATAAGATTTAATTTAATTTTATATTTTATATACTTGAACTACAATATACAAAAAAGACAGATGCATTTAGAGAATGGGATCAGATGATCAAAAAATGAAGACCCCTGATATATATATATATATATATATATATATATATATATATATATATATATCTTTCTACCACCTCATTATAATTGGTATATATCTTTCTACCTCCTCATTGTAATGATAAACTAAGTGAAAGAAATACAGTTGAATCTCAAAATCATAACCACAAATCAACTGTCATTCAGTAATCACCCTAAAAGTAATTTGGATAATAATCTTGATTGCAAATGAGTATTGCGTTTGCTCCGAAATTGGCTTGGGGCTCAAAGTTAGTCTTTTCCGACACTAAAATAAGAAGCAGTATTAATGCGTATTTCACTCTAATGAGTATGGAACATCAAGAAAAACATACGGGAGGGAACTTGCATAGGATGTGCCAGTTTTGGGGTTGATTCACCGCATATTTACATCTAGTTTTTTCAATTTTGGTCGCAATAAATAAAAGATAGTTTGTGGCTTAATATTTCAAACATAATTCATCTAAATTATTGAACTGATCTAATATAATTCCATGTTCATAATCATGAAAACAAATGCAAAATTACTGCCCTGCATGAACCTGTTAGTTTACAGGATACAAACTTCGTCCACGACTTATTTTCACAAATCACTAAGTTCTAAGTTATACCATTTTTTCTTCAAAGGGGCCAAATTTTTTGCATCCTTGCATACCAAACTTTTCGCAGTCACTATTTGCATCACAAAGGGGACAAAAACACTTGGTCAATTTACTAGTGATAATCTTAAATTACATACCATACCAATAGCAGGCCTGAAATGGGATGACACATGCAGCTACAGTAGCAGACCTCCATACTTGTTTGGTACTGACCCTAAGGAAAAAGCGAAAACTCAAATTCTCGTTTTGGAACTAAGACTACATATGCAGCTACAAGTAAATCATCACGGATTAAGAAAATATTCCAAAAGTTAAAGAAAGAAGAGGATAAGAACATACATAAATTCTAATATTTGAGGACAGAAAATGGCCTAAATTTGTACAAAGAAAACTGCTAATATAATCAAGAATTTGATGTTATTGGAATTCTAATTTCATTGCTATAGCAATAAATTCAACGTACTGTAAAATGTAAATAGATTACATGTTGTGATCAAAAGCTGCATATATGAATATAAATGATAATTTTGATACCTAAAGTAACAAGTATTTGCCTCCAATTTCATATGCATTCAAGTATAGAACAAATATCCAAAGGCTTTAATCTGTAAAAGTAGATAAATGAGACTAACCATACAATTATAATGAAATTTGTAAAGTATTTCGGTGAAGACTAGATTAGGAGCTTCAAATGCAAAATTATTGAGCTGGTCTAATATAATTCCATGTTCATAATCATGAAAACAAATGCAAAATTACTACCCTACATGAACCTGTTAATTTACAGGATACAAACTTCATCCACAACTTATTTTCACAAATCACTAAGTTCTAATTATACCATTTTTTTCTTTAAAGGGGCTAAATTTATTGCATCCTTGCACACCAAACTTTCCACAGTCACTATTTGCAGTCACTAGTTGCACTGATTATGAGTTATATACTCTATTCAAATAGATAAACATTAAGCATACCATTCTTTCCAGAATTGATACACTTCTGATTGTTTGGACCTTTCATATCATCCATACGCTATTATCCATATGTATAGCCTTGTTTCTACCAATAGAAGTCTATAAATCACGTTAACCAATAGAACACAACCAAAACTTTTGATATGTACCCACAATTAATCAATAGACTTGCTAAACAAAACTTTTTAATTGTGTGAAGTTGTTGATCCTGACAGCTCAAACCTGGCAACCATTATAGGAACACAGGTTTCAGAAATTCAATTTTGTAACCAAATATCTTGGTTAATGGCTCATATTAAAATCTATCATATAAGTGAATGTTAAGTTAACCTCGAAATTATTAACTTGCATTTCCTAAATGGCCCATATTATATTGATTATCAGCCAAATCCAGCCTTCTTTACTATAAACTATTGGCAGTACCCACGCCCGACATTTATTTATCTATTTATTTATTTGCATATTACACTGATTTTAAACTGCTTTGAGTCCCCAATCTTAGTATAGTATCAACATTGATACATGTATTACTTAAAAAAGATAAAGATAAACAAATAAATTCTAGGATATAAAGATATTCAAAGATTCATCTAAAAATAATTAGCCCAGCTGGTAATTTACAAGCAGCAACTTTTCCGAGATCGAGACCGCACATGCCGAAAGTCTGACTAAATAGAGAAGAACATCAGACAACTCCTCTCCTAAATGCTCCTTGTCTCTTCTCCCAGTCTGGTATCCCTTTTGCAACTTCACATATTCTCTTGTTACTGTCTCTTGCATGGGATTTTTCGTGCTTCTGTATCGGAATCCTCAGCAACAAATATAACCTACAATTATAGTTTTGGATTAGGAATTGACTTTGGTGGTGCATCATACCATGTTTTATGAGCTAAAAAATTAGTACGTTATCCATAATTTGATAGTCAAAGAAAATAGTAATTCCACTTTTGATGTCAAATTATTTCAATACTGTAATATTCTTATAAAAATATTGATTTATTTTAATACTCTGGCATCAAAAATCTAGTAGAATGAAAATATATTACATTATCCAAGCCAATATAAAGCTTATTACAATAAATTGATAAGAAAACGGTCATTAATAATTATTTGTGGATTTGTTCACCAAATATTGTTTACAAATTTACATGCTCTTAAAAGAACACTGAGAACATGAAATCTAGTAAAAGATTACCAAATTAAGGCTCATTATTTCAATGGATTCAAACGTCTAGGACTTGACGCAATACATCAAAATATAATTACTCTTAACAGAGCACCAAGAACATGACAATTAAATCTCCTGTAATAGTTGCACCTCAATTTATACATATCAAAAGACTTGTTTAAAATCAGCAAACAATTTATACAATACATAAAGTGTATTTTGTATACTCCGCGATAAATTACATTGGATGGATATTCATCTCCTGTAATAGTTGCACCTTAAGAATGAAAAACTCTATGAAAACGACTATTTGGGATGAAACATACGATAAGAAGCTCTCTTCTTAATATATGCATCAAAAATACGCAATAATACACAAACCTAGGTACGTAAGGAATGACAATTCAGATCAACAACTGAAATTAACATAAAAATCGACTAATCAATTAAATCTGAACAGGTTAAATTAGGGTTATTCAGTGAAAAAGGATGTACATGAGGTATTAATGGAAAATTAGGGAAGTGAAGATCAACAAAATTGAAGAACATGCAAAATCTAAGAAAAATTAAAATGTGGACGAAGGAAATAAAATAGAACGCAGGGAGGGAAAGTACGAAGGAAAATGAAATTTTCGGATGAGGATTATGGAAAGCGGGGGAAACAGAAGAAGGTAGTAGTGAATTGCGCGGCCTCTGAAATTAATTGGAACACCACTAATTATTTTGAGACTGCCTTAATTAGACAACGTGTTTCTATGTTGTTCTAAAATATTCCTACTTATCAAAAGGTTCAACAACAATAGTTGGTGTAAAATGTTGTCTTTTGGAATTGTAGATAACCACTTTTCTTGTAGTGATATAGTGTAACCCGATGTTTCATTAGCAATGATATGAAACACTAAATTATCCAAAAAAAAAACATCGAATAACTGTAGAAGCCTTCTTATCCAAAGTCTCTCATTTTGCTTCGGATAAATTTCTAGGTTTCTCCCCATTATTCTCTAATGGTTATGAAGATCATTAAGATAAAGGAAATCTTCCATCTTTGCTTTCCATAATCCCCAATATATTCCATTAAGCCTTTCAATAATTATTTTATCCATAAATCCTCTTTAAAAAATTTGTGCAGTAGGCTCTGATACCAATTGTTAGGGTTTCCCCGAGATCTCTACACAATTAGATTTTAAAAGAGGGAAAAGAAAACAATAACAGACAAATTCCTCCAAACAAACCTTTATTATTCCACCAATTGATTACAATGAAAGAACTAAAATTGAAAAAATATCTCAATCTCTAAAAAAACAAAAAAACAAGTTTTTCTTCCTTCTAAGTACAAATGAATCTATCCCTATTGACATGCTTATATAGACAAATGGAAAGACTAGGTATATACCCAATTAGGCCCTAAAATATCCCAAAAATAAATCCTCCTTAAAAGTTGCTCAAAATAAATCTTTCCTGAAATATCTCAATAGATCCATAAATTCCGCAACAGACCCTTAAATTCTGCAACTTCCAATTTGTCCATCTTTAATATTCATGTGATAAATATCACAAACTACAAGTCTCTCCCTTGACTCGTATCCTACAAGTGTCTTTTGAGAGCACTGCCTTGCCTGTATGGCCCAGTCCGTAACATTCGGCTCTGATACCGCTGTTATGTAACGATGGTCGGAACAAAGCCTCTTCCTTGCACGCATATGAGCTGGGACACAACTCTCATATAACAAAGGAATTCTTGTTGTTACGTGCCTACCAGCTCATATTTGTACACAATTCCTTCAATATATTTTGTGATGTGATGTGAGATAATTGTATCCAAACCATCATTCCTTCTTAAGAACATGCGATGCAAGACAATCCTAACATAATTAATAGGGGAACAACTTAGATAAAACTAGAAAACCCTTTCAAATAATTTTTACCACTAACTCCAACAAATTAATCATCAGAGACCAAAATATGCATCGTATATGGGTCTGCATTTTCTTTTTTCATATTTGTTTTCTTAAAATGAAGTGATATATTTATGCCTTAATGAAATATTTTTTCTTTATTCACTGATCTGTCAGTAACTTGTATTGCTTTGCAGCATTTCAAAGGCAAAACTGAAAAAATATTCTGAGAAAATTGAAGCTCTTGCTGTGACATTAGCTGCTCCAATGGTACTCTTTCAGTTTGTAGTGAATAATTTTCAGTTGATTGTAGCCAAGGAATTTAAAATTATATTATGGTACTAATAATTTTCCTAAACTACTACCAAAATTTTAGAATCCAGTAAGCTGTTGAATTGTTCTGCAGTTTTGTCAGTTAAAGGAAACATATTTTGAAATCTTGATGATAATTTGCTTTTACTATTTTGTGTTGCTTTCATGTAGGGAAACATTACTCTTTGGAAATAGTTTGTATTTTTATTCATATGATCATATTCTCAGTTCATTATTCAAAATATCACACCATCTCTATTACTATGTGTTTCATACTGTAACTATGTTGGAAATATAATTTTGATAAATATCATTTTGAGACAATTTTGTTTTCAACTAAGGGCCTGTGTAGAGTAGAAACTGGTCACTGTGTTCCTTATGACCCTATCTAACCTAGGCTTATGCAAGATTTACGTGAAATGGATGAAAGCATGTCAGCGGTCATGCTCTATTCAAACTAAATAGGCTAAATTTATGGAACTATTTTTAAAAAAATGTTAAAATGCAAGCCTACAAAGGTCTATTGTATGCTTACATTGGATATGGGCCCAAAAAACACATGCGTAAAAATTAATTAATTTTTTTATTACATACCTATATTGTCTCATGCAAACGACTATTTTTGTTCACGATTTTAACCAAAACTTATGTTTCAGTTTCTTTACAAAAACTCTTTCAATTTACATATGCACATATACTTATATATCAATGTTCTACATTTTGTTGAGATATCATATTATCAATACATCGTATGGGTGCATTAATAACTGCCATATATTTTTTAGGACTATCGGTGGTGAAAGAACTGTAACGAGGACGCATTTGTCTAAAGCTTTTATACCATAAAATACAAACATCCCAGAGGCTTGTCGAAGAATGGCTGCTCTGTGCTCTTGACGGATTCCAACGGTTTTATGCAGTATATTAACTGATAAGGTGTTATTTTTATTTGATTTAATGAATTTTTAACTAATTTTGTTTCCTACAATTTGTACTCAAAAAATGATTCTTTCTTCTTTTGAATATTAGGATATATCAAGAAGAGTTATTATTGTGAAGATAAAATTAAAGAAACTCCTGTTTCCAAAGTCATAACCATGAGTCCCATTTCCGTTCTATCAGAATTTTTAGCTATTTAAGCATCGCAAAAAATGGTGCAAGGTTTGTAAATACTATGTTTTGTCATTAAACTCTGTTCTGTTGTTCACTGCTACATATCATAAACTCTGTTTTGTTGGTGCATTAAATACCGAACCTGGTCCAGATATAGGTTTCTTTTTTGCAATTTTTTTAATTACCGGTAGCTGATGTGCTTGTAAGTGGAACCTTCTCAATGCTTTACCATTTAATGCATTTACATCGGCTTGGCCTAAAAATTGTTCTTCTTCCTATTTGTTTTACTTATTTTGAAGATAGCTTAAAAGATAAATGTTTTAGGAAATAATATAATATTTATGGTTAATCAAACTTCATTTCCAATTAATACATTTAGGAGACTACAGACATGAGATATGATTATGCTTGCAAGGTAAATAATATATTTTTATGTATGTTCCATTATACGGTGTCTATTGCACTGCTTTAATTAAGCCATTTTGTTACCTCAAATCATGTGCTTAAATCATTGCAATGTGGACTGGGCTAGTATAGATTTTTATTGTGAAAATATATTTTTGAGTAATACAGCAATATCTTGTACAACTTTATCGTTGGTCCCTTATAGCACATTAAATATGATAGTAAAAAAATATTTTGGAGTTATCAAACTAAGATATGGAAAAACTTAAAACATAAAAAAAATTGTATATAATTTAAGTATCAGAAGGAAAATGTTGGAAATGTTTTTATAAACATTAGGTGAATTATTAAAAATGTTGAAATAAGTGTATGAATGGCTCCTATATGTGAATAGTCCCACATCATAGGACTATATGAAAGAAGCAAGTATTAATACTTGTTTCTAAGATGTCATGTTGGGGCCTTGGGTTCCCAATATATGCTTTGTTGTGATGAGGGAGACCATGCATCATGACCACAACACACGCGCGCGCAACCGACGGACTCGACCCGGTTCGGGCTCGGGTTTGGGCTTTGGCTTTGTGATGTAGACGCTTATATTTTTTGGACCAGAAAACCTTGCCTTTTTCAAATCGGTTTTTATGGAAAATATTTTTGAGCCGATTTTTACATGAAGCGGTAAACTCTTGACTCTTTATTTCAGTAGATCCGATTTTCTCTCACTGCACAGTATTTTCGTTCAGCCCTAATCCCCTTATATATATTATCTTCAGTTGTAGACTAGAATCTCTATCTGAACAGCGTTTTTCTTACCTCTTCAATTAAAAAAAGAGCAGTTTTTTATATTCGAAAGTGCAAATCTGCACTAATTTGTTGTGCAAGCAAATTAGTTATTCTTTTCAGAGGCTATTTTATATTAGAGGTGGCGACGGAAGTACGAACTGGTTTGCACCACCGACTAGATTGCCGAATCGTCTTCAAGAAAGCGACCAAGTACGTGACTCAGCCATTTTTTCCCAAAAATTTGAAGACGAACTGAAACAATGGCTTTGATATCAACCCTGGGGGATACTGCTCCTCCCTCTGCCTTCCAGTTCCCACTCGTGACTACTGCTCCATTCAGATTCGAAGGCTTGCATTTCAAGCGATGGCGTCATAAGATGGAGTTCTACCTGATGATGAGAAAGGTGGCTGCTGCTCTGACCACCGACAAACCGCAGTTGCCAAACAAACCTGACAGAACTGATGAAGCACAGATGACTTCCTGGACTGAACAATCAAAGAAAATACAGATCTGGACTGAATTGGATTACTTGTGCAAAAATTTCATACTCAATGGCCTCAGCGATGATCTGTGTGACTACTACAACTTGGAGGACAAGACAGCGAAGGAGATCTGGGAAGCGCTGAAGAGGAAGTATGATACAGAGGAGGCAGGGGCAAAGAAGTATGATGTGAGCCGTTATCTCAAGTATCAGATGATAGATGATAGTTCAGTAGAGATGCAGTCTCATGAGCTTCAGAAAATAGCTCATGAGTTCATCTCCGAAGGTATGACATTGGACGAATAGTTTCAAGTTGCTATTATTATTGACAAATGTCCCCCAGGTTGGAAAGATTTTAAGAATGTCTTACGACATAAGACTAAAGAATTTTTCTTAGAGAGCTTGATCACTCGCCTCCATAGTGAGGAGAAGACACGCAAACAGGACCATAAAGAGGAAGTGTTGGTTGTCTCAAACAATAGCACTAAAAAGATAAAACCTGCAGTTCAGAAACCAAATCAGAAGTCCTTGAAGAATCAGAACTAGCGCAACAAACAAAATGGGAATCCGCAAGGAAATCCGAAAGGACAGTAGAAACCAGCCCAAAAGAATGATTCTGGACAGTTGTTTCTATGTCACAACTGTGGAAACCCATGATTCTGGACAGTTGTTTCTATGTCACAACTGTGGAAACCAAGGTGATATGGCACGAAAGTGTCAGAACAGGCCAAGCTCTGCATCGCAGGAGAACCTGACTGAGGAGCCTCTCACGGCTATGATTACTGAGATCCACTTTGTTGGTGGATCAGAGGGTTGGTGGGCAGACACTGGTGCTTCTCGCCATGTCTGCTATGATCGTGATGTGTTCACCACATACACGGCTGCTGATGATCAGAAAGGGTTATTGGGAGATTCTCACACCACTAAAGTTGCAGGGGCTGGAAATGTGGAAATCAAGTTTACCTCTGGAAAGACTGTGATTCTAAAAGATGTTATGCATACTCCAGAGATGAGGAAGAATTTGGTTTCTGGCTTTCTCCTTAATAAGGCGGGTTTTACTCAAGTTATTGGGGCTGATTTGTATACCCTAACTTATAACGGAACTTTTGTGGGAAAGGGTTATGCTTGTGAGGGAATGTTTAAATTAAATGTTGAATATAATAAAGTGACTACTTCTGCTTATATGTTGTGTGATTTTAATATTTGGCACTCTAGATTATGTCATGTTAATAAACGAATAATTCATAACATGAGCACCCTAGATATGATTCCTAAAATGTCAGAATCTGAACCTGATAAATGTGAATTCTGTACATAAGCTATAATCACAAAGAAACCTCATAAATCTATTGATAGAGTTTCTAAACCCTTAGACCTGATTCATTCTGATATATGTGAGCTTGATGGCACTTTGACTAGACATGGACATCGTTATTTTATCACTTTTATTGATGACTGCTCCGATTTCACCTACATATAGCTTATGAAAAATAAAAGTGATGCATTTGACATGTTTAAAACATTCAAAACTGAAATTGAGAATCAAGCAAATAGGAAAATTAAGAGACTTCGTAGTGATAGAGGAACAGAATATGAATCTAGTTCAATTCTGGACTTCTATAAATTACATGGTATTGCACATGAAAGAACTGCACCCTATTCACCTGAAATGAATGGTAAAGCTGAAAGAAAAAATAGGACTTTTACCGAATTAGTAGTTGCCATCCTACTAAATTCTGGTGTAGCAAAACATTGGTGGGGGGATATTTTATTGACTGTATGCTATGTTCTGAATAGAATCCCCAAATCTAAGAATAAAATTTCACCATATGAAATTTTAAAGAATTATAAACCCAATGTCTCATACTTTAGAACTTGGGGTTGTTTAGCATATGTTCGCATTCCAGACCCTAAGAGAATAAAATTGGCAAGTAGAGCATATGAATGTGTATTTATATGTTATGCTATCAATAGCAAAGCAACCGATTTTATGACCTAAATTCACATAATATAATTGAATCAAATGATGACGATTTTTATGAAACAAAATTTCCTTTAAAATTAAGGAATAGTGGGGGCATTTCAAGTATGCCTATCAAAACACAACTTAATAAAAGTTCCGAATCTGAACGTAGAAGAAGTAAAAGAGCAGTAATCGTAAAGGACTTTGGTTTGGATTTTTGTGCTTTTGCTATAGAGGAGGATCCCTTAAACCTCCAAGAGGCCTTATCCTCTTTAGATGCTGATTTTTGGCAAGAGGTCATAAATGATAAGATGGATTCTTTGGAATCCAATAAGACTTGGCATTTAGTATATTAACCCTCTGGTTGTAAATCTATAGGCTATAAATGGGTGCTTAAAAAGAAATTAAAACCTGATTGCACTATTGATAAATATAAAGCAGGACTAGTAGCTAAAAGTTTTAGACAAAAAGAAAATATAGATTTCTTCGACACTTTTTCACCCGTAACTAAAATAACATCCATTCGGGTATTGATCCCACTTGCTTCCATTCATAATTTACTAATACAATAAATGGATGTTAAAACCGCCTTTTTAAATGGTGAATTAGACTAAGAAACTTGTATGGACCAGCCTGAAGGATTTGTAGTACATGGTCAAGAACATAAAGTATGCAAATAAGATAAATCATTATGTGGTTTAAAACAAGCACCTAAACAATGGCATGAAAAATTTGATAACTTAATCATTTCACATGATTTTAAAGTTAATGAAAGTGACAAATGCATTTTACAAATCTGAGAATGACATTTGCACTATTATATTCCTTTATGTAGATGACCTACTCATCTTTGGGTCAAACATTCATGCCATAAACTCAGTCAAATCCTTATTAAGTGCCAATTTTGGTATGAAAGATCGAAGTGAGGCGAGTGTAATCCTTGGTATTAAAATTACTAGGTCGGAAAAGCGAATTTCTTTGGATCAATCTCATTACATTGAGAAAATACTGAAGAAATACAATTACTTTGATTGTAAACCTACATGTACACAATATGATCCAAGCGTAAAGTTATTTTAGAACACCGGTGAAGGTATTAGACAGTCTAATTATGCGAGCATCATTGGCAGCCTTTGGTATGCTATTGATTGTACAAGACCCGATATTGCCTATGTCATCAGATTATTGTGCAAGTTTACCAGTAGACCTAGTATAGAGCACTGACATGCTATTGAAAGGATCATGAAATACCTTAAACAAACTATGTACCTTGGATTACATTATGAAAGGTTTCCAGCTGTACTTGAAGGATATTCTGATGTAGACTGGAATACCTTATCTGATGATTCTAAAGCGACCAGTGGGTATATATTAAGCATCGCTGGAGGAATTTTTTCTTGGAAATCCAAGAAACAGACTATTTTGGCTCAGTCCACTACAGAGTCTATAGATGATAGCACTAGCCACAGCAAGTGAAGAAGCAGAATATTTTAGAAATCTTCTAGCTGAGATTCCCTTATGAGAAAAACTGATACCAGCTGTATTGATACACTGCGATAGTGCCATGGCTATTGTAAAAGTTCAGAACCATTATTATAACAGTAAGAGACGACAAATACGTCGTAAGCACAGCACTGTTAGAGAACTACTTTCTACAGGGACCGTTAGAGTGGATTACGTATGTAGTGATGAAAATTTGGTAGATCCTTTGACAAAAGGACTATCCAGAGAGAAAGTCCTTAATTCTTGTAAAAGAATGGGACTATTGCTTTAGATTGTTGAGTCACACATAAGGGTAACAGGTCTAAATGACTGGAGATCCCAAGAACTAGGTTCAATGGGTAAAAACAAGTTGCGTAGTGATAGGAGTTGAACATGCTATTTAATAAACCAAGAAGCATGTATCCCTGAAGTGATTACAGGATGAGTTGATAGAAACTCTTAATGAGATCTATACTCTATTTGGAGTGGAGTACCTACCATTAGGAGTACTCTTGATAGACTCACCTATGGTAATGTGGTTGTTTCCTATGGAGTTTTGGGCAAAACTTCTAGAGCGTTCACTAAACCGGGATAGATGTACATGGCCATAAATGCACGGGCTGATTTGATTCCATAATAGAAAAGGTTGTGTGTGGTTTGATGTCAGGAATAGAGTTCAAGACTACATGTCACTCTAGTAAAAACTGAATCTTATTCACTATACAAAGGTTCAAGTTGGATGATACCTTTTTTTAAGCACAATCTTATGTTTTTAGAAACTACTCGAAAATATTTTTAAAAATTCAAGTGGGGGATTGTTGGAAATGTTTTTATAAATTATTAAAAATGTTGGAATAAGTGTATGAATGGCTTCTATATGTTAATAGTCCCACATCATGGGACTATATGGAAGAAGCAAGTATTTATAATTGTTTCTAAGAAGTCATGTTGGGGCCTTTGGCTCCCAATACATGCTTTGTTGTGAGGAGGGAGACCATGCATCATGACCACCACACACGCGCGTGCGACCGACCAACTCGACTCGACCCGGCCCGGTTCGGGCTCGGGTTTGGGCTTTGGCTTTGTGGTGTAGACAATTATATTTTTTGGACTGGAAAACCTTGAGCCAACTTTTACATGAAGCGGTAAACTCTTGACTCGTTATTTCAGTAGATCTGGTTTCCTCTCACTGCCCAGTATTTTCGTTCAGCCTTAATCCCAGTCTATATATTATCTTCAGTTGTAGACGAGAATCTCTATCTAAACTACGTTTTTCTTACATCCGCCATTAAAAAAACGTGCAGTTTTTTATATTCGAAAGTGCAAATCTACACTGATTTGTTGTGTAAGCAAATTAGTTATTCTTTTCAGAGGCTGTTTTATCCTAGAGGCGGCGGCCAAAGTACGAACTGGTTTGCACCACTGACCAGATGGCTGAATCGTCTTCAAGAAAGTGACCAAGTACGTGACTCAGCCACTGTTTCCCAATACAAAATGCTAGACAAATAATTAATTAAATGCAATACAAAACCAATGAACCACATTAATCAATGTTCATTACCCTCCAGTTGGATACATCGGATATAATTAAAAGTATGTTTTGATATGATTCTTAATTTTCTACTCTTCTTTGAAATATAAAATATTGTTGCTTTGTTACTAACCTTAAGTTTCCATTTTTATTTAAAATTCAAAATATATGTCTTCTTAGTAGTATCAAAAAAATTACAACCAGTCTGATAAAATGTGACAAGATCGACCTCCAATATTTTGACTAAGATAACCATAGCACTGATGGCGTCCACCTATGTTTTTGAATCTATAAATTCACAATATACATGCCGTAAACATTACCTTTATTCACTGCCACATTTTTATTTTAATTGCAAAATAATTATTCATGGAATATTAAGTGCAGGAAGTTGTGTTTTGATGGCATCGACTTTCAAGAAAATAAATGCTTTTAACTGATAAATTTTAATTTTATGTATAGTATAACCTATCAAGATAAAAATAATTATAGTTGCGTATAAAAAATAATTTGGCAATTTTTAATTTTTTTGTTTATATACTTCTGGAAGATTAACTATAATTCAGTCCTAGTTTCGGAAATAGGAATCTAAGCCAATATATATCATAAGGGAAATTGTGATGGTTGAAATATACTCTGCTAAGTTGGTTGCAATATTTAATTTTAATAAAGTTTATTTGTGCATCACATATCATGTTCTCACTTGCATTAAAGTTTAACAGTTCACACTCTGAAGTGCAAAGGTCTTAGTATTGTAAATAGTTTGCACTTTGAAGAGCAACCTGTAATACAAAAACTTTGATTGAAAACTCATTGTTTTTACTTATGATTTCAAATCGATTTTTTACTTCTAGTACTCACTGTTTTACTTTTAGTGCACTCAGTACAAATGGTCAGTTTTACACTAAGGGGTTCAAACTATTAGTTTGCACCCGAGTTTGCACTTATTTTACTTGATGTTAACTAAGTTTGATTATATGAATATAAATAAAAAAATTAAATTCAAATAACTATGCTTTATTTTAATTATCCAAGAGTAGAAATATAATTTTTCAAGTTAGATGATCATAAAATTCAAATTAACAAGTCAATATTCATAAGCAGTTACTTATAGAGAAGGAAATGAGAATGAAGGAAAACAAAAGGTGTTCGGGTGCTCGAAGTTTTAAACATCAAAAGGTCGAAAGTCGATATATGCCAGCATTTCGCCTTTGCACCATTTTAACATTTTGTATCAACTATAAGACTATATTTGCATTTTACCATTAGAATATGATGATGTTGTATTTTGAAAATAGTATGTTTGTAGTTTAAACTATATTTTCATTGATCATGTTTTCATGATCATATTTGAGAATTAGTAAATTTGTAGTTCAATTGTAATATTTTGAAGTTTACAGAAAATTGATATTTACTTCTTCATGGTGAGTTGCTTGTGTAATATTGAAATTCTGGTTTATTTTATGGTTCATTGGTACATTTTGCTATGTTTACTTTTAGAAATCTTGTTAACATTTATTCTACTGGGAATGAAAATCTTGCAACATTTATAATCATAGGGAATGCAAATGTTCCGATGTTTATAAGCGTTGTGAACTAAAATCTACCAACGCTTATAATTGTTGCGAAAGAAAATCTACCCACGCTTATAAGTGTTGCGAAAGAAATCTATCAACGCTTATAAATGTTGCGAAAAAAAATCTACCAACGCTTATAACTGTTGCAAAGGAAAATACACCAACGCTTATAAGTGTTGTAAGAGAAAATCTACCAAAGCTTATAAGCGTTGGAATTAAATTGTCACGCCCATGTAGCAACACTAATAAGTGTTGCTGAAATTGTTTGCGACGATTATATTCGTTGGTAATCATCTGTTTTAGTGTAGTGCCAATGCTTGACTGGTAACTGTTGTTATACGCAAACTCAACTAAATGTATACGGTCTTCCCATAATCCCCCGAAGTTCAATACACATGCTCTTAGGAGATCTTCCAAAACTCGGTTAACCCTCTCAGTTTGACCATCAGTCTGGGGATGATAAGCCATACTCAAACTCAATTTGGTTGTCAAAGTCTCCTGTAGACTCTTCTAAAATCCACTCATGAATAATGGATCTCGATCACTGACTATACTCTTTGGGATATCATGGAATTGAACTATCCATTTTATATAAAGCTCAGTCAACTTTGTTACTATACTAGTCGATTTGACAGGAATAATCCTTGCACTTTTGGTCAAGTGATCCACGATGACCCAAAGTCATTCATTTCCTGCCCTGGATTTAGCTGGTCGAATGGATGCGTGGTTAACACCAAAAGTCAATTCTATTTGAATCTAAACAATAAAAAATTGTCCGCGTTTATCCAACAATAATGTAACACGATCCGCTCTTATTAGACCTACACCGGTTTAGCCTAGTTCGACACAGTATCGGATGGGCAAGAGGCGATGTGCATTCGTGTGTGTTATTTCATGGCTATATAAGTCCTCCCGTTTTCTCAAAATTACCTGACACTAAGGGACAATATAAGTAAGCGAGATTTACTACACAAACATGAAAAATTCAAAATATGTCTAGCAAAATGGAATAATATCTCATTCATCAATGGTTTCTAACAATCTCCTACATGAATAGTGATATATATCTCCACAACAAAATACGTAATGCCACACAATACATATGGAAATAATATTGTATCGAGGATGTTAGCAATATTTTTCATCAAAAATGGAGATAGGTCTATGGAAGTGGACCTAAGGGGAAATGAGGTTATTTAGCTTTCATGAGTCTGAGTTAGTTCACCATTTCCTATATATCATGGTTTAGAGCCCAAAAGATTAGTCACTCTTCCCTCAATGGGGGTGAGCATCACGCTTAAGTGACTTAGTAACCAACAGTTATATTGGGATAAGGGTTCCCTAAACACAATCCTCGGTAAAGAGGCTAAACAGCTTATAGGAAGGGGTTCTGCAATAACGCTTCGGAAGGGTCTAAGCTTGGGTAGGCAATTGTAACCATGTAGAGTCTATAATAGGTTATATAGGAAGTAGCTAAGAAATCACATAAGAAACTCATAAGAAAATATGCTAAGTGTCGATCTACCCTATATTGATCTTTGATTTAGAGTACATAAGTGATTACAATAGAGATTCCCAAATTGATTTAGGAATTAGGGTTTACTCTAGAGAAAAAGAGTATAAAAATGAGAAATTAGAAATGAGAAATTGGCCTCCAATATGAGACCCCTAGGGTCTTATTTATAGACAACTCGGGGATCCTTTTACTATTGTGCCAGCAGAAGCCTTTGTCGGCCGCTCTTCCCTTTGGTTCCGGAAATTTAGCTCTCGGCCGCTTTTTCCTTTTGGTTACGAAGGCCTTGTTTATGACTTTTGAGGTGCTGGTTTTGGCTCTTGGGAAGATGATCCCGGTCCTTGGAGCTTATTGCTGATGTCATGTCTACCTTTTTTATATTACTACTACGCCTGGTGGTATGAATAGCTTTTGGAAGGTTTTGGCTCCCGGATGCAGGTTTCCACTATCGGGCTCTCAGATATGGCATTCCGGTCTTGGGCTCTTGGTCTTGCTACTAACACTTTGTGGAGCTTGCTTTTATGATTCAAGTGAATGGTTGTCGGGTCCGCCACCCTATTGGTATCGGTACTAAGCAGATTAGTGTGGATAGCTTGTCTCTCTTCGAGGTTCCGGCTTTCCCTTTGGTAGATTTCTGAAGTGTATCTTGGTTTTTCGGTAAGTTGCTTCCGGTGCTTTGTTAGTTGTTTATTAATATAACTTCCTGGTGAACATCTAATGGTGGCCTCGGTAGCTAGTTCCTGGGTAATCTCCTTATGCTTCAAACTCTGTATCTTTAATGCTTTCATCTCCTGATGTATCAGTATTAAGAAAATCAGTACTGATATCCTTTTGGTCCTTCTAGGTCCCGATTTGTAGGATTCTCGGTCTCTCTCTTCATGGACTTCCGGTTTTGGGCGATCCTTCATTGTTTATCCTTCATGCCGGAAGCATCCCGCCGATACCCTTTCTTCGCATAGCTTCTGAACTCTTTTCTTTAGTGATGGTGTCGGTTGCATTGCTCTCGAATTTTCCCCTCATGCTTTCGTCTTTACCTTGTGCTTGACTTTTTCTTTGAGAAGATTCCTTTATGCTTGTGGTGGTCCGCTACCGCTTCAACGCCATCTTGTTTTGGTGCTTTATTTTTGGTAGTAACATTTGCCCTCCCCCCTTGTGAAGGGGTAATTTTGACTTTTCAAGTCAAACTTTTTGTCTTCTTTCGGTGTCTTGACACCGTATCTTTTGGCATCCTTCGATCAAGTCCACTGATGAGTTTTTTCCTGTACATCTCAGATATTTAAGGGAGTTCACGATAAATTCTTCTTCTTCCTCGCTGCCTTCATCTTGCAAATCAAATCCTCGAGCTACATTATCACTTCTTTTGAGAACTGCTCAAGCTTTTCCTCCCAGAATTCCATAATCGTTTTTTTTTGTAATTATCTTTATCTGTATTATAGGTTGTAGTCTAAATTACTCATTCAAATAATTTGGAAAACCGACCAAGATTACGTCCTACTTAATGCGAGTTTAATCAATAGTACCGGCTTTAATGACAACTAATGGTCGAACTAATAGATTGCTTATGTAACAGCACGCATTTTACGTATTGGAAGATCATAAAATAATTATATTTTTATTCCCTGAGGGTTGGATCATTCTCATCTGTTGATATGTTGCTAATGGGGATGTGAGACATGTCTATAATTTTTACCGATTTTGTTTGTGACCATTTTTCCACTATCATCCTTCTACAGGGCATAACTTTTGACTTAGGTTGAATCAGAGGGTGAGACCTATGCAATTGGAAAGGAATTGATGATTGCCTTTTCGTAGAGTGGTTACATTAAAATTTTGGCTCAACGGTTTGGGAGGAATCGCTGTTTTTAGGTTTTTCAGTTGGCTATTTAGGATTTTGAGCCACATTGGGCTATTCTGAGAAGGCCCAAGTAGTGGGCTGATGGAAACTATAAATAGAGGGTGAGAGGTATGGGAAATAGTTTACTTCCCCATTCTCTCATTAGGTGGCCTTGAGCTCCCTCTCCCTCCAACACCTTTCCACCATTAAAAATCAAAATCCAAGGAGAGAAATCATAGATCTACACCATTGGAGGCTAGATCTACATCAATTGAAGAAAGAGTTCATCGGATCAAGAGGTTTGGTGCGAGGTGCTTGCTGTCCGAATTCTTATTTCATCAATTTTAGCTTGTTTTGGCAAATCGTTGAGTGATTTACATCTCTCACATGGATGCAATGAAGTATTTGAACGTTTGATCATGTTTTTCATCATATTTAAGTGTTTTATCATAGATTTATACCTTTATAAGTCCATTTTCACATGAATCGCCCGATGATCTATTTTAGCAAGTTTAATTTGATGATTTCAATGCTATTTCATGTGTATATGCAAGTTAGATGTATAGTTTTGTTCATATTTACATTTATGGTGCTGTCGGCGGATTTTACATGATTGTTGATGAAATGGCCAAATTGGTGATGTTAGTGGTTTCGTAACATGTTCATGATTGTGTCGAATGGATTGGTTGAGTTGGTTTCGTCGATTGTGTCGATTGGCAAAGTTTTGGTCGAAATTGAAGTTGCATAGGAGTAGTGCAGGTTTTGAGTCGCGCATGGAGGCAGGGTCGCACCCTTGTAGGGATTTCTTAGGGAATAAGACAAGAGACGGGCTCGAGCGAGCCAGGGAATGGATCGGTCGAGCAGATAGAAGGCTGGTTCTGGAGTTGGATTTTGAAGGACATGTGGACGGGTCGGTCACTCCTAGTAGTATGGTCAATCGGTCTTGGCCTGGTCGTTTGGTCAGAAAGTTGGGGCGATGAAGCGGCGGATCGAGCGAGCCTAGGGTTATTCTCATTTCTGGTCGATCCATATCTGATCGGTCGCTTCTGGTTGAACGGGTCAGTCGTACCATATTGGGTCGAGCAACAGGTTCAGTCGTACCATGCTGGGTTGAGAAAAGGGAGGGTCGGTCGCACCATGTTGGGTCGGTAGGTCGAGCAAGACAGGATCAGTAGCACAAGGTCATTTTATGGAAAAGTTAAATTTTCGGGTACGACCCAGATTTAAAAAAAAGTGTTTTTTTAAAAAAATTCGGGTAGAAGTGCTTGAACCCGTGTTACAGCGCAGTATTGGTTTATCTTCGAAGTGAATTCAAGGAGGAAGGTTCGAAGTGTTGAAAAGTTTTCACTGATCGGTGTAGAATAACGAATGAGGTGTCTACTCAAAGGTGGTGAGTTGGTAGATAATCGATTGCTCGAGAAGGTTGCTTAAGCTATGAAGAATCATCGGGTTGGATGACTAGAGATGCGAAGGCCGAGAGATTATCGTCGCGTAAGTTCTAGTAGGCTCAAAGCAGGGGTACGATGGGGGCACCCAAAAGACTGATTGTAGGTCGAGTACTCGGGGTATCGTTGAAAGGCCTAGTTGTCAAGGTTAGACATACATACCTATCGTTGAAAGGCGTATGGAGTTTATGCTAGAACTAGGGTTACCATTAGCCCTTGACATATAGCAAGGTTGGCTGTCATATGATTAACGATGATTTCGAAGCAGGATTGGCGGTGATAGCCATAATCAATCATGGATGATTGGTTGTTCTGTTTGTACCATCTCATGTAGGTTGTCCAACATCGAAGGAGATGTTCCATGGGTGCTTGTCTCATATTGGTTTAGGCCTCTGGGGCTTGTGCTTGAGGGATGTTGAATTCGATTAGGATGATTTACATGATATACATAAAATATGAATGTTATAAGTGCTTACCATGATTGAATGGGTATTCTAGTTTCCATGGACAAATGGTTGAATTGTTTACCGTAAAGGCTATCACTGTCTAATGTGGGGAAGATTGGGTTGAGTTCTTCTATGATATTGTGGGTAGATTAGTATGTTTATCTATCCGTTCTCATATACTTTATTGTTAAAGTTTGTTAGTTGTTTTATCACTCACTAAGACTGTTGTCTGACTTAAGGTTATATGTCGTCTTTTATTACCTTGGGCTGTTCATCCGGTTGTGGATGAGGAGACTAAGTAGCAGGTTACGGGTGATTACTGAGGACGATGCTGTTGTGCGAAGGCGAGCAAGAGGCTGGCATACCGGATTTATTACTATCTGGTATTTCTGTTCCATTTTTTGAGTGCTCTATGAGTGTTGTAGTGAGGCCTTATATACAAACTTTGGTATTTTTTGGATAACCTTCCAGGATGTTGACAAAGTTTGAAAAGCTTGCTATATGATGCTTCATTACTATTACTTGTTGTATATGTTCTATTATACTTTATCCTTGCACTGTGAGTTCTACGACAGGTTCTGCTTGTGTTTACCTACTCTGATGATCGTCCATAGCTGCCATGCACACGTTTCAGTGCATTATTCCTCTTATTAAGTGCTGGGGATGTGGGTGGTCGTCACATTTGGTACCAGAGCTCTGGTCAATGATTTTGTCAAAGTTCTAAGACATAATTATGTATGAGAGATGTACTTGTAGAATTCAGTTGGATTCTTACTATATATATTAGCATATATAGTAGTAGTGGTTGTATCTCTTTAGCAGTTTTTCTTGAAAGTGGTTAATTATTCTAAATTGCAGATTTAGAATGAGTAGACGAGAATCAAGACATGCCGCCAGGGGAGTGAATACTAGAGGGGGAAATGGCGATGAACTAAATTACCCGGCCATGTTTGAAGCCATGGCAGAGGCAATTATGGGAAGGGTGCCCGCTCCAGGTGCAGCAACGGTACATGTTGATGTGTAAGTTCCTATAGTTGTAGATTTTGCAAAGCTATGCAAGGACTTTACATCTCTAGAGGACTTTCAAGGGAACTGAACCAGTTGAAGAGGTTCAGAGGTGGATGGATTCATGTGTCCGAATCTTTGGAGACTTGGGTATTGAGGATGCAATAAAGAGAAAGCTTGCATCAAGGCAACTGCAAGGCAGGGCTATGGAGTGGTGGAATTCTGTTACACTTGAGACTCCAGAAGAGGAGATATAATGATCCAAACTTCGCTCAGTCCGAATCGATCGCTAAAACGACAGAGACCGTTTGAAGCCCGGATTGCTTTGAGAACACGGCGCATGAGAACACGAACAATAGAACATTTCATTGCTATTACAACAATTTACATTAGAGTACAAGAATATATCAGAGTACGACTAAATATTCAGCAGAAAAATGTCAGAGATTTAAATTACAAAACAGTGAAAAATATATACATAAATTATAATGTGTAGTGGAAAACATCAACTACCACAACTGAAAGGAATACACGGATACAAAGCTTTTCGAATATAGCTCCAGCTATAATCCAGGATCCTGGGAAAAGAAATATCTGCAAAAAACCGAAACTATTGGCTGCCCGTGTGGAAAATATGGGCACCCAGAGTTTAGGTAGAAACAATAAACTCTGAGTAAGTCATGGGACTGGTGTGAGAACTAAAACAGTTATTAAACTTTTAGTTTAAAATAGGGTAAATCACGGGACCACGCCGTATATCACGGAACGGGTTTACTCCCATGAATATTCTGAAATAAAGCAATTTATAAACAACGCAGTGCTTTATGAAAAATGAAGCTATTATAATACTCAGGTCCCATCACAAAATGCAAACACAAACTTGAGGATAGAGTTTTACCTTATAATTGCCAAACATGCTTGATACGCTTTAAAACAAATCATTTTGATATTACTACAAAATGCACTGTGTCAAAACTACTTGAAATATAAATGTATCAATCATATACGGCAAAGTAGCCCATCCTACTGTGTCGCCATATAGGTTTACAATTAAAACCGAACGATGTCGTATTGAAAATTGGATTTCCATCATGAGTCAAGGCACGAGATCTTCCTCTCTGGTTTCGAGATACTCGAGCAAATGCCTTAGGATTACACACTTGGGCAACCCTTGATTAGCATCAGGGCCGGTCCTCCCTTACTTTTGAGGATTAGTTATTCCTGAACAATACGTTTCTCGGTCCTATCGTACCTATCACTTGGCCATTGGCAACCAATCACATCCGAGGCGCCTCGCAATCCATCATCCACATAAGTACAGATGTCTGGGCTCAATACCATGACATCACCAATAGCTAGAAAGAAACACATGTCCTTCCTGAGGTCCTCATCCCGTTTTTGACTCACATCGGGGTGTGAAGCTGGCAAATTAACGCTATAACACAAAGCTATGCTATTTTAAAGCCATGCTTTGATCATCAACCACAAGACTCTCCTTTTCAATAAAAGCCTTGATCACTTGCATCTTAGCATGCCACATTGTCAATCCATACCATATCATTGATTTCTACCAGCATATAACATCTAAGCTCATATGTCTCAGAGAAGGGTGTTAAGCAAGAGAATAAATTCTCCGCCACGAAGCAGATACATATTTAGCAAAGATCAACGAATATATCACACAATACAATGTCAGACATAATCCATTTATTAGTTCGTTCTAAGTCTGAACGAAACCGGAGGCACCTTATTCCGCATCCCATATGTCCAATACAGGAGAGAGGTCCTCGCATATCCGGTCGATCTCCAAGTACGTCTGGACGATCACCACTTATTACCTTGTCGAGGGTGTACAACCCAATCAAGACATCAGTAATAATCCAAACGATGTGAAGATCTCCGGTCTTCAACCACCGTCTTCTTTGACTTTTAATCATCGTAGCAGTTATTCAGAATGGGTTAAACCCGGTCTTTCCGATTAACTCGCGTATTTTGTAATCAAGTGGTATAAAAACACATCACACACCTCATTCTAATCCAGAATATTATTTTATTCAAATATTCATATCTTTAGGGAAAGGTTCCCATTAATCTTATCAAAGATAAGTTCTTTTAAACATAATCTTTGTTAATCCTTTAGATATCTTTTCCAAAAGAATTCAATTTCTCTTTTCACAATGTAACACCCCGTAATTTTATAACATTAAAATTCACAAATTAAAGTATACTTAATTTTTAGAAAAGAATTAAGTGAAATGGGTTGCGCAGAGAAATATATATATATATATTGATATATATATAAAAATTAAAAAATTAAAAAATAAATATGCGAAAAAGTTCAAAACAGCGAATTGGGAGGGGAAATAACCGAACCGGCCCATTTTTGAGGTCGACCCGAGCCCTACTGGGTCGACTAGGGGTTAATCCAGGGTGTTTGACCGTCAACCCGTGGGCCGATTCGCTCAAATGCAGATTTTGCATTTGATTGGTTCTCATGGTTCAGGGTTAATCTAATGGTCCTAAATAACTTGCTACACCTATAAATACATCCTAATGCTAACCCTAAACCTAATTAAAATAGAATAGTTACCTTCGCCATGGGAATCAATGGAGCCGCCGCCAACTAAGAAAGAAGAAAAGCAAATTCAATTCTAATTTTCTCAACCCTAAAGCAAAGCAAAACTCTCTCTCTTTTCTTCTCTAAATTGTGAGTATGATGATCTTAACAAGATTATTATCATTTTAATTAGGTTGAGTTATGAATGGATAATGAGTAGATGATGTGAATTATCATATATGTTGTTGTAAACCCCTTTTCCTATCATGTATATTGTAAATCCAATGTTATGTGATGATGATATCTTATATGTTGTAAATCATGCTATGATGATGTTATGTATGTTGAAAGTTTATATGCTAAGTTGTGATGAATCATACATGTTAAAAAGGCCATGATGTTACCATCTATGCTAGTTAGTTCATATTAATTAAATCATTATGTTTGGTTTATGTTGATCTATATGACAAGTCACATATGCAAGTTAGATTGATTAGAAAAGTTATGAACATATGCCAAGACAACTATTATGACATCTTGTAACACCCCGCCTCCGCTAGGGTCACTCGCAAAGGAATGCACTAGCTTTAGAGGGGCATTATTGGTAAACATGCACAGAAATATCACAAGACAGAACATATAAAAATAGCGGAAGTAAAATCAAACTTTCATAACATGAATAAATAAGGTCTAAAGCCTTTTACATCAGAGTACATCAAAACCTGTCTTGCAATAGTAAAGAAGCATAAAGACATTTTCATAAATTATTCCCCAAGTAAAAACTGTAAAGTAGCCATTAGCCAAGAAAAGTCCAAGCCATCCATGATGACCTTCAAGCAGAAGAAGTCCAAACTAAACAACAGTATTTCCTCCATGTAACCTGGGGGGGGGGGGGAACGGAAGAAAAGAGGCGAAACAAAACGGGTCAGTCAAAAAGACTGAGTAAGCCCTATCTACTATTAGCATAAAAACTAGTAAAGTTAACTGACATGAGAAACTGAGATGAACATAAGCATGATGACAAGATAGATAAGCTAAATCAAAATAACAGGATGAACTACTGAACTCAGATAAACTAAGGTGTCATGATAAATTACGATGTCAAGATAAAACAAGGTATCACATCGTCAGGTTTCTATCAAGTATAATATCCCCAAGATATCTATCACGTATAACGTCCCATGATATCTATCCTGCATTTTAGCTCTGCATCTACCGTACTAGTATCCCCACCGTATCATGTGTTAACCAAGAATGACCCTCACTCACAAGTCGTGTAATGGTCCATGTCAACCTAATATATCGCATATATAGGTTACTCAACTTGTATGTTTTATTCCATGTAAATGTTCAGTCCCTTGCCGTAGACCATACTGGCTTTCCCATTAGATTCTACATTACTTTAACATAGTTCCATGATCCTTAAGATCTGTTTGGACTGTTACCCTAAACCTAGCTAGGGTCTTCCAACATGAATTATCGTTTGTACAACTAGGACTTATGCTACCTAGGGCCACTAGGGATTAAGCTTACCTATTGCACGTTTTCGTATCTCGGTTTTGGTTCAACCACCCAGGGCCACTAGGATTTACGTTAACTGTCAACCGCGCCATTTTCCCACGCATTCATCGTGAATCGTTTTCCATGACTGTATGCACATGTATCACATCGTGCCATCCGAGTCCTGTCACAGGGCAGATCGAGAAATACAGGACTCGGTCGGGAGCTTTCGATTTATCTGCCGATGCAGATGCTAAGGTCTGTTTTTCTATACGTGGCTATGGTCCCACGCGACCCCTCCCTCAACTAGTGAAAGACAAGACATGATAAATCCTGTATGAGAACACACTACTGGCCAACCCACAATCCTAGCCTTACCGCAACCATAATTAGATAGCAATTATGGTCTATTGGGTGTTCTCTGCCTTTCCGTACGCACACGCTTGACCAAAAATGGTAGGTAGTCTGACGAAATGCTATCTAGGGTACGACCGTGTATCGTCGACTATCCCCTATCCATCCCCGTCTTTAGGTCGCTCGCATAGCAACCAAGGAATACTCTTGGTTCTTCTAACGCAGACCTTAACCTCTCATGAGCCTAGTATAATCACCTGGCAGCTCATAGAGGGATACCAAGAATACCCTCACGTTCCCCGAAGCCGCTGCTTCGTTACCCAGTTCGCTGGAGCCTTTATCTAAATCAGATACTTGCTCCTACTCGTATACTTAAACGATGACCTACCGTATCAGGTTACTCATCTATCTATGAACTGGTCTAAATTTCCTTGACTAAGAATCATTACTTAGTTATTCCTCAACTAATGTTTACCACTTAGCCTTATTCCCGTTATCCTTGTTAACTACGGTTATCCCCTATCCTCAGAACTAGGGTTTACATAATGGATTAAGTGTCACTTAAGTTCATGACTTAACCCGTCTACCAATCATGTCAAAATTGGCTAAGTATCCAAGTCCAAGACTTAACCCGTCTTCAAATCTTGTCAAAATTGGCTAAGTATCCAAGTCCAAGACTTAACCCTACAAACCATGCTCACGTTGGTTAAGTATGTATTAAGCAATTCACGACTTAACCTCGTCCAATTATCATTCTAGATTGGTTAAGTATATATTAACTTGACCCTATCAATTTACTCAGTCAAATCGGTCAAGTGTATTCTAGCGATTCGTGACTTAGCCTTATCATGTTTTCACATTAGATCGGTTAAGTATAGGTTAACTTAACCTCAATAAATTCACGAGTTAGATTGGTTAAGTATAGGTCACTTAACCACATCAATTCATCATGTTTAGATTAGTTAAGTGTTTAACTTAACCCCATTAAACTACCAAGTGGGATTAATTAAGTCTAGGCTAACTTAACCCCATCCGATTTCCATGTTTAGACTAGTTGAGTCTAATCTTAACCCCATTCGTTAACTGTATTTTTCGGTTAAGCGTCATTAAGAAAACTTACTTAACCTTACCAAGTTATCACGTTGGATTGATTACGTGTTGGTTAACTTAACCCCATCCACTAATCATATAAAAATGGTTAAGTGTCATTAGGCAAATCAAGTTACTTAACCTACCCAACCTTGTCATGTTTTGTTAAGTATCATTAGCCTAATCAAATTACTTAATCCATTTGTCCATGTCATATTTGGTTAAGAGTCAATAATCAAATTAACTTAACCATATCATGTGGCATTATTTACTTAATGCACCTTCACCTCTCACATTAGACTTTGTTGTGGTTACTAGTTAAGCCGGTCGGTTCCGGGTAGCTTTACACCACAACTTGGTCTAACCTCGGGTTCAAGCACAACATGACCAACTTCTCACATTGGGTCCTATTGTTTGCAACTACTAGTTAGGCCGGTCGGTTCCGGGTAGTTTTACGTTGCAAACTCAACCCAACCTCGAGTTGGCCACACTTATATTATCTAAGTGTCATGTCCATCATGTTTCCCAAAACATGTTACAAGTTTTCAAGCATTTGGGTAGACCTAACTTAATAGGTAAATTCCCAAAGGGTAGACCTAACTTAATAGGTAAATTCCCAAGCTTATGTTTTTATGCATACTTACATGTCAACTTCCATGTTATATTTCAAGTCATGTTTTCAAGTTGTATTTTCATGTCATTAGAAATTACCCATAACATAACCCAACGCTTTTAAACTCGCATATACGTTCGCGACAACGTAATGGATTAAAAGAAGAGACTTGGCAAAGGCATGACAAAAATGGATATTAAGCCACAAGTTAATCATGGTGGCAAATGAGGCACAAATGTGTTCATTAACTTGCATGTTACATTCTTAAGCCTCAAAACATGCATAAACCCAAACTTGGCACATAAGTGAATCATGGTGACAAAAGATATGGAATGATGACTAGTAACTCGCATATATCATCATATAAGGGTTATGACTTCATATGCAAGTTGACATAAAGGTTATGAGGGTTCTCATGTTGCCTAATGCAACATTTCAACATAAAGGTTGTAGCTTTTAGCTCACAAGATCAAGATAATGACTTCATAAACTTGCATGACATGATAGCATGTATCATACTCAATGATCAAACCCAAACTTGCAACATGAACATTTAACTTCATAGTTAATATCTAAGAGTAGGGAAAGGGCTTACATTGCTATGAAGGCACAAAAGATATGACAAAGCCCTTATGCAATCAAATAGACCCAAAATGCAAGCTCTAACATAAAAATCCTTGAGCCAAAATGATCAAAACCCTTGCTTTATGATGCAAAGATAGAAACTTGACTTGAATGCAAGCTAATGACACTCATACAAGCTTGAAAACACTTGTATGCATGGAAAATCTCTCATAGAAACCATTTAGAAACTTTATGAAGAGAGTGGAGGCCATGAGAGGTAAAATTTTGGCATAGTTTAGTTGCATGAATGAATAATGAGGATTTAGGATAGGTTAGGGTCTTATTTATAGATTAGGCAAGTGTTTTAGGCCATAGGATTAAACCTAGATTCAATCCAAGCCATCAAAGCATGTCTTGGGGAAGAAGTCAAGTGTAGGAACCATCTAGGGCCTTTAGATTAAAGATGAACCATGAGAACCATCCAAATGCAAAATCTGCATTTGAGCGAATTGGCCCACGGGTTGACAGCCAAACACCCTGGATTAACCCCTAGTCGACCCAGCGGGCTTGGGTCGACCTCAAAAATCGGTCGGTTCGGTTATTCCCCTCTCCCAATTCGCTGTTTTGAACATTTTTGCATATTTATTTATTTAATTTTCAATTATATATATATATATATCAATATATATATATTTCTCTGCGCAACCCATTTCACTTAATTAAGTATACTTTAATTTGGGAATTTTTCATGAAACTTCGCGAGGCCATATCTTGGTCATACGGACTCCGATTCTCGAAAAATCAGACTCTATTTCGCGTATTTTTCCGAGACGAACGCAATCGCATAGCCCGTTTTACTTGATTCAGAATTTAAAATTAAATTCTGCCTTGATTCTCATCTTAACACGTTATCGAAAAATACGGGTTGTTACATTCTCCCCACCTTTTAGGATTTCGTCCCCGAAATCTCCAAGTTAGGAAGAACATATCCTACCAGCCATCATCCATCTACTCAAAACATCATCCACAAGCAACCATTGTCCTTAGATGATTTCTAATGCTGTATGAATATATGCAAAACGTGTGTGTACATGTTCCTTAGCTAATGCTAATGATCAGGCCTGAATAATCTTTCTAATGCAAAATATGTATAGTGCCATGAATCCAACATGTATGCAAATAGTCCTAGTCATATAGATACTATATGCGTGCACAATCATTCATTCATATGCAACAACCGCATGATAATACATTCGATTTCATCCATAAACAAGTATAAATACTCGTGCATATGCAATATGAAATGTGACCGAGTCGAGCTAGTATCTAATGTGTATTCGCGCATCCACGAGCAACCACTTGCAACCATATCAATCATAACATGTTTCAAATACATGTTTACATCCATAGGGTTCTACCTAGAATTCCCTGAAACAGGGCCGAGAAGATAAACAAGACAAACTCCTTACGGGGTTTGTAACAGAAAGTAGGACCGAGAGGATGTCCACAAAAGATAACCTACAAGTAAGCTCTACAGAAACAGGGATCAAGGATATACTCCCAAAAAGAGATATCATGCGCGTATCTAGTCTTTGACCATCAAAGTCGTATTTCCTCGGGCTTACTTCCATTGTGCCTTGACCGCCCTTTAACTTCGCGATTTCGTAGCTTCTTATTTCCTGCTTCCATAACATGAGCTGAAACTCATTTCTTCGTCGCCTCTCGTTCCACTTGCACTTATCCTTTTTCTAGAATACTTGGCGCAAACATGACTGCGTACTCATGATCTCATGCAAGCTTTCCAAAATTCACTAGTGAATCATGGATCTCGTTTATATACTATAAGGCATTCCATATAGAAGAACTTTCTCTTGAAAGTAAACAGATGTCAATCAGGTTATCATGCGCACTTACTAGGGTGATCTCTATAACCCATGCATAAATGAAGTAAACCATCCGTCTTATTTGCGAACACCACTCGATCGGGCTTCAAATTTCCAATAAAGGAATCAAGGGATTCTAAGTAACTAGTCATGACAGAACCTCAAAAAGGTTACCCGATACTTCGAGGGCATTACCAAGGCTAGTCAAAAGGTCTAACTACCCTCCTATCAAAACCGAGAGTGGCACCCCCTACTGGATAACCACTTCATCCCTAGAATCCATCCATAGCTTATAAACATAAGCATTATTTCCAAACTCAACACTTGGCATAGACATTCCCAAATCCAAACAAGTCATGTATAAATGGACTAATTCTCCAATAGGACTTTGAGACAAAAATGGGATTCTCTATTACGTTAGTACTTAAGGTGCAGAGACTCAACTACCGAAGCGGACTTAAATGATGCGGGGATCAAAACAAAGTCTTGGCGGGATGATAGAAAAGAATAACTAGATCTTCAACAAGGATGTTATCCCCCTACTCAGGTACTCTAGTGAGGGTATACAACGATGATCTTGTCCTTGTCCCACAATACTTAACTATCCGTCCCGTTTCACCATACCAAAGATACTTTCTCGTCATGGGTTTCATTGTTCATCTTTCTCCCTCCTTTGAGGACTAAGCCATACCAACAAGTTGCTCATCCTTAAGCTCGTATCCTTTATCCTCTTTCTCACTATCCTTTCTTATAACGCGGTCACTGGTCTCTTGAAAACCACCTCCATCGCATGGAAAGCACTTTCGTAGATAGAAAAGACTAGTCGCAGTTAAAACCACTGTGACTACAAATGGAGGAAAGAAAGGAGAAGAGATTCAATTAAGGAAACAAGGATAGTGCTAATGGCCTTTGGGGAATAGCCTTTTTCTTTTAAAAGAAAAAATTTTCTTGAAAAAATGCTTCTTTGTAAACGATTTTCAAATAGTTTTCAGAAGGTCTTTAAAAACTTTTGCCCAGTCTGGTAACCTTCTGCTCTGATACCACGTGTAACACCCCGCCTCCGCTAGGGTCACTTGCAAAGGAATGCACTAGCTTTAGAGGGGCATTATTGGTAAACATGCACAGATATATCACAAGACAGAACATATAAAAATAGCGGAAGTAAAATCAAACTTTCATAACATGAATAAATAAGGTCTAAAGCCTTTTACATCAGAGTACATCAAAACCTGTCTTGCAATAGTAAAGAAGCATAAAGACATTTTCATAAATTATTCCCCAAGTAAATACAGTAAAGTAGCCATTAGCCAAGAAAAGTCCAAGCCATCCATGATGACCTTCAAGCAGAAGAAGTCCAAACTAAACAACAGTATTTCCTCCCTGTAACCTGGGGGGGACGGAAGAAAAGAGGCGAAACAAAACGGGTCAGTCAAAAAGACTGAGTAAGCCCTATCTACTATTAGCATAAAAACTAGTAAAGTTAACTGACATGAGAAACTGAGATGAACATAAGCATGATGACAAGATAGATAAGCTAAATCAAAATAACAGGATGAACTACTGAACTCAGATAAACTAAGGTGTCATGATAAATTACGATGTCAAGATAAAACAAGGTATCACATCGTCAGGTTTCTATCAAGTATAATATCCCCAAGATATCTATCACGTATAACGTCCCATGATATCTATCCTGCATTTTAGCTCTGCACCTACCGTACTAGTATCCCCACCGTATCATGTGTTAACCAAGAATGACCCTCACTCACAAGTCGTGTAATGGTCCATGTCAACCTAATATATCGCATATATAGGTTACTTAACTTGTATGTTTTATTCCATGTAAATGTTCAGTCCCTTGCCGTAGACCATACGGGCTTTCCCATGAGATTCTACATTACTTTAACATAGTTCCATGATCCTTAAGATCGGTTTGGACTGTTACCCTAAACCTAGCTAGGGTCTTCCAACATGAATTATCGCTTGTACAACTAGGACTTATGCTACCTAGGGCCACTAGGGATTAAGCTTACCTATTGCACGTTTTCGTATCTCGGTTTTGGTTCAACCATCCAGGGCCACTGGGATTTACGTTAACCGTCAACCGCGCCCTTTTTCCCACGCATTCATCGTGAATCGTTTTCCATGACTGTATGCACATGTATCACATCGTGCCATCCGAGTCCTGTCACAGGGCAGATCGAGAAATACAGGACTCGGTTGGGAGCTTTCGATTTATCTGCCGATGCAGATGCTAAGGTTTTTTTTCTATACGTGGCTATGGTCCCACGCGACCCCTCCCTCAACTAGTGAAAGACAAGACAGGATAAATCCTGTATGAGAACACACTACTGGCCAACCCACAATCCTAGCCTTACCGCAACCATAATTAGATAGCAATTATGGTCTATTGGGTGTTCTCTGCCTTTCCGTACGCACACGCTTGACCAAAGATGGTAGGTAGTCTGACAAAATGCTATCTAGGGTACGACCGTGTATCGTCGACTATCCTCTATCCATCCCCGTCTTTAGGTCGCTCGCATAGCAACCAAGGAATACTCTTGGTTCTTCTAACGTAGACCTTAACCTCTCATGAGCCTAGTATAATCACCTGGCAGCTCATAGAGGGATACCAAGAATACCCTCACGTTCCCCGAAGCCGCTGCTTCGTTACCCAGTTCGCTGGAGCCTTTATCTAAATCAGATACTTGCTCCTACTCGTATACTTAAACGATGACCTACCGTATCAGGTTACTCATCTATCTATGAACTGGTCTAAATTTCCTTGACTAAGAATCATTACTTAGTTATTCCTCAACTAAGGTTTACCACTTAGCCTTATTCCCGTTATCCTTGTTAACTACGGTTATCCCCTATCCTCAGAACTAGGGTTTACAAAATGGATTAAGTGTCACTTAAGTTCAAGACTTAACCCGTCTACCAATCATGTCAAAATTGGCTAAGTATCCAAGTCCAAGACTTAACCCGTCTTCAAATCATGTCAAAATTGGCTAAGTATCCAAGTCCAAGACTTAACCCTACAAACCATGCTCACGTTGGTTAAGTATGTATTAAGCAATTCACGACTTAACCTCGTCCAATTATCATTCTAGATTGGTTAAGTATATATTAACTTGACCCTATCAATTTACTCAGTCAAATCGGTCAAGTGTATTCAAGCGATTCGTGACTTAGCCTTATCATGTTTTCACGTTAGATCGGTTAAGTATAGGTTAACTTAACCTCAATAAATTCACGAGTTAGATTGGTTAAGTATAGGTCACTTAACCACATCAATTCATCATGTTTAGATTAGTTAAGTGTTTAACTTAACCCCATTAAACTACCAAGTGGGATTAATTAAGTCTAGGATAACTTAACCCCATCCGATTTCCATGCATAGACTAGTTGAGTCTAATCTTAACCCCATTCGTTAACCGTATTTTTCGGTTAAGCGTCATTAAGAAAACTTACTTAACCTTACCAAGTTATCGCGTTGGATTGATTACGTGTTGGTTAACTTAACCCCATCCACTAATCATATAAAAATGGTTAAGTGTCATTAGGCAAATCAAGTTACTTAACCTACCCAACCTTGTCATGTTTTGTTAAGTATCATTAGCCTAATCAAATTACTTAACCCATTTGTCCATGTCATATTTGGTTAAGAGTCATTAATCAAATTAACTTAACCCTATCATGTGGCATTAATTACTTAATGCACCTTCACCTCTCACATTAGACTTTGTTGTGGTTACTAGTTAAGCCGGTCGGTTCCGGGTAGCTTTACACCGCAACTTGGTCTAACCTCGGGTTCAAGCACAACATGACCAACTTCTCACATTGGGTCCTATTGTTTGCAACTACTAGTTAGGTCGGTCGGTTCCGGGTAGTTTTACGTTGCAAACTCAACCTAACCTCGAGTTGGCCACACTTATATTATCTAAGTGTCATGTCCATCATGTTTCCCAAAACATGTTACAAGTTTTCAAGCATTTGGGTAGACCTAACTTAATAGGTAAATTCCCAAAGGGTAGACCTAACATAATAGGTAAATTCCCAAGCTTATGTTTTTATGCATACTTACATGTCAACTTCCATGTTATATTTCAAGTCATGTTTTCAAGTTGTATTTTCATGTCATTAGAAATTACCCATAACATAACCCAACGCTTTTAAACTCGCGTATACGTTCGCGACAACGTAATGGATTAAAAGAAGAGACTTGGCAAAGGCATGACAAAAATGGATATTAAGCCACAAGTTAATCATGGTGGCAAATGAGGCACAAATGTGTTCATTAACTTGCATGTTACATTCTTAAGCCTCAAAACATGCATAAACCCAAACTTGGCACATAAGCGAATCATGGTGACAAAAGATATGGAATGATGACTAGTAACTCGCATATATCAGCATATAAGGGTTATGACTTCATATGCAAGTTGACATAAAGGTTATGAGGGTTCTCATGTTGCCTAATGCAACATTTCAACATAAAGGTTGTAGCTTTTAGCTCACAAGATCAAGATAATGACTTCATAAACTTGCATGACATGATAGCATGTATCATACTCAATGATCAAACCCAAACTTGCAACATGAACATTTAACTTCGTAGTTAATATCTAAGAGTAGGGAAAGGGCTTACATTGCTATGAAGGCACAAAAGATATGACAAAGCCCTTATGCAATCAAATAGACCCAAAATGCAAGCTCTAACATAAAAACCCTTGAGCCAAAATGATCAAAACCCTTGCTTTATGATGCAAAGATAGAAACTTGACTTGAATGCAAGCTAATGACACTCATACAAGCTTGAAAACACTTGTATGCATGGAAAATCTCTCATAGAAACCATTTAGAAACTTTATGAAGAGAGTGGAGGCCATGAGAGGTAAAATTTTGCCATAGTTTAGTTGCATGAATGAATAATGAGGATTTAGGATAGGTTAGGGTCTTATTTATAGATTAGGCAAGTGTTTTAGGCCATAGGATTAAACCTAGATTCAATCCAAGCCATCAAAGCATGTCTTGGGGAAGAAGTCAAGTGTAGGAACCATCTAGGGCCTTTAGATTAAAGATGAACCATGAGAACCATCCAAATGCAAAATCTGCATTTGAGCGAATCGGCCCACGGGTTGACAGCCAAACACCCTGGATTAACCCCTAGTCGACCCAGCGGGCTTGGGTCGACCTCAAAAATCGGCCGGTTCGGTTATTCCCCTCTCCCAATTCGCTGTTTTGAACATTTTTGCATATTTATTTATTTAATTTTCAATTATATATATATATATATTTCTCTGCGCAACCCATTTCACTTAATTAAGTATACTTTAATTTGTGAATTTTTCGTGAAACTTCGCGAGGCCATATCTTGGTCATACGGACTCCGATTCTCGAAAACTCAGACTCTATTTCGCGTATTTTTCCGTGACGAACACAATGGCATAGTCCGTTTTACTTGATTCAGAATATAAAATTAAATTCTGCCTTGATTCTCGTCTTAACACGTTATCGAAAAATACGGGTTGTTACACATCTAGAATTATGCTACGACATATGTGATATCCTATGCTAGTTCACACCATCATTATGTTGCCTAAAAACCCCATATGCAAGTTTATGTATAGATTTGGGCTATGATCATATCATGTAAATTGAGACATTTAACAAGTTGACACCTTTTGATCCTTAACATGTGTAGTTTATGCAAGTTTCACTCCTATTATGATTAGATTTATTTTAATTGTCTATATGTTGTGATAATTTATCTTTGTGCTATGTGTTAGACTATACAAGTCTAGCCTATATTATGCGTTGAATAAGCGAACGTATAAACGTGGGGTATGGGTAATATTAAGGATTTAATATTAAAAGGTTGAGGTGCAATTGATATGATTTTGCATGCCATAAGTGGATGGCCATAATTGAGTCAATTATGGACATCATTAAAAGTTGACTTAATTAATAATTTGAATAGGGAATTATTAAAAATGGGGTAAAAGATTTTAAGTGTTAATCAATGCTTAGGACACGAGGTTGGACTCGTTTATGACGTAAACCTGCCCGGACCCGCCCTGCAAATCCAGTGGTCACAAATGTCAGCCCAATGTGAGAGGTCCTAGGCCTAAACTAAAGCATAACGGTTGTAAAGACACGAGGTTAGACTCTTTTATGGCGTAAGACTGCCCGGACCCGCCCGGCAAATCCAGTTGCCATAAATGCCAGTCTAATGTGAGAGGTCTTTATGAGGTTATGGCCTGAATGAATTAAGAAATACTTAACCAGATAAACATGTAAGGTGGGACATGAGGGTTAAGTTGGTGCCTTGGGTGGCATGAGGAATCTAGGGGGTTCCCTTAGTGGCATGTGAAATACGATTAGTAAGACTTAACCAAACACACTTGTAAATGAACATGACTAAGAGGGTTAAGTGGGATATACTAGTGACAAGCTTAGGTGGGTAGCTTGTGGGGGCCCATTTCGACCAGTATCCCAAATGTATCTTTGTGGGCTCGACCCAAGTCGAGGACGGGACACGCATGCTGGGTTTGACTGTAAGAGGCCAAAACGGGGAGTGGTGGCAACGCAAGTCCAACGGGTTTCATAAGCGTGTGTGGACCCGGGCTGGTAGATAAGACGTTGTTGCATCGTGTAGGTATAAGCCGTGCATTCTCAAGTTGTATCGGGTTGCCACTTTAGGGGAGTGATACACCCCACTGTGGGGCCAGCACGGGTATCTACGAGTAGGGAGCCGATCGAAAGTGGGTAGTGGGTTACACCTAGTGGAGATAGGGGCAGACGACACCTATGTAGTCGGCTAGGGGTACGTAAGGCTATTTATAAAGTTTCTGTATGAAGCAAGTGGGATCAAACAATAAGGTTACTGGTGTGGCGCAGTGTAGTAATGTGCGGTGCAGTGTAGTAATCATTCGTTAGTAATTAGGTGCGCCTTTACCGTTATCTTTAACGTTATCTTAAACGCTATCTTTATCTTCCTAAGAGTTCATAGACATTTACTTGTCTTCCAGCCTATGCCCTAGTCTAGTTATTTTGATAATAGTATAGTTAGAATTATCATACTCGCCTGACTTTATGTCTGACCCCCTCTATTTCTATCCTTTTTCCCCCTCCAGGTCCTCAGGTTGGGCCTAGCTCTAGTGGAGTTTGATTGAATTGCTTCATCTCTCTTTGGAAATCTTGGACCGTTGAAGTAAAGTCCAGCTTGTTATCTTTTTAATGGCTATTTACGTAATGGGATTATGTATTTTGTTTTTTATGAAGATGGATATTGTACTTGGTTATGATCTATGGTTTTATGATGTAACAAACATGTTTAATTTCCGCTGCAATAAAATGAAGTTTTAGATTTCCAAGTACTATTTATTATCGGTCTTGTTGTAATTTTTCTGTTCTATATTCACTTATAACCTCCATGGAAGTTAATGCATGCCCTTTGTGAGTGACATTAATGGACGTGGAGTGTTACACGTGGTATCAGAGCTTAAGGTTACCAGAACAGATAAAAATACTTTAGAAAAATAATTATTTTTGGAATAAGTGTTTTCAAAAACATGTTTTAATGAGAAATTTAAAGAGAAAAGTTTTTAAGAAAAACATAATACCCAATAGCCACATATCTTTATCTTTCGAATTCTCCATTTTGAATCTTTCCTTTTTCGTTTCAGCATGGCTGAAGATCTTAATCTACCCGACGGTGTAACGATACCAGGATGGTATAGGAGGCTATTGGAGGCTAGGGCCGCTGCAGGTCCAGCCAATGTTCCTCCACCACCAGTTGCACCCGTTCCTCCTCCTCGCGTTGATACTTTTGCAAAGACGTGCAAGGAATTCAAGGCTATAGGTGGAAAACCATTTCAAGGATCAGAAATGTTTGTGGAAGCTAGAGATTGGCTTAAGGAGGTGGAAGAATTTCTAGAAATCTTTAAAGTAGAAGAAGGGAGGAGAGTTCGTTTAGCAGCTTGGTTGATGAAGGGAGAGGCCTCGTTTTGGTGGGAGGTCACTAATGGGGAGCGTCCTGTTGACTCTTGGGCGGATTTCAGACGTAGGTTCGAGGCGAAGTTTCTCTCAAGGGCGGAAGAAAATCTATATATGGAAAGGTTCTTGACATTGAAGCAAGGAAGCTCATCAGTGAAAGAATATGTCAATAAATTTAATCAGTTAGCAAGGTTTGGCTTGGGCTTAGTAAACACACTGGAGAAGAAGGCTCTAAGGTTCGTGAATGGCTTGAATGAACCATTGCAAGGGTTGGCTATGACCCACATCCCGATGGGGGCCACCTTTGAGAAGTTAGTAGAAATGGCGCTCATGCATGAGGAGAAAAGCGCTAAAGCTGATAAGGCACCCGAGAAGAAGGGGGATCAGAAGAAACCACAACAGCAAAACAAGAATGGTGGTAAAGACAATAACGGCAAGGGAAAGAAGAAATGTTTTAACTATGGGACACCAGGCCATCTAAGCAAGGACTGCCAAAAGAAAAAGAAGACTGGCTGTTTTCATTGTGGCGATGCGGGACATTTAGTGAAGGACTGCCCAAAGAAGGGGCAGAGGGCAGGAGCTACCTCGGGAGGACAGGTGAAGGCTCTTATGGCACCAAGGCAGGCATGGGGACAAGTTCAGGCTCTCGCGGTCCCACCGCTGCAAGAACGAGGTAGAACCATTTCTATTGAAAGCTTAGTTTTTCTGTTTGATCATCCTGTCCGTACCTTATTCGATTCGGGCGCATCACATTCGTGTATCTCTACATCATTAGTTGAAGCACTGCACTTAAACACCAGTTTAGTAGAGGATCCCTTAGTTGTTTCGAATCCAATTGGGGGCTCAGCTTATTTGTCTATGATGTGTTTGGATTTGAAAATTTCCATACTTAGCGTTGAATTTAGATGTGATGCTTATGTGTTGGGCTTCACGGGCTATGGGCAAATTTTAGGAATGGATTGGTTATCCAGAAATGGGGCCGTTCTTGATTGTGAAAGGAGAGTAGTTAGGCTCGTGACTCGCCTTGGCAACACTCTCGAAATCTTCTGTAATCCCATAAATTCGGTTATGCTAAGTTATCTAGAATCGCTTGACGCGTCTGAGGAAAATCTACGATCTGTTAGAGTGGTCCGAGAATATTCGGATCTGTTTGAGGAGGTGAAGGGCTTGCCACCGAAACGGGAAATAGATTTTCGAATATATCTTGTGGATAATGCGAAACCAGTATCTTTGCTAGTACGCCACATGGATCCACGTGAAAGGAGGGAACTCGATAAGCAAGTGAAGGAGTTGCTTGAGAAGGGATTCATAAGACGAAGTATATCAGAGTGCGGTGCACCAGTAGTATTTGCCACGAAGGCGGATGGGTCCCTTAGACCTTGTGTGGACTATAGATAACTTAATAAGCTTACTAAGAAGAACAAACACCCACTGCCGAGGATTGACGGTCTCTTCGATCAGTTAGTTGGCGCCTCGGTGTTTTCGCAGTTGGACTTAGCCACTGGTTTCCATCAGTTGAGAGTGGCTGAGGATAGCATTGACAAGACTACCTTTAGGACTCCGGACGGTTTCTATGAATGGCTAGTGATGCCCTTCGGTTTGACAAACGCCCCCGCATACTTTGTTGATTTGATGAGTAGGGTGTTTAGGGAGTACCTTAACAAATTTGTGGTAGTCTTTGTAGATGACATCTTGATCTTTTCTAAGGATGAAGAAGAGCATGCCCTACATCCTAGGGAAGTGTTGGAGACTCTTCGAGCGCATAAGCTTAAAGCTAAATTTTCTAAGTGTCACTTCTGGAAGAAGGAAGTACAGTTCTTGGGGCACGTGGTTTCCAAATAAGGGATAGCCGTGGATCCCGCGAAGGTGGTGGCCATCCAAGATTGGAAGGTCCCTAAAAATGTTACCGAAGTGAGAAGTTTCTTGTGGTTGGCTGGCTACTATAGGAAGTTTATCAAAGACTTCGCAAAGATATCAGCTCCATTGACACGCTTGACGAAGAAGAACCTAGTTTTCACATGGGACGTAGATTGTGATGATGCGTTCCAACGTTTGAAGAGAGCTTTGACTTCAGCCCCAGTCTTAGTATTGCCAGACGGGAGTAAGCCGTTTACTGTTTATACTGATGCTTGTGGGACAGGACTAGGCGCAGTCTTAATGCAAGAGGGTAAGGTAATAGCCTATGGTGGAAGGCAGTTGAGAGCGCATGAGAAAAATTATCCTACACATGACCTAGAATTGGCCGCTATTGTTTTCGCTCTTAAGTCCTGGCGTCATTATCTTCTTGGCGAGAAATTCGAATTATTCACTGACCACAAGTCTTTAAAATACCTATTCTCTCAAAAGGACTTGAACTTAAGGCAGCAAAGGTGGATGGAGTTCTTAGCGTCCTACGACTTCGAAATAGCCTATACCCCTGGCAAGGGTAACGTGGTGGCAGACGCCTTAAGTAGAAAAAGATTATCCTTAAGTCCTTTGTTTGTTGAGCGGCGAAGTTTAGAATTCATTTTGATGTTTGACTTTAGACCTTCCGTCGACTTCGTACCCGGTTTGCTAGCATCCTTGGAGGTAAGACCTACGCTTTTGGGATGGATTGGCGAGGCACAGCGAGACGACCCGCAGTTGGTTGAGTTAGTAGAAAAGCTCAAAGGAGGGGAGTCATCAAGCTATCTCCGTAGGTATACCCTAGAAGATAAGGGTTGGTTACGTAGGGACGGTAGGCTTTGTGTACCAAAAGACGATGACCTAAGGAAGACTATTCTTTACGAAGCACATCATTCGAAGATGACCATTCATCCCGGCCGGGACAAGATGTACAAAGACATGAAGAGAGTTTACTTTTGGGCCGGCATGAAGAAAGACGTGGCCGAGTATGTCGCTAGATGCTTGGTGTGCCAACAAGTAAAAGCGGAGCAAAAGAAACCCGGTGGGTTGCTTCACCCATTGGAGGTTCCACTATGGAAATGGGAAAGCATCTCGATGGATTTTGTGGATGGATTACCGCGATCGAGGAAGGGTAATACAGGAATTTGGGTTATAGTAGATAGACTTACTAAGAGCGCCCATTTTATTCCTGTGAAGAGTAAGAGGACTGCTCCATGGTTAGCTTCTGTATACGTTCGAGAGATAGTTCGTTTGCACGGTGTTCCTTCTAGCATAGTGAGCGACTGCGATCCTATTTTCACTAGCGAATTTTGGAGAAGCTTACAAGAGGTGGTAGGGAATCAGTTATGTTTGGGCATCGCATATCATCCTCAGACGGACGGCCAGACCGAGAGGGTGAATCGCATTCTAGAGGATCTGTTGAGGCTATGTATCCTAGACTTTGGGGGTACGTGGGAAGAGCATCTTCCATTGGTGGAGTTCGCATATAATAACAGCTTTCAGTCCAACATTGGTATGGAACCATTCGAAGCTCTTTATGGACGACCTTGTCGTTCACCTACATGTTGGTGGGAATCTACGGATAAGATCTTACTTGGGCCCAATATAATTAGGGAGACGTCGAAGAAGATCGACTTGATTCGAAGGAGGATGAAAGCAGCACAGGATAGGCAGAAATCTTATGCGGATAAGAGGAGGACAGATCTCGAGTTTGAAGTTGGGGACATGGTCTTTGTCAAAGTGTCTCCATTACGAAACGTTGTTCGCTTTGGGTCCGTTGGGAAATTAGCACCAAGGTTTGTAGGGCCGTTTCCTATTAAGGAGAAGATTGGACGGATGGCGTATAGAGTGGAGTTGCCTGAGAGACTTAGTGGTGTACATGACGTATTCCATGTGTGACATTTGAGGAAGTGCTTGCACGAGACCGCGGAAGTGGTAGAGCCGAGCTTGCTTAGAGAGGTGGAGATAGAGCGTGATGCAACAATTCGACGAGCTCCTACGCGCATTCTTGGGTCGGAGATCAAAAGGTTGAGGAACCGAGAGGTCAGACTAGTCAAAGTGCAATGGGGAGATGATGAGAGCAACGCTACTTGGGAGACGGAAGAGAAGATGCGTTCACGATACCCATTTCTTTTGAGGGTATGTCCTTTAATTTCTCCTTTATCGCTTAGCTTGTACTTATCTCATTTTTAGTATATCCTCTCGCTAGTATCTTTGACCTTTAGTTAGGATAATCCTATGGTTGAAACATGTGTTTGAGACATGTTATGTATGGTGGATGCAAGTGTTTGCTAGTGGTTGTTCATGGATGCATATACACACACTATTAGGCACCAGATCGGCTCAGTCACTTCATATTGCATACTGCATATATATATATATATATATATATATATATATATATATATATATATATATATATGGATGTATTTAGTAAAATGGATGTATAATGGTTGTATTATCATATAGTTGCTGCATTCGGGTGGATGGTTGTGCACGCATATAGAATTAATATGTATCATTAGGAATCTTTTGCATACATATTGGACGCATGGCACTATCATGAATTGCACTAAGGAGGTCGACTGAATTAGTAGACCGCCTAATTTTGCATTAGATATGGACATATACACACACTGTGCATATAAACATTAAAGCATTTGAAGTCTTTTAAGGACAATGGATGCTGGTGTTTGATGGTTGAGTAGATGTACGATTAGATGGTAGGATATACATTCTTCTTGACTTGGAGATTTCGGGGACGACATCCTTTAAGGAGGGGAGAATGTAACACCCCGTAATTTTATAACATTAAAATTCACAAATTAAAGTATACTTAATTTTTAGAAAAGAATTAAGTGAAATGGGTTGCGCAGATAAATATATATAAAAATTAAAAATTAAATAAATAAATATGCGAAAAAGTTCAAAACAGCGAATTGGGATGGGAAATAACCGAACCTGCCCATTTTTGAGGTCGACCGAGCCGCTCTGGGTCGACTAGGGGTTAATCCAGAGTGTTTGGCTGTCAACCCGTGGGCCGATTCGCTCAAATGCAGATTTTTCATTTGATTGGTTCTCATGGTTCAGGGTTAATCTAATGGTCCTAAATAACTTCCTACACCTACAAATACATCCTAATGCTAACCCTAAACCTAATTAAAATAGAATAGTTACCGTCGCCATGGGAATCAATGGAGCCACCGCCAACTAAGAAAGAAGAAAAGCAAATTCAATTCTAGTTCTCTCAACCCTAAAGCAAAGCAAAACTCTCTATTTTCTTCTCTAAATTGTGAGTATGATGATCTTAACAAGATTATTATCATTTTAATTAGGTTGAGTTATGAATGGATTATGAGTAGATGATGTGAATTATCATATATGTTGTTGTAAACCCCTTTTGCTATCATGTATATTGTAAATCCAATGTTATGTGATGATGATATATTATATGTTGTAAATCATGCTATGATGATGTTATGTATGTTGAAAGTTTCTATGCTAAGTTGTGATGAATCATACAAGTTAAAAAGGCCATGATGTTACCATCTATGCTAGTTAGTTCATATTAATTAAATCATCATGTTTGGGTTATGTTGATCTATATGACAAGTCACATATGCAAGTTAGATTGATTAGAAAAGTTATGAACATATGCCAAGACATCTATTATGACATCTAGAATTATGCTATGACATATGTGATATCCTATGCAAGTTCACACCATCATTATGTTGCCTAAAAACCCCATATGCAAGTTTATGTATAGATTTGGGCTATGATCATATCATGTAAATTGAGACATTTAACAAGTTGACACCTTTTGATCCTTAACATGTGTAGTTTATGCAAGTTTCACCCCTATTATGATTAGATTTATTTTAATTGTCTATATGTTGTGATAATTTATCTCTGTGCTAGGTGTTAGACTATACAAGTCTAGCCTATATTATGCGTTGAATAAGCGAACGTATAAACGTGGGGTAGGGGTAATATTAAGGATTTAATATTAAAAAGTTGGGGTGCAATTGATTTGATTTTTCATGCAATAAGTGGATGGCCATAATTGAGTCAATTATGGACATCATTAAAAGTTGACTTAATTAATAATTTGAATAGGGTATTATTAAAACTAGGGTAAAAGATTTTAAGTGTTAATCAATGCTTAGGACACGAGATTGGACTCGTTTGTGACGTAAACCTGCCCGGACCCGCCCGGCAAATCCAGTGGTCACAAATGTCAGCCCAATGTGAGAGGTCCTAGGCCTAAACTAAAGCATAACGGTTGTAAAGACACGAGGTTAGACACTTTTATGGTGTAAGACTGCCCGGACCCACCCAGCAAATCCAGCTGCCATAAATGCCAGTCTAATGTGAGAGGTCTTTATGAGGTTATGGCCTGAATGAATTAAGAAATACTTAACCAGATAAACATGTAAGGTGGGACATGGGGGTTAAGTAGGTGCCTTAGGTGGCATGAGGAATCTAGGGGGTGCCCTTAGTGGCATGTGAAATACGATTAGTAAGACTTAACCAAACACACATGTAAATGAACATGACTAAGAAGGTTAAGTGGGATATACTAGTGACAAGCTTAGGTGGGTAGCTTGTGGGGGCCCATTTCGACCAGTATCCCAAACGTATCTTTGTGGGCTCGACCCAAGTCGAGGACGGGACACACATGCTGGGTTTGACTGTAAGAGGCCAAAACGGGTAGCGGTGGCAACGCAAGTCCAACGGGTTTCATAAGCGTGTGTGGACCCGGGCTGGTAGATAAGACGTTGTTGCATCGTGTAGGTATAAGCCGTGCATTCTCAAGTTGTATCGGGTTGCCACTTTAGGGGAGTGATACACCCCACTGTGGGGCCAGCACGGGTATCTACGAGTAGGGAGCCGATCGAAAGTGGGTAGTGGGGTACACCTAGTGGAGATAGGGGCAGACGACACCTATGTAGTCAGCTAGGGGTACGTAAGGCTATTTATAAAGTTTCTGTGTGAAGCAAGTGGGATCAAACAATAGGGTGACTGGTGTGGTGTAGTGTAGTAATGTGCGGTGCAGTGTAGTAATCATTCGTTAGTAATTAGGTGTGCCTTTACCGTTATCTTTAACGTTATCTTAAACGCTATCTTTATCTTCCTAAGAGTTCATAGACATTTACTTGTCTTCCATCTTATGCCTTAGTCTAGTTATTTTGATAATAGTATTGTTAGAATTATCATACTCACCAGACTTTATGTCTGACCCCCTCTATTTCTATCCTTTTTCCCCCTCCAGGTCCTCAGGTTGGGCCTAGCTCTAGTGGAGTTTGATTGAATTGCTTCATCTCTCTTTGGAAAGCTTGGACCGTTGAAGTAAAGTCCAGCTTGTTATCTTTTTAATGGCTATTTATGTAATGGGATTATGTATTTTGTTTTTTATGAAGATGGATATTGTACTTGGTTATGATCTATGGTTTTATGATGTAACAAACATGTTTAATTTCCGCTGCAATAAAATGAAGTTTTAGATTTCCAAGTACTATTTATTATCTGTCTTGTTGTAATTTTTCTGTTCTATATTCACTTATAACCTCCATGGAAGTTAATGCATTCCCTTTGTGAGTGACATTAATGGACGTGGGGTGTTACACACAACTTAAAACTAGGGCTGTCAATTTCCTACCCGGCCCGTGACCTGACCCGAAACCCGCACGGAAATTAGCAGGTTTACCCGACACGTTTAGTTAGCGGGTCTTTTTCGGGTCAACCCGATTTTGACCCGTTTATAAACAGGTGGATTTAGGGTTGACCTGCTAACCCGATTTTGACCCGCAAAACTCGATTATATATTGTATCTCTTCCATACCGTTAGTCTTTTATGTATACTATTATTGTTAGTCTTTTATGTATGCAGTAATCAGTATGCTCGTATATGTAAGTTATTATATTTTACTAATTTATTCTTATATGTTGTTAGTTATATTTTACTTATAACAACTATATCCCTTCCATACTGGTAGTCTTTTATTTATAAAGTATGGGAATATATACTTATGTATAGAAAATGATTTTTGAATATGGGGCTTTCATGCTTTATATATGTGTTGTCTGTTGGTGATTTTGGAACTTGTTACATGTTGATGATTATATAACAGTGTGCATGTTAATGATTTGGCTCTTTTGTTGCTTATATTAGTTGGCAATATCTACCAATGTGTCAAATAGGTAAACCCGACCCAACACGACCTGTCACGACCCATTTAGTTAAACGGGTTACGCAGGTCGGGTCGGGTCGGGTCAACCCGTTTATAAACGGGTTGACCCGACCCGTTTATAAATCAACCCGAACCCGACTTGACCCGACCCGACACTACCCATTGACAGCCCTACTTAAGCCATATTAAGGTTTATCAAACTAGTCGGGATTATCAAGCCTTATCGAAGTAGTCATTTATTTTAATATTCCCAATCCCAACCTATTCATCCCATGGAGAAAAACGAGTAGTACTCCATATTTAACACCCATTGTGTTATGGGTAAAATTAATTACCATTCAATGTTTCAAATCTAATTAAAGATTTAACTATCGCATGGAGTAAAATTGGCGGTTCTTCATTCTCGACGTTTCTTGAGTTCGGTCAATTTAGTTACCTCATTTACATCCCTATCTAATTAAAGACTCCTTAAAACTACATTTAGTTTTAATCTCAAAAATCATTACTTAATGATTGTTCAACTTCAGGAAAATTGATCATGTCTTTAACTGGGTTAAAGAACCAATGTCGCTTAAAACATAGTTCACGATAAACCCAAATCATCTTCCATCAAAATGTAATCTCCATAGAAATCATAATAGTATATAATCCATATAAATTTCTGTATTGAACTAATACTATAAATGGAATAACAGCAAAGCCATTTAAATTCCATAAATAGTAAAGGCCTTCCTTTACAGAAGCTCATCTTGATTATCACTAAATTGAATTCCATTCAATTCCAATTTCTTTTATTAAAATGGAAAGCTTTACTTTGGAAAATTTCGATTAAATATTAGAATGAAGATTTATAAATTCCAAATCTTAACTTCACTGTTAATCGGGTTAAAGAACTAATCTCATTTAATTAAAACATCATTCACAATGAACTCATAATCAACTACCATTAAATTTGTGACACCCCACGTCCGTTAATGCCACTCACTAAGGGAATGCATTAAGTTTCGTGAAGCACTATAGGTAAACAGACACAGAATAATTACAAGACAGATGTAAATAAGGCAGCAGTGGAAAATTTAAATTTTTATTTCAATCATAAAGCATAATACCGTGGTCCCCAATTTCATAAGTCACAAAAACCATTACAATAAAATAACTTCTGTCTTTCATCATCAGAGTACATAAGGATATGAAAAACATAATTTTCCCCAATTAAAAGAGTTAAGCCATAGTAGAGACAAGAACTTGAGCCATACTTCAGAAGTAGCTCCTAGCAAGATGATATCTGAGTCCTGATTAAGTCTGAGCGTTTCCTCCCTGAGAACCTAGAGTCTAGTTACTTTTAGTTAGTATATATATAAAATCAACATGATAGGCATACAAAGTGGATAAGAGAGATATTACTACATAAATGGCAGGTGTGACAAGGTAAGCAAGATAAGGTGTATGTGCTTCACTAATGATTACTCTGCACTATTACTAGTGTAACTAAATGAGATGATCCCTTCCACTATAAGTTGGTTGAGTTAGGGCATATGTCCGAGTGTACCCTAGCCACTACCCTAATCGATTGGCTCCATACCCCGTACATATCTTTTGCTGGCCCCACAGTAGGAGGTATCACTTCCTAAAGTGGCATCTCAAGATGTGCACAACCGTATCTACCGGTGTCCCGGTCGTCTTAGCCCCATCTGCCCGTCCCATGCACGCACATGTCCCTTGTCGGTTTGTGCCGCCCACAACGTTTGTCTCGTTTCGATCTCTTACAATCAATTAGTAAGCGTGCCCCTTCTTCGCCTATTACGGAGTTCTTTATTTGATACCTACTTCGGGTTACTGACTGAAATAGGTCCCACACAATATGATACAAGCTCTCCCCCTTTTTTTGTATCCCCACTAGATTTTCCAATGACTATGTGTACCCTTAGGTGTCTTTAATTACTTAGCCCTATACCAGTTATGCTTACCCTAAAGGGTGTCTTTAATTACATAACTTTATTATATTTTTCCACCGGTTATGTATACCACTAGGTGTATTAAATTACATAACCTTATTGGGTTAAGTTCATGGGCCTATATATAAATATTACCCAACCCCTCTAATTTACTTAACCCACCCACTACCCATCCAATTTTACTTAACCCTAACTTAAGTTCATAATCACATAATATTTATGGATTAAATTAGGTTTAGTAGTCCAATCCTTTTACCATGTCCATTTATGGTTTTACAATGGCTAGACCTCCCACATTAGGCCTACAATGTGTGGATGCTGGATATTCCAGTCGGGTCCGGGCAGACTTATTCACAGTTGGGCCTAACCTCGTGTCATAGCCCGATTCGTATTTACGTACTTAAACCTCCCACATTAGGTTCAACATAAGTGGGTGCTGGATTTGCCGGTCGGGTCCAGGCAGACTTCCACCACTAATGCAACCTAACCTCGTGTCATAAGTACAATTATGATTGCTAATTGTAATTACTAAACATCCCATTTTTAATTAATTAATCAATTAATTAGTCCTTTCCCTTTATAGGTGTCAATACATATTTCACCCAATATTTTGAATTACATGTCCATAAATGTTCACATTCAAATTATGCCATTTTTAACCCTTTTTTCCCCCGTTCCTTAACGAGCGCCCTCACAAAATTGGCAACATGCCTAGGCTAGACAACAGCCTAGTCATAAACGATAATAGGGAAAACAATGGGAATATAACTAAAATGATCATCTTGGCATAAACATAAACTTGTATGATAATAAGGTGAACATACATACTGGTATGAATATGAAATTGTCATCATAACAAGGTGATAATTTAGATCACATAAAATAGATCTAACATGATAACATAAGGTGACAATTTAGATCACACAAAATACATCTAACATGATAGCATAAGGTGATAATCTAGATCTGTCTAACAGTTTCAATGTCCACATAAATTAGATCTACTAATTTAGAAATAGATCTACACACATACACATCATATCATGTAATAGAAGTTACAGTTAAGATAAAGGTTTAGATCCAATTCTAACCGATTCTACGTGACATATGTTCATGATTTACATAAATGATTATATCTATCCAATGACATAACTGTCCAAATTAATAGATCTATATTAACCATAATATAATTACAAACCAAGATCCACATAGACAACATAATAGAATAACCACAATTGTATTAGTTCTAGGGAATTTGATCTACCATGACATAATATATGATTTATCACTTGCATAGAATCATACTTTACTACATATCCAAGATATAGTCTTTCACAATTTACTTTCATTTATCTAAAACTAAAAACAACTAGAAACTCACAATGTTAGATTTAGAGAATTGAGAAAGAACGGATGTAGAATTTCTGAAGTTGTAGAAAACGATTTAGTTCGCACACCAGTTGCATATGGCCTTCATGACTTCCAATGAAGAAAATATGAGAAATAGCCACCTATTTATAGCTGCAAAGCCCTCTGAAACCGACTGCCACCACAGCCCTAGGGGTGTCGACACCCCTGTGGGTGGGCCGACCCCTAGGTCGACACCCCTCTAGGGGGGTTGACCCTCTAGAGCGGGAATTTTGCCACTCAAATGAATTTTTCAAATTCGAACTATTTTGGATAGAATTCTGACTCAGCTCTGACTCATCTCTGACTCATGTATATGTATATAATTCTTCTATGCGTATACAAACTTAAAACCCTCATAACTTCCTCACACGGTGTCCGTTTTATGCAAACCAAATGTCTATCTTGACCAGAATTTCGAGACAGATGCAATGTTGTAGTACGTTTCCTCTAATTATAAATATTAAATTAATTATTATTTAATTTATTCTCTTTTAGTGTCAGTACAAATTCGGGGTGTCACGTTCTACCCTACTCAAAGGATTTCATCCCGAAGTCTCTAAGTTGAAAAGAATGCATATCCTACCATCCATCATCCATCTACTCATCCACCAACCAGTGGCGTCCATTATCCTTAAAGATTTCTAATGCTTATATGAATATATGTGAGGGTGTGTGTAAATTTCCTAACACTAATGCGAAGATCAGGCGGTCTACTGATTCAGTTGACCTCCTTATTGCAATGTATGTTAGTGCCATGAATCCAATATGTATGCGAATAATCCTATTGTATCATATAAGTTCTATATGTGTGCACACTCATTTGTCCAAATTCAACATCCATATGCTAGTTCATCCATTTCCATTCATAAAAGAAAAGAAAATGCACACACATCCATATGCAGTATGAGAGTGATTGAGCCGATCTTAGTGCCTAATGTGTTTGTATATGCATCCACAGGAAACCATTAGCAAATACTTGCATCCACTTGCATCCATCAAACATAACATGTTTCAAACAGATGTTTAGATCCATCGGATTCCTATCTAAAGGTCGAAAATACGATGGATAAGATATACTCTATTGACAGAAACAAGCACTGATAAAACTTAGGAAAAGGAGTTAAGAACATACACTTCAAGAGAAAAGGGTACGAAGCATGAATCTTGTCTTTGGTCTCCCAAGTCGCATCTTCTAGGCTATCTCCGCATTGAACTTTTAGCAACTTGATCTCCTTATTGCGCAACTTCTTAACTTCGGACCCAAGAATACGGGTAGGGACTCGTCTGACTGTCGCCTCCCGTTCCACTTCGACTTCTTCCAACATACTCGGCTTAGCAACTTCTACGATGTCATGCAGGCACATCCATAGGATTCAAACACATGTTTACGTCCATAGCCAATCCTCTCGGTTATGGGAAACGGTCCCACAAACCTAGGTGCCAACTTCCCTACTGATCCGAAGCGAACTACATTCCTTAAAAGAAATACTTTGATAAAAACTAAGTCTCCCACTTCGAATTCAATGTCAGTCCTTCTCTTGTCTGCATAGGACTTATGCCTATCTTGAGCTATCTTCATCCTCCACCGATTAAGGTCAATCTTTTCGGACGTTTCCCTAACCATATCTGGTCCAAGTAATAATCTTTCTATAGATTCCCACCAATAAGTTGGCGATCTACAGGGTCGCCTGTACAATGGCTCAAAGGGTGCCATGCCGATGCTATCCTGATAGTTGTTATTATAGCCAAACTATACTAAAGGAAGATGCTCTTCCCAAGTCCCTCCGAAGTCTTGGATACACAGCCTTAAAAGATCTTCTAGAATTTTGTTCACCCTTTCCGTTTGCCCATCGGTCAGAGGATGATAAGCAGTGCTTAAACACAACTCTATGCCTAATGCTTCTTGCAAACTCCTCCAAAATTCGCTGGTAAAGATGGGGTCACGATCACTCACGATGCTGGAAGGTACTCCATGAAGACAAACTATCTCACAAACATAAATTGTTGCCAACTATGGTGTCATCCTCTTACTCTTAACTGGAATAAAGTGAGTGCTCTTAGTGAGTCTATCCACTACCACCCAAATGTTGGTGTTCCCTTTCTCCGATCTAGGCAAACCAACTATGAAGTCCATAAAGACGCTCCCCTATTTCCACTGCGGAACCTCCAACGGATGAAGTAATCCACTGGGCTTCTTTTGCTCAGCTTTGACTTGCTGGAAAACTAAACATTGAGAAACAAATTTGGCCACATCTTTCTTCATCCTAGCCCAAAAGAAAACCCTCTTTATGTCTCTATACATCTTGTCACCACCTGGATGAATAGTCATCTTAGAATGATGGGCTTCTTCTAGAACTGCCTTTATCAAGCTTCCAGTTTGAGGAACACAAAGCCATCCATCTCGTCGCAACCACCCCTTTTCATCTATGGCATATCTATTGAGGTGACTAGAAGTTTCCCCTCTTCTGAGCTTATCCATGATGTCTAAAATCTATGAGTCACCTTGTTGCAAAGCTTCTATCTAGTCCATAAGAGTCGGTCGTATCTCCAAGGATGCAAACAAATCAGGAAAAACCTCGATGGAGGGTCTAAAATAAAAAGATGATATGAACTCCAAGTTCTTTCTCTCCACAAACAGAGCACTCAGGGCCACCCTCTTCCTACTTAGTGCATCTGCCACCACATTACCCTTGCCAGGGGGATAAGCAATCTTGAAATCATATAAAGCTAAGAACTCCATCCACCATTGTTGCCTTAAGTTTAAATCCTTCTGTGAGAATAGATACTTGATAGATTTATGATTGGTGTATAACTCGAACTTTTCTCCAAGTAAATAATGACGCCACGTCTTTATCACGAATATTATGGCAGCTAGCTCTAGATCATGGGAGGGGTAGTTCTTCTCATGAACTCTCAATTGTCTACCTCCATAACAAATTACTTTCTCTTATTGCATCCCTATACCGCACGCATTAGTGTAAACAATAAACACTTTACTTCCATCAGGGAAGGTCAAGACTGGGGCTGTTGTCAGAGCCCTCTTCAGTCATTGGAAAGCAACGTCACAATCTATGTCCCATGAAAATTCCAAATTCTTCTTTGTCAGCCTAGTGAGAGGGGTTGATATCTTTGCGAAATCCTTAATGAACTTCCTATAATAACCTGCCAACCCAAGAAAGCTTCTCACCTCGGTTGCATTTTTAGGAATCTGCCAATCTTGCACTGCAACCACCTTGGCGAGATCTACAGCTATCCCTTCTTTGGAGACTACATGCCCTAAAATTCTTACCTCTTTTCTCCAAAAATGGCATTTGGAGAACTTTGCCTTAAGCAGATGGTCAGGAGAGTTTTCAAAACTTTTCTCAAATGTTGGGCATGCTCTTCTTCATTCTTGGAGAAGATTAAAATATCATCAACAAAGACTACGATGAATTCGTTAAGGAACTCCCGAAACACCCTACTCATCAAATTAACAAAATAGGCGGGTGCACTTATTAACCCAAAAGGCATAACTGGACAGTCAAAGAAACCGTCCGAAGTTCTGAAAGCAGTCTTATCTATGCTGTCCTCACCCACCCTCAACTGATGGAACCCCGTGGCCAAGTCTAACAGAGAAAATACCGAGGCACCAACAAGCTGATCAAATAAATCATCAATCCTCGGAAGTGGGTGCCTATTCTTTTGGGTGAGCTTATTCAATTCTCTACAGTCAACACACAAATGAAGTGAACCATCCGCCTTAGTTGCAAATACTACTGGAGCACCCTATTCAGATATGCTTCGTCTGATAAACCCTTTCTCAAGTTGCTCCCCTACTTGCTTACTCTGCTCCCGTCTTTCCCTTGGAGCCATGTGGCGCACTTGTAATGCAACTGGCTTTGCGTTGTCCATCAGATATATGTAGAAGTCAATCTCGCACCTTGGAGGTAAACCTCGTACCTCATCAAAAACATCGGAATAATCTCGGACCACTAGAACAGGTTGCAAATCATCTATGGATGCACCGAGAGACTCTAGGAAGCTAAGCATAACAGACCCTTAGGGGTCACAAGGAACTTCGAGTGTTTTCCCATGACAAGTCAGCAGTCTAACAACCCTATTTTCACAATCCAGAATGGCCCCATACGTGGTAAGCCAATCCATTCCTAGAATGAACCCATAGCCCATAAACCCGAGCACATACGTGTCGCATTCAAACTCGACGCCTAACACAGATATTTTCAAACCTCGACAAATCATCGATAAATGAGCCGAACCACCAATGGGGTTTTAAACAACTACGGGATCTACTACCATACCAGTAATTAAGTGTAGAGATTCAACCACAGAACTAGATACAAACGAAAGTGAAGCACCAGAATAAAAAAGTGTTCTAATTGGATGGTTTGAAAGAGAAACTAAACTTTCTTCAGATATTTTTCTACCTCTTTCAGGAGCACTTATCGCAAGAGCATGCACCTGCCCTCCAGAAGTCCTTGCCCTTTGACTCGTCCCTGCAATCCCTATTTCTTAGGGCACTCTTTAGAGATGTGTCTGACCTCTCCGCAATTAAAGCAATTGGCCTTCCTTCTCTTACAATCTTTGATCAAGTGACCCTCCTTCCGACAATTGTGACATTTTCTCCTATCCTTGCCTTTGTCATCGTTCCCTCCTTTCTTTTGTTATTGTTGTTGCCCCTTCTTAGGCTACACCTTCTTGTTCTGCGATGTCCTAACAGCTTTTGTTTCCTTCTTTTCTCCCTTGCCTCCTCATGCATTAGGGACATATCAACAAGCTTTTCAAAGGTGGCCCTCATTGGAATATGGGACATAGATAAACCATGCAGAGGCTCAATCAGCTCTTTGGCAAACCGCAAAGCCTTTTTGTGTAGTGTATCCACCAACTCTAACCCAGACCTTGCCAGCTGGTTGAACTCATTCACATACTCCTTTACCGTCAAATTTCCTTGTTTAAGTGCTAAGAATCTCTCCATCGGTATGCTTTTGTCAGCTTGGGAAAGAAATTTCATTTAGAACCTCTGTCTAAAATCTTTCCAAGTTTCCACCGGACGTCCAGTTTGGGTGATTTCCCACCAAAATGAGGCTTTGTCCTTTAACAGCCAAGCAACTAACTGAATTTTTCTTTGGTCCTCCACTTCAAAGATTACAAATAAGTCCTCAGTCTCCTTAAGCCAATTCTGAGCTTCTACGAGTGTCTTGTTCCCATGGAATAGCCTTCCTCCCATAGCCCGGAAGTCTTTGCAGATCTTGGCAAAGTTGTCAGCTCTTTGAGGGGGAGTAATAGGAGGAATGACTAGCGCGACTGGGGGAGGAACGTCTCTTTGGCCATCGGAAGGCGCCGTGGCCTCCAAATACCTATGGAACCATCTGGGTATTGTGACGCCCTCTGGGATACCAGGGATGTTTTGTTCCCCAGACATGCTGAAAAAGGGAAAAGGAAGAAATTTAGATAAAGGACCGAAGGATGCTACATATGGATTTTTGGGGAATCTTTTTCAAAACACTTTTCTTTTGAAAATGATTTCTTTTAAAACCTTTTTAAAAATAATTTCCAAAAACTTTTATCTAATCTGGTAACCTTCAACTCTAATACCAAGTGTGGTACCCCACGTCCGTTAATGTCACTCACGAAGGGAATGCATTAAGTTTCATGAAGCGCTATAGATAAACAGACATAGAATAATTACAAGACAGAAATAAATAAGGTAGCAGTGGAAAATTTGAATTTTTATTTCAAACAAAAAGCATAATATCGTGGTCCCCAATTTCATAAGTCACAAAAACAATTACAATAAAATAACTTCTGTCTTGCATCATCAAAGTACATAAGAATATGAAAAACATAATTTTCCCTAATTAAAAGAGCTAAGCCGTAGTAGAGACAAGAACTTGAGCCATACTTCAGAAGTAGCTCCTAACAAGATGATATCTTAGTCCTGATTGAGTCTCAGTGTTTCCTCCCTGAGAACCTTGGGGGGGAAACGGAAGAAAGAAGGAGAAACAACAGGGTCAGACATAAAGTCTAGCGAGTCTAGTTATTTTAGCCAATAAATAAATAAAAGCAACATGATTGGCATAAAAAGTGGATAAGAGACAAATTATTGCTAAAATGGCAGGTGTGACAAGGTAAGCAAGATAAGGTGTATGTGCCTCACTAATGATTACTCTGCACTATTACTAGTGTAACTAGATGAGATGATCCCTTACACTATAAGTTAGTAGACTTAGGGCATACGTCTGAGTGTACCCTAACCACTACCCTAATCGATCGGCTCCCTAACCCGTAGATATCCTGTGTTGGCCCCACAGTAGGAGGTATCACTTCCTAAAGTGGAAATCCAAGATGTGTACAACCATATCTACTGGTGTCACGGTCGTCTTAGCCCCCTCTGCCCGGCCCACGCATGCACATGTCCCCGGTTGGTTTGCGCCGCCCAAACCGTCAGTCTTGTTTGGATCTCTTACAATCAATCAGTAAGCGTGCCCCTTCTCCGCCTAGTACGGAGTTCTTTATTTGATACCAATCCGGGGTACTGACTAAAATGGGTCCCACACAATATGGTACAAGCTCTCCCTCTTGTCTTGTATCCCCACTAGGTTTTCCACTAACTATGTATACCCTTAGGTGTCTTTAATTACATAGCCCTATACCAATTATGCTTACCCTAATGGGTGTCTTAAATTACATAACTTTATTATATTTTTCCACCGGTTATATGTATACCACTAGGTGTCTTTAATTTCATAACCTTAATGGGTTACGTTCCTGGGCCTATATATAAATATTACCCACCCCCTCTAATTTACCATCCATTTTTACTCAACCCTAATTTAAGTTCATAATCTTATCATCTTTATGGATTAAATTATCTTAAGTAGTCCAATTATTTTACCATGTCCATGTATGGTTATGCAATGGGCTAGACCTCCTACACTAGGCCTACAATGTGTGGATGCTGGATATGTCGGTTGGGTCCAGGCAGACTTATTCTACAATTGGGCCTAACCTTTTGTCATAGCCCGATTCATATTTATGTACTTAGACCTCCTACATTAGGTTCAACATTAGTGGTTGTTGGATATGTCGGCCGGGTCCGGGTAGACTTCCACTACTAATGCAACCTAACTTCGTGTCATAAGTACAATTACAATTCCTAATTGTAATTACTAAACATTCCATTTTTGATTAATCAATTAATTAATCCTTTCCTTTTATAGCTGTCAATACCTATTTTACCCAATAATTTGAATTACATGCCCATAAATGTTCATATTCAAATTATGCCATTTTTAACCCTTTTTTCCCCGTTCCTTAACTAGCGCCCTCACAAAATTGGCAACACCCCTAGGCTAGATAACAGCCTAGTCATAAATGATAATAGGGAAAATAATGCGAATATAACTAAAATGATCATCTTGGCATAAACATAAACCTGTATGATAATAAGGTGAACATACATACGGGCATGGCATGAAATTGTCATCACAACAAGGTGATAATTTAGATCACATAAAATAGATCTAACATGATAACATAAGGTGACAATTTAGATCACATAAAATAGATATAACATGATAGCATAAGGTGATAATCTAGATCTGTGTAATAGGTTCAATGTCCACATAAATTAGATCTACTAATTTAGAAATAGATCTACACACATACACATCATATCATGTTATAAAAGTTACAATTAAGATAAAGGTTTAGATCCAGTTCTAACTAATTCAAGGTGACATATGTTCATGATTTACATAAATGATTAGATCTATCCAATGATATAACTGTCCAAATTAGCTGATCTATGTTAACCGTAATATAGTTACAAACCGAGATCCACATAGACAACATAATAGAATAAACACAATTGTATTGATCTAGGGAATTAGATCTATCATGACATAGTATATGATTTAACAATTGCGAAGAATCATACTTTACAACATATCCAAGTCATAGTCTTTCACAATTTACTTTCATTTATCTAAAACTAAAAACAACTAGAAACTCACAATGTTAGATTTAGAGAATTGATAAAGAACGGATATAGAATTTCTGAAGTTGTAGAAAACGATTTAGTTCGCACACCAGTTGCATATGGCCTCCATGACTTCCAATGAAGAAAATATGAGAAATAGCCACATATTTATAGCTGCAAAGCCCTCTGAAACTGACTTCCACCACAGCCCTAGGGGTGTCGACACCCCTGTGGGTGGGCTGACCCGTAGGTCGACACCCCTCTAGGGGGGTTGACCCTCTAGAGCGGGAATTTTGCCACTCAATTGAATTTTTCAAATTCGAACTATTTTGGATAGAATTCTGACTCAGCTCTGACTCAGCTCTGACTCATGTATATGTATATAATTCTTCTATGCGTATACAAACTTAAAACCCTCATAACTTCCTCACACAGTGTCCGTTTTATGCAAACCAAATGTCTATCTTGACCAGAATTTCGAGACAGATGCAATGGTGTAGTATGTTCCCTCTAATTATAAATATTAAATTAATTATTATTTAATTTATTCTCTTTTAGTGTCAGTACAAATTCGGGGTGTTACATTCTACCCTACTCAAAGGATTTCATCCCGTAGTCTCTAAGTTGAAAAGAATGCATATCCTACCATCCATCATCCATCTACTCATCCACCAACCAGTGGCGTCCATTATCCTTAAAGATTTCTAATGCTTATATGAATATATGTGAGGGTGTGTGTAAATTTCCTAACACTAATGCGAAGATCAGGCGGTCTACTGATTCAGTTGACCTCCTTATTGCAATGTATGTTAGTGCCATGAATCCAATATGTATGCGAATAATCCTATTGTATCATATAAGTTCTATATGTGTGCACACTCATTTGTCCAAATTCAACATCCATATGCTAGTTCATCCATTTCCATTCATAAAAGAAAAGAAAAATGCACACACATCCATATGCAGTATGAGAGTGATTGAGCCGACCTTAGTGCCTAATGTGTTTGTATATGCATCCACAGGAAACCATTAGCAAATACTTGCATCCACTTGCATCCACCAAACATAACATGTTTCAAACATTTATCTAAACCTAAAAACAACTAGAAACTCATAGCGTTAGGTTTAGAGAATTGAGAAAGAACAGATCTAGAATTTCTGAATTTGATTTGCAAAGTAATTCATTGTATAAAATGATTCAGTTCGCACTCCAGTAACATATGGCCTCCATGACTTCTAATGAAGAAATTATGAGAAATAGCCACATATTTATAGCTGCAGAACCCTCTGAAAGCGACTGCCCCCTCAGCCCTAGCGGTGTCGACACCCCTGTAGGTGGGTCGACCCCTAGGTCAACACCCCTTCGGGGTGGTCGACCCCTAGGTCGAAACCCCTCTAGGGGGGTCGACCCCCTAGAGCAGGAATTTTGCCGCTCAATGAATTTTTCAAATTCGAACTATTCAGAATAGAATTCCGACTCAGCTCTGACTCATGCATATGTATATAATTCTTCTACGCGTATACAAAGTGAAAACCCTCAAAACTTCCTCATACGGTGTCTGTTTTACGCAAACCAAATGTCTATCTTGACTAGAATTTCGAGACAGGCGCAATGGTGCAGTCCATTTCCTCTAATTTTGAATATTAAATTAATTATTATTTAATTTATTATCTTTTAGTGTTGGTACAAATTTGGGGTGTTACAAAATTCCAATTATACGTTGGAAATTTTTTTGTTATCAAAACCATTTCAATTCATTTCAGTTCCTTTTCGTGTCCATCCAAAATCGGACATCAAAACCAACCTTTAATATTTTTGTATCCATCTAAAATCGGACATCAAAACCAATCAGTAACATTTTTGTGTCCATCCAAAATCGGACATCAAAACTAATCTTCAATATTTTTGCGTCCATCCAAAATCGGACATCAAAACCAATCTTTAAATTTTTGTTTCCATCCAAAATAGGACATCAAAACCAATCTTTAATATTTTTGTGTCCATCCATAATCGGACATCAACACCAATCTTTAATATTTTTGTGTCCATCCAAAATCGAACATCAAAAACAATCTTTTATATTTTTGTGTAACCAATCTTTTATATTTTTGTGTCCATCCAAAATCGGACATCAGCACCAATCTTTTATATTTTTGTGTCCATCCAAAATCATACATCAAAACCAATCTTTAATATTTTGTGTCCGTCCAAAATCGGATATCAAAACCAATATTTAATATTTTTGTTCCATCCAAAATCGGACATCAAAACCAATCTTGCTTCTTTACTGAATATAATATTAAAATAATTGTTTATATCCTGAACCAGAATGTGACCCAATCAATTACCGTATAATTTTATTTATATGGACTCCATACATCTCATAAGTTCAAAAATAGTGATGAACCACTATTAAACACCTAATTCACATCCAGAGTGTAATCTACAACTATATAAGCGTTAAATAATTAAATAACACTTACGATGGTTTGTCGATCAATCGATTGACATACAACTGAACACAAGAGAGATGTGTGAAGTAATTATCATCCTCGGACCCATGTGGGGTTTTCAATCAACATCCAATGATTATTATTTGCATACTTGGCTGATGTGTAAAATTATCATCCCAATACCCATGTGGGGTTTACATCACAATCCACGTGAACTTATATATATTATTTCCACAGTTTAATAATGATAACATTTAAAACAAACCTTTATTCTTCCTTTAGATATCTTTTGAAAAAGTTTTCAATTTATCTTTTCACAACTTAAACCATATTAAGGTTTATCAAACTAGTTAGGATTATCGAGCCTTATCGAAGTAGTCATTTGTTTTAATATTCCTAATCCCAACCTATTCATCCCATGGAGCAAAACTGGTAGTACTCCATATTTAACACCCATTATGTTATCGGTAAAATTAATTACCATTCAACATTTTAAATCTAACTAAAGATTTAACTATCATATGGAGTAGAAATGGCGGTTCTCCATTCTCGACATTCTTGAATTCGGTAAATTTAGTTACCTCATTCACATTCCTATCTAATTAAAGACTCCTTAAAACTACATTTAGTTTTAATCTCAAAAATCATTACTTAATGATTATTCAACTTTAGGAAAATTAATCTGGTCTTTAACTGGGTTAAAGAACCAATGTCGCTTAAAACATAGTTCACGATAAACCCAAATCATTTTCCATCAAAATGGAATCTTCACGGAAATCATAACAGTATATAATCGATATAAATTTCTGTATTGAACTAATACTATAAACGGAATAATGGCAAAGCCTTTTAAATTCCATAAATAGTAAAGGCCTTCCTTTATAGAAGCTCATCTCGATTATCACTAAATCGAATTCCATTCAATTCCAATTTCTTTTATTAAATTGGAAAGCATTACTTTGGAAAATTTTCATTAAATCTGTCGATCAATCGATTGACATACAACAAGACACAAGGGAGATGTGTGAAGTTATTATCATCCCCAGACCTGTGTAGGGTTTTCAATCAACATCTAATGATTATTATTTGCATACTTGGGCGATATGTAAAATTATCATCCCGATACCCGTGTGGGGTTTACATCACAATCCATGTGAACTTATATATTATTTCCACAGTTTCATAATGATAACATTTAAAACTGTAACATCCATCAACAACCAAACAATACTTCAATCACAAGCATTCAATATATATTTAGTTATAAAAATAAATAACTAAACCAAATAATTGAGTGCGAGAGTTCTCACCATTGGTTTCCACTCCGTTAGTCTTTATTAGGGGTGAGCGTTGGGTTGGTTTGGCTTATTCGATGATAAATTTTTCAAACCAAACTAAAACCAATAAAAATGGAAACCAAACCAACCAAATTAAGTTTGGTTGGTTCGGTAGGTTATCCGATTAATCCGAACAAAAAATGTTTTATACTTTATGTTTGAAATATTCACCATAATTTGAAACCAATTACAAACATATGATTATAGTATTATTATTTTTGATTTTTATGCTTTTTAATATTAATTTTGACTCATAGGTGATGATTAATATATACTGAAATAACTAAACTAACCTAAAATATTTATTATAATACTGATAATTTTGAAAATATAGTGAAAATTCGGTTAATTTGGTTAAGTCGATAACCGAACATAATATTTTTTTGGACCGATTACAAACCAATTTAATTTCAAAACTGAACCAAACCAACCAAAATAAATTGTTTTGGTTGGTTTTTTTGGTTTGACCGAATAATTCTCAGCCCAAGTCTTTATGCAGAAGAATGCAACCTTTTTGGCTCCATAGCCCGCATAAGACATCCAAATCATTCCAAATTAGTTTCATTAGGAACCCTCATTGATACGGTTCCAACGCATCTTGTTTCGCTGAATTCTAATAAAGTATGAAAAAGTTATGATCGTTTAAAATAAATTAAATTTTTCACTCTTTGTTTTTCTCTGTTCGGTTGTTTACATTGGATGTTTTATTCCATCAAAAATTATCATGAGCTCCAAAGCACTCAAATTTAGTTTTATTGCAAAGCCCTCATCGATACGGTTCAAACACATCTTGTTTCATTGTTCGCTAAACGGATTTTCTATCGAATTAGAAAACCGTCGCTTGAAATATCGTGATAATACCGCAAGTGCACGGCGTACTATTGTAATACGTAGTGAGTGCGAGTCGATCCACAGGGAAAGAAGTAATTTCAATTTTATTCACTTAAATTAAACCAAACTTTGAATTGTTCTAACTAATAAAAACTAATGAAAACTAGAAACGAAGTTGAGAGCTAAATATGAAATTAGAGAGTAATTTAGAAGTAAATCCACTCTCACATTTATGTAAGTTAGCAAACATACAATGTATGATCTCAATAAGTGATATAAATGCAACATTTAAACCACTTATGATTCTCATGAAAATGAAACTAAAGCAAAACTATTCTAAGTATGGTCTATGAACTATTGGCTAGAACTATAGACCATCAAATTTTGTTCATACTTTCATTTCAAAATCAATAATCACTTAGCAAATATTGTTGTAACTTGTGTTTGTATTGAATAAGAATAGCTCATTTGCAAATGCAACATAAGTTATCAAACCCATATGTATAAACTTACATCACTATTCACTAACACGAAGCACATATTAAAGGTCACAAATCATACAAATGTTGAACTTATATAAAGTTAGAGAGCATCATTACCCCTAAATCAAGGGATTAGGCACTCATATGTGTTATCATATCAACACATGTAAGTTTCAACATTAGAATATTAAGCAAAATGAAAGAAAACTAAGTAGAACAAGAAGAGAACTAAACTAAGAACATAAAGTCTAAGCTATGAACATAAAGTAAATGAACATGAAAGTAAATATAAGCTATCAACATGAATGTAAATCTAAGCTATGAACATGAAAGTAAAGAGCATAGAAATTAAATTGCATTAAAACAAAGAAGTTACATAAAGAAAATGGCTAAATAGCCTTTAAAATAAAAGGGAGCTATGATCTCCCACTAAAACTAAACTAAAGAGGATAAAAGAGAGCAGAATATTTACATTACATAAAGGGGTATATATACATGTTTGAAACCCTAAAAGCCTAATCACTTTTGTTGGGAACTCCCCAAAGTGCCCCTTCATGAAGCTTCTAATTCTCTCTCAGCCACTAACGAGTCATGTAGGATGCATGAGACCTTTTGTCTTATTCAATTAGTCTTTAATAAGAAGCTTAAGAGAAAGAGGGTAATTTAAGAGGTGTGGTCCTCCATGATCATGTATGAGAATTATTTCCTCCTCATTCCATTGTATGCATGCATTTGTGCTCCAAATCTTCATGTGTATGCATTATTTGTGCTCCAAAATTCCTATAAGAGACAAATACAAAGAACAAGTAATTGCAATCACAAATTAAAACATGCACAAGTGACCATTTTACGCCTCAAATGAGGATGAATGTATGACAATTTAATAATTTTAGGATTTTGGTTTAAAACATGTAAAAATAGCCAATTATGTTATTTATTTAATTAAAATAAGAATAAATGTTTGAATATAAATGTGCATGTTTACGTGCACATCAAATACCCCCACACTTATCTTTTTATTCGTCCTCGAATAAAACAAAAAAACTAAGATAAATCTGTTTTCGTAGGTAGCACGATTGCATTGAGCGTATGCAACAAGACGTTAAACCTCTGGGTTTCCCCAGTAGGACGAGTGTTGTCTCGTGAGGGTTTTCAGTGGATACTACCCACAAAATCCAATCGTTAAACGCAAAAAATATTTACAAAATGCAAGATTAGAAAATATTTACAAGATGAATGCAAGTGTTTTTTTTCAAAGGAGTCTTTACAAATCGGTAATTTACTTTTAAATTTAACACGAAGGAGTTAACACAAGTTTGGGTCGTCACTATGAAATTTAAGTCCGTTACTAATCAAAACTTCAAACAAAAGTCAGTTATCGTTACAAACTCCTCCAGCTTGGCCAGTTGTTTTGGTAGAAACATAGTGCAAATATGAAATGAATTCTGTAATCGATATCAACAATCGTAAAATGGTATCTTTAATTACTTTTGGTTAGCAAGTTAGGTCAAATAAGTGAAGAGTGTGCTTGGATTGCAAGTGCTAAATCTCTCTTTATTACAAAATATTTACATTATTATTATTTACAAATACCTAGGTATACCACCCCTACACTGCACTATGACTTACGTGAGGGTCAGTAATCCTAAGGTGTCCAACTCATAAAATGAGACGAAGGTATACCGACGCTGACTTTGTCAACAAGGTGTCCGAAAGAGCTTGGAGGGTTTGCACACCAACGCCAGATGTACCAGCAATGTTGGATACCCTTGGATTATATTATCTATATACACCAAATCATGAATGTGACCAAGATATACCGACGCTGACTTTGTTAACAAGGTGTCGGAAAAAGATTGGCGGGTTTTCAAACCAACGCCAGATGTACCAGCAATGTTGGATACCCTTGGAATATTATATCTATATACATTCCTTTTTTTTAATTTAAGAGATAAAGTTTAGCGAGAATATCTTAGCACAACTTCACTTAAACGATCTAAAGCGTTAACGTAAGTAATCTAAATCAACCGTTCATTTAATCGGATTACAATTTAGAAAACACTTCATACTCATCACCCATGAATTTCCCTATATACCAGTTACACTAAATTTGCTCATAATTCAAACTTTTCTTTCGTTATCCGTTAAGAGAAGTAAAATTTCAAATATTGTAATCGTATGACCAAAACCGTTTATCTACTTCATCGTGCCCATTTAAAAGTAAATTAAAATGCAATTTTTTTTGAAATTTTGTTTTGGGATGAAAAAGGAAAAGAAAGTTGAAATCTATTCAAAAACAAATAAATATAAACCTCCCCCCACACTTGATTTTGACTGTGTCCCACAGTCAACCCAAGTGGAAGGAGAAAAGAAAAGAAAATTTTCAAAATATGCGCTATATTTACAAGAGAAAAGAAAAAGAAATTATTTACAGCATATCAGAAAATATATTGACAAGATTTAAATGAAACGGTCTTCTAAAGAACGATTCATTTGTCTCTTCAAGTGTGAGAGACACAGCTTAAGCTCGAAAAACCAAGTCGTAAAAGCTTTTGAAGTTAGGTGTAGATTTGGAAAAACAAATGTTGTTTTATTAAAAATCGAATGAGTTGCTTTATTTTCAATGATTTTCGGGGTAGATTGAATTAATGGTTGAAATTCATCTTTAATTTCACCAATTTGAATTTCAATTTTATCATTGAAAATTTATTCGAAAATATCGATTTCAAAATCCAAATAGTGATTCAAATCTACTCTTTCACAATTCAACTCTTCTTCGAAAAGTCCAAAAAATTTGTTTTCACTAAATTCATCTTCCTTTGAATTATTAACAACTTCATTACTTATATCATTTTCCAAGTCTAAAGTTGTTATTTTCGAATTTTCAGAAAAAGGAAGATCGAATTTTAAATTTTGTTCCACCTTCTCATAAGAATTGAAATCCAACTCAATTACCTTATTATTAACAACCTCGTTAAGATCGTCATTTTCTATTTTGAAAGTTGTTATTTCAAAATCATCAATTGTGGGCAAAGGTGGATTTTCATTCAAATCGCTACACATTGAAACTTGATTTCGTTGGTCACGTCGTTTCAAGTATGTTTCAAATACTAAATCCGTGTGATTATCAAAAAATTTGTTCATTTGCTCGACAAAATCAAACTTATAATTATTAACTTGAGTAGTTTGAAATTGTTGGGAACAAAAATCGTTAATCGCACCATCATTGAAATTATTCCCATTGCCAAAATCAATTGAAAAATTATTCACATTTTCATTTTGAATTTGAAATTCATTTTGGAGTTCGAAATTGATTTGGCAAGGGTTATAATCAAAATCATTTGAATTTGGAAGTGAATACAAATTTTGATTATTCTGAAAACTTTGACTTGAATTGTTGCACAAATATGAATTACACCATTCATTTATTCTTTGATTTTGTTGTGTGCTCATTTCAAGTAAAGATTCAATTTGTGTTTCTGTAACACCCCACATCCATTAATGTCACTCACAAAGGGAATGCATTAGCTTCCATGGAGGTTATAAGTGAATATACAACAGAAAAATTACAACAAGACAGATAATAAATAGTACTTGGAAATCTAAAACTTCATTTTATTGCAGCGGAAATTAAACATGTTTGTTACATCATAAAACTATAGATCATAACCAAGTACAATATCTATCTTCATAAAAACAAAATACATAATCCCATTACATAAATAGCCAGTAAAAAGATGGACTTTACTTCAACGGTCCAAGCTTTCCAAAGAGAGATGAAGCAATTCAATCAAACTCCACTAGAGCTGGGCCCAACCTGAGGACCTGGAGGGGGAAAAAGGATAGAAATAGAGGGGGTCAGACATAAAGTCTGGCGAGTATGATAATTCTAACGATACTATTATCAAAATAACTAGACTAAGGCATAAGCTGGAAGACAAGTAAATGTCTAAGAACTCTTAGGAAGATAAAGATAGCGTTTAAGATAACGTTAAAGATAACGGTAAAGGCACACCTAATTACTAACGAATGATTACTACACTACACCACACATTACTACACTACACCACACCAGTCACCCTATTGTTTGATCCCACTTGCTTCACACAGAAACTTTATAAATAGCCTTACGTACCCCTAGCAGACTACATAGGTGTCGTCTGCCCCTATCTCCACTAGGTGTACCCCACTACCCACTTTCGATCGGCTCCCTACTCGTCGATACCCGTGCTGGCCCCACAGTGGGGTGTATCACTCCCCTAAAGTGGCAACCCGATACAACTTGAGAATGCACGGCTTATACCTAAACGATGCAACAACGTCTTACCTACCAGCCCGGGTCCACACACGCATATGAAACCCGTTGGACTTGCGTTGCCACCGCTCCCCGTTTTGGCCTCCTACAGTCAAACCCAACATGCGTGTCCCGTCCTCGACTTGGGTCGAGCCCACAAAGATACGTTTGGGATACTGGTCGAAATGGGCCCCCACAAGCTACCCACCTAAGCTTGTCACTAGTATATCCCACTTAACCCTCTTAGTCATGTTCATTTACATGTGTGTTTGGTTAAGTCTTACTAATCGTATTTCACATGCCACTAAGGGAACCCCCTAGATTCCTCATGCCATCCAAGGCACCTACTTAACCCCCATGTCCCATCTTACATGTTTATCTGGTTAAGTATTTCTTAATTCATTCAGGCCATAACCTCATAAAGACCTCTCACATTAGACTGGCATTTATGGCAGCTGGATTTGTCGGGCGGGTCCAGGCAGTCTTACACCATAAAAGAGTCTAACCTCGTGTCTTTACAACCGTTATGCTTTAGTTTAGGCCTAGGACCTCTCACATTGGGCTGACATTTGTGACCACTGCATTTGTCGGGCGGGTCCGGGCAGGTTTACGTCACAAACGAGTCCAACCTCGTGTCCTAAGCATTGATTAACACTTAAAATCTTTTACCCCAGTTTTAATAATTCCCTATTCAAATTATTAATTAAGTCAACTTTTAATGATGTCCATAATTGACTCAATTATGGCCATCCACTTATGGCATGCAAAATCATATCAATTGCACCCCAACTTTTTAATATTAAATCCTTAATATTACCCCTACCCCACGTTTATACGTTCGCTTATTCAACGCATAATATAGGCTAGACTTGTATAGTCTAACACCTAGCACAAAGATAAATTATCACAACATATAGACAATTAAAATAATCTAATCATAATAGGGGTGAAACTTGCATAAACTACACATGTTAAGGATCAAAAGGTGTCAACTTGTTAAATGTCTCAATTTACATGATATGATCATAGCCAAAATCTATACATAAACTTGCATATGGGGTTTTTAGGCAACATAATGATGGTGTGAACTAGCATAGGATATCACATATGTCATAGCATAATTCTATATGTCATAATAGATGTCTTGGCATATGTTCATAACTTTTCTAATCAATCTAACTTGCATATGTGACTTGTCATATAGATCAACATAACCCAAACATGATGATTTAATTAATATGAACTAACTAGCATATATGGTAACATCGTGGCCTTTTTAACATGTATGATTCATCACAACTTAGCATAGAAACTTTCAACATACATAACATCATCATAGCATGATTTACAACATATAAGATATCATCATCACATAACATTGGATTTACAATATACATGATAGCAAAAGGGGTTTACAACAACATATATGATAATTCACATCTTCTACTCATAATCCATTCATAACTCAACCTAATTAAAATGATAATAATCTTGTTAAGATCATCATACTCACAATTTAGAGAAGAAAAGAGAGAGTTTTGCTTTGCTTTAGGGTTGGGAGAATTAGAATTGAATTAACTTTTCTTCATTCTTATTTGGCGGCGGCTCCATTGATTTCCATGGCGACGGTATGACGGTAACTATCCTATTTTAATTAGGATTTGGGTTAGCATTAGGATGTATTTATAGGTGTAGGTAGTTATTTAGGAACATTAGATTAACCCTGAACCATGAGAACCAATCAAATGCAAAACCTGCATTTGAGCGAATCGGCCCACGGGTTGACATCCAAACACCCTGAATTAACCCCTAGTCGACCCAGCAGGGCTTGGGTCGACCTCAAAAATGGGCCGGTTCGGTTACTCCCCCTCCCAATTCGCCGTTTTGAACTTTTTCACATATTTATTTATTTAATTTTTAATTTATATATATATATATATCAATATATATATATATTCTCTGCGCAACCCATTTCACTTAATTCTTTTCTAAAAATTAAGTATACTTTAATTTGTGAATTTTAATGTTATAAAATTACGGGGTGTCACATTCTCCCCTCCTTAAAGGATTTCGTCCCCGAAATCTCCAAGTCAAGGAGAATGTATATCCTACCGTCTAATCGTCCATCTACTCAACCATCAAACACCAGCATCCATTGTCCTTAAAAGACTTCTAATGCTTTAATGTTTATATGCACAGTGTGTGTATATGTCCATATCTAATGCAAAATTAGGCGATCTACTGATTCAGTCGACCTCCTTAGTGCAATTCATGATAGTGCCATGCGTCCAATATGTATGCAAAAGATTCCTAATGATACATATTAATTCTATATGCGTGCACAACCATCCACCCGAATGCAGCAACTATATGATAATACAACCATTATACATCCATTTTACTAAATACATCCATATATTTGCAATATGCAATATGAAGTGACTGAGCCGATCTGGTGCCTAATAGTGTGTGTATATGCATCCACGAGCAACCACTAGCAAACACTTGCATCCACTTTGCATCCACCATACATAGCATGTCTCAAACACATGTTTCAACCATAGGATTATCCTAACTAAAGGTCAAAGATACTAGCGAGAGGATATACTAAAGATAAGATAAGTACAAGCTAAGCGATAAAGGAGAAATTAAAAGACATACCCTCAAAAAGAAAAGGGTATCGTGAACGCATCTTCTCTTCTGTCTCCCAAGTAGCGTTGCTCTCATCATCTCCCCATTGCACTTTGACTAGTCTGACCTCTCGATTCCTCAACCTCTTGATCTCCGACCCAAGAATGCGTGTAGGAGCTCGTCGAATTGTCGCATCACGCTCTATCTCCACCTCTCTAAGAAAGCTCGGCTCTACCACTTCCGCGGTCTTGTGCAAGCAGTTCCTAAAATGTGAAACATGGAATACGTCATGTACACCACTAAGTCTCTCGGGCAACTCCAATCTATACGCCATCCATCCAATCCTCTCCTTAATAGGAAACGGCCCTAAAAACCTTGGTGCTAATTTCCCAACAGACCCAAAGCGAACAACGTTCCGTAATTGAGACACTTTGACAAAGACCATGTCCCCAACTTCAAACTCGAGATCTGTCCTCCTCTTATCCGCATAAGATTTCTGCCTATCTTGCGCTGCTTTCATCCTCCTTCGAATCAAGTCGATCTTCTCCGAAGTCTCCCTAATCTATCAGGCCTAAGTAAGATATTATCCATAGATTCCCACGAACATGTAGGTGAACGACAAGGTCATCCATATAGAGCTTCGAATGGTGCCATACCAATGCTGTACTGAAAGCTATTATTATATGCGAACTCAACCAATGGAAGATGCTCTTCCCATGTACCCCCAAAGTCTAGGATACATAGCCTCAACAAATCCTCTAGAATGCGATTCACCCTCTCGGTCTGGCCATCCATCTGAGGATGATATGCGGTGCTCAAACATAACTGAGTCCCTACCGCCTCTTGTAAGCTTCTCCAAAATTCGCTAGTGAAAATAGGATCGTGGTCGCTCACTATGCTAGAAGGAACACCGTGCAACCGAACTATCTCTCGAACGTATACAGAAGCTAACCATGGAGTAGTCCTCTTACTCTTCACGGGAATAAAATGGGCGCTCTTAGTAAGTCTATCTACTATAACCCAAATTCCCGTATTACCCTTCCTCGATCGCGGTAATCCATCCACAAAATCCATCGAGATGCTTTCCCATTTCCATAGTGGAACCTCCAATGGGTGAAGCAACCCACCGGGTTTCTTTTGCTCCGCTTTTACTTGTTGGCACACCAAGCATCTAGCGACATACTCGGCCACGTCTTTCTTCATGCCGGCCCAAAAGTAAACTCTCTTCATGTCTTTGTACATCTTGTCCCCGCCGGGATGGATGGTCATCTTCGAATGATGTGCTTCGTCAAGAATAGTCTTCCTTAGGTCATCGTCTTTTGGTGCACAAAGTCTACCGTCCCTACGTAACCAACCCTTATCATCTAGGGTATACCTACGGAGATGGCTTGATAACTCCCCTCCTTTGAGCTTTTCTACTAACTCAACTAAATGTGGGTCGTCTCGCTGTGCCTCGCCAATCCATCCTAAAAGTGTAGGTCTGACCACCAAGGATGCTAGCAAACCGGGTACGAAGTCAACGGAAGGTCTAAAGTCAAACATCGAAATGAATTCTAAACTTCGCCGCTCAACAAACAAAGGACTTAAGGATAATCTTTTTCTACTTAAGGCGTCTGCCACCACGTTACCCTTGCCAGGGGTATAGGCTATTTCGAAGTCGTAGGACGCTAAGAACTCCATCCACCTTTGCTGCCTTAAGTTCAAGTCCTTTTGAGAGAATAGGTATTTTAAAGACTTGTGGTCAGTGAATAATTCGAATTTCTCGCCAAGAAGATAATGACGCCAAGACTTAAGCGCGAAAACAATAGCGGCCAATTCTAGGTCATGTGTAGGATAATTTTTCTCATGCGCTCTCAACTGCCTTCCACCATAGGCTATTACCCTACCCTCTTGCATTAAGACAGTGCCTAGTCCTATCCCACAAGCATCAATATAAACGGTAAACGATTTACTCCCGTCTGGCAATACTAAGACTGGGGCTGAAGTCAAAGCTCTCTTCAAACGTTGGAACGCATCATCACAATCTACGTCCCATGTGAAAACTAGGTTCTTCGTCAAGCATGTCAATGGAGCTTATATCTTTGCGAAGTCTTTGATAAACTTCCTATAGTAGCCACCCAACCCCAAGAAACTTCTCACTTCGGTAGCATTTTTAGGAACCTTCCAATCTTGGATGGCCACCACCTTCGCGGGATCTACAGCTATCCCTTCTTTGGAAACCACGTGTCCTAAGAACCGTACTTCCTTCCTCCAAAAGTGACACTTAGAAAATTTAGCTTTAAGCTTATGCGCTCGATGAGTCTCCAACACTTCCCTAAGATGTAGGGCATGCTCTTTTTCATCCTTAGAAAAGATCAAGATGTCATCTACAAAGACTAACACAAATTTGTTAAGTACTCCCTAAACCCCCTGCTCATCAAATCAACAAAGTATGCGGGGGCATTTGTCAAACCGAAGGGCATCACTAGCCATTCATAGAAACCGTCCGGAGTCCTAAAGGCAGTCTTGTCTATGCTATCCTTAGCCACTCTCAACTGATGGAACCCAGGGGCTAAGTCCAACTGCGAAAACACTGAGGCGCCAACTAATCGATCGAAGAGATCGTCAATCCTCGGCAGTGGGTGTTTGTTCTTCTTAGTAAGTTTATTAAGTTCTCTATAGTCCACACACAGTCTAAGGGACCCATCCGCCTTCGTGGCAAATACTACTGGAGCACCCCACTCCGATATACTTCGTCTTATGAACCCCTTCTCAAGCAACTCCTTCACTTGCTTATCGAGTTCCCTCCTTTCACGTGGAGCCATGTGGCGTACTGGCAAAGATACTAGTTTCGCATTATCCACAAGATATATTCGAAAATCTATCTCCCGCTTCGGAGGCAAGCCCTTCACCTCCTCAAACACATCCGAATATTCTCGGACCACTCTAACAGATCGTAGATTTTCCTCAGACGCGTCAAGCGATTCTAGATAACTTAGCATAACCGAATTTATGGGATTACAGAAAATTTCGAGAGTGTTGCCAAGGCGAGTCACGAGCCTTACTACTCTCCTATCACAATCAAGAACGACCCCATTTCTGGATAACCAACCCATTCCTAAAATTAGCCCATAGCCCGTGAAGCCCAACACATAAGCATCACATCTAAATTCAACGCTAAGTATGGAAATTTTCAAATCCAAACACAACATGGACAAATAAGCTGAGCCCCCTATTGGATTCAAAACAACTAAGGGATCCTCTAATAAACTGGTGTTTAAGTGCAGTGATTCAACTAATGATGTAGAGATAAACGAATGTGATGCGCCCAAATCGAATAAGGTATGTTAAGGATGATCAAACAGAAAAACTAAACTTTCAACAGAAATGGTTATACCTCGTTCTTGCAGCGGTGGGACCGCGAGAGCCTGAACTTGTCCCTTAGCCTGCCCTGGTGCCATAAGAGCATGCACATGTCCTCCCGAGGTAGCTCCTGCCCTCTTCCCCTTCTTTGGGCAGTCCTTCACTAAATGTCCCGCATCGCCACAATGAAAACAGCATGTCTTCTTTTTCTTTCGGCAATCCTTGCTGAGATGGCCTGGAGTTCCACAGTTAAAGCACTTCTTCTTTCCCTTGCCATTATTGTCTTTTCCACCCTTCTTGTTTTTCTGTTGTGGTTTCTTCTGATACCCCTTCTTCTCGGGTGCCTTATCAGCTTTAGCGCTTTTCTCCTCATGCATAAGCGCCATTTCTACTAACTTCTCAAAGGTGGCCCCCATAGGGATGTGGGTCACAGCCAACCCTTGCAATGGTTCATTCAAGCCATTCACGAACCTCAGCGCCTTCTTCTCCGGCGTGTTTACTAAGTCCAAGCCAAACCTTGCTAACTGATTAAATTTATTGACATATTCTTTCACTAATGAGCTTCCTTGCTTCAATGTCAAGAACCTTTCCATATATAGATTTTCTTCCGCCCTTGAGAGAAACTTCGCCTCGAACCTATGTCTGAAATCCGCCCAAGAGTCAATAGGACGCTCCCCATTAGTGACCTCCCACCAAAACGAGGCCTCTCCCTTCATCAACCAAGCTGCTAATCGAACTCTCCTCCCTTCTTCTACTTCAAAGATTTCTAGCAATTCTTCCACCTCCTTAAGCCAATCTCTAGCTTCCACAAACTTTTCTGACCCTTGAAATGGTTTTCCACCTATAGCCTTGAATTCCTTGCACGTCTTTGCAAAAGTATCTACGCGAGGAGGAGGAGGAGGAACGGGTGCAACTGGTTGTGGAGGAACATTGGCTGGACCTGCAGCGGCCCTAGCCTCTAATAACCTCCTATACCATCCTGGTATCATTACACCGTCGGGCAGATTAAGATCTTCAGCCATGCTGAAACGAAAAAGGAAAGATTCGGAATGGAGAATTCGAAAGATAAAGATATGGGCTATTGGAGATTATGTTTTTTTTCCTTAAAAACTATTCTCTTTAAATTTCTCATTAAAACATGTTTTTGAAAACACTTCTTCCAAAAATAACTATTTTTCTAAAGTATTTTTTTCTGTTCTGGTAACCTTAAGCTCTGATACCACGTGTAACACCCCACGTCCATTAATGTCACTCACAAAGGGAATGCATTAACTTCCATGGAGGTTATAAGTGAATATAGAACAGAAAAATTACTACAAGACAGATAATAAATAGTACTTGGAAATCTAAAACTTCATTTTATTGCAGCGGAAATTAAACATGTTTGTTACATCATAAAACTATAGATCATAACCAAGTACAATATCCATCTTCATAAAAACAAAATACATAATCCCATTACATAAATAGCCATTAAAAAGATAACAAGCTAGACTTTACTTCAACGGCCCAAGCTTTCCAAAGAGAGATGAAGCGATTCAATCAAACTCCACTAGAGCTGGGCCCAACCTGAGGACCTGGAGAGGGAAAAAGGATAGAAATAGAGGGTGTCAGACATAAAGTCTGGCGAGTATGATAATTCTAACAATACTATTATCAAAATAACTAGACTAAGGCATAAGCTGGAAGACAAGTAAATGTCTATGAACTCTTAGGAAGATAAAGATAACGTTTAAGATAACGTTAAAGATAACGGCAAAGGCACACCTAATTACTAACGAATGATTACTACACTGCACCGTACATTACTACACTACACCACACCAGTCACCCTATTGTTTGATCCCACTTGCTTCACACAGAAACTTTATAAATAGCCTTACGTACCCCTAGCTGACTACATAGGTGTTGTCTGCCCCTATCTCCACTAGGTGTACCCCACTACCCACTTTCAGTCGGCTCCCTACTCGTAGATACCGTGCTGGCCCCACAGTGGGGTGTATCACTCCCCTAAAGTGGCAACCCGATACAACTTGAGAATGCACGGCTTATACCTACACGATGCAATAACGTCTTACCTACCAGCCCGGGTCCACACACGCATATGAAACCCGTTGGACTTGCGTTGCCACCGCTCCCCGTTTTGGCCTCTTACAGTCAAACCCAGCATGCATGTCCCGTCCTCGACTTGGGTCGAGCCCACAAAGATACGTTTGGGATACTGGTCGAAATGGGCCCCCACAAGCTACCCACCTAAGCTTGTCACTAGTATATCCCACTTAACCCTCTTAGTCATGTTCATTTACATGCGTGTTTGGTTAAGTCTTACTAATCGTATTTCACATGCCACTAAGGGCATCCCTTGATTCCTCATGCCACCCAAGGCAACTACTTGACCCCCATGTCCCGCCTTACATGTTTATCTGGTTAAGTATTTCTTAATTCATTCGGGCCATAACCTCATAAATACCTCTCACATTAGACTGGCATTTATGGCAGCTGGATTTGCCGGGCGGGTCCGGGAAGTCTTACACAATAAAAGAGTCTAACCTCGTGTCTTTACAACCGTTATGCTTTAGTTTAGGCCTAGGACCTCTCACATTGGGCTGACATTTTTGACCACTGGATTTGTCGGGCGGGTCCGGGCAGGTTTACGTCACAAACGAGTCCAACCTCGTGTCCTAAGCATTGATTAACACTTAAAATCTTTTACCCCAGTTTTAATAATTCCCTATTCAAATTATTAATTAAGTCAACTTTTAATGATGTCCATAATTGACTCAATTATGGCCATCCACTTATGGCATGCAAAATCATATCAATTGCACCCCAACTTTTTAATATTAAATCCTTAATATTACCCCTACCCCACGTTTATACGTTCGCTTATTCAACGCATAATATAGGCTAGACTTGTATAGTCTAACACCTAGCACAAAGATAAATTATCACAACATATAGATAATTAAAATAAATCTAATTATAATAGGGGTGAAACTTGCATAAACTACACATGTTAAGGATCAAAAGATGTCAACTTGTTAAATGTCTCAATTTACATTATATGATCATAGCCCAAATCTATACATAAACTTGCATATGGGGTTTTTAGGCAACATAATGATGGTTTGAACTAGCATAGGATATCACATATGTCATAGCATAATTCTAGATGTCATAATAGATGTCTTGGCATATGTTCATAACTTTTCTAATCAATCTAACTTGCATATGTGACTTGTCATATAAATCAACATAACCCAAACATGATGATTTAATTAATATGAACTAACTAGCATAGATGGTAACATCATGGTCTTTTTAACATGTATGATTCATCACAACTTAGCATAGAAACTTTCAACATACATAACATCATCATAGCCTGATTTACAACATATAAGATATCATCATCACTTAACATTGGATTTACAATATACATGATAGCAAAAGGGGTTTACAACAACATATATGATAATTCACATCATCTACTCATAATCCATTCATAACTCAACCTAATTAAAATGATAATAATCTTGTTAAGATCATCATACTCACAATTTAGAGAAGAAAAGAGAGAGTATTGCTTTGCTTTAGGGTTGAGAGAATTAGAATTGAATTAACTTTTCTTCCTTCTTAGTTGGCGGCGGCTCCATTGATTTCCATGGCGACGGTATGACGGTAACTATCCTATTTTAATTAGGTTTAGGGTTAGCATTAGGATGTATTTATAGGTGTAGGAAGTTATTTAGGACCATTAGATTAACCCTGAACCGTGAGAACCAATCAAATGAAAAATCTTCTTTTGAGCGAATCGGCCCACGGGTTGACAGCCAAACACCCTGGATTAACCCCTAGTCGACCCAGCAGGGCTCGAGTCGACCTCAAAAATGGGCCGGTTCGGTTATTCCCCCTCCCAATACGCCGTTTTGAACTTTTTCGCATATTTATTTATTTAATTTTTAATTTATATATATATATATATATCAATATATATATATTTCTCTGCGCAACCCATTTCACTTAATTCATTTCTAAAAGTTAAGTATACTTTAATTTGTGAATTTTAATGTTATAAAATTACGGGGTGTTACAGTTTCAAGAGTTGAAGGTTGATCGTTAGTTTGAACATTATGTGGTCGAAAATCAGAGTTATTTGTATGATAGTTGCTATTAAAATATCCATATGAGTTTGGTGTAAAATTATATGGATTATATTGATTTTCACAACTATCATAAAATCCATGGAAATAAGGAAATTGGGACATTTTCAAGAAAGCTTCTCTTTTTTTTTTAAATATATAATCACAAAAGAAAATTGTTTTTTTTTTAGATTTTAGATATATATTTTTTTCAAATAGAAAAAGGTGAAAAAAAATTACAAAATGAAAAGTTTTTTTTTTAGATTTTGAGTTTTTTTATGTATGCATGAACCTAATGCAACTATATGAATGCAAATTACGTATTTACATTTTTTCTAAAATTATATATTGACGTTTAGATTAATTTCAACAAAAGATTCTCAGCCAATTAACGGACAGGAGTTATCAGTGCACCAGGAATCACCCTAGCAATGTAGCCGAAGGTTTAAGTACCTTCAGAGAAACAACCGATATAATCTTTACGAATCACCGTAATATTTATACACGGTTATTACTCTGCCGTAGTCTAGACACTAAGAAATAAGTCGTTAGAAATAAAGCAATTTGTCAAAATATAAATAATCCTTAAAAAATAAAAATAAAACTAGATGAATGCAAAACAGAAATTAAACGTGAGTTAACGATGCAACTACGAATGAATTTTTGTTTGTTTTTGGTTTTTTTTTTTTTTTTGAATGCAAATGCAAGCAACCAACAATGCAATTAAATAAAAATAAGGGAGAAGAGAACAATACCAGAGCATCTGAATTTATTAGCAATTTTTTTTAAGCGGCAAAATTTTTTAGCAAGCAAGCAAAGCGGCGCAAAGCAATTCAAGCAAGCAAGTCGATTCCTCTTTGTGCAACCTGAAAAGAGAAGATGATATATAAACAAGAGAACGAAAAGAGATTTTCTTTTGTTTTTTTTTCTTTTTGAAAGAAAGAAAAAAATTCACTTTAGAACTAAAACTAAAAGCAAAATACACACATTTAAAAATGAACAAACAAAATCAAAAGTTTAAACACCTTAAAAAAACTAAATCAAGATTCACACACAAAAAACTTATATAAAATAAAACAAAAGCAAAAGATTAACAAAAGAAATCAATTTTATTCAAAATCAGTTTCCCAGCGTACTTCTAACCAAGACACAGCAACTCAATCCCACACATAAGTAAGGCTCGACCCAAATAATCACATCACCCAAAACTGCTAACCCAGTTTACTTAAAAACAAAGGTGCTTCCAGATAAATCGTGTTGTCTCTGTTAGAATCAAAGCCGAATTCTTCTCCCAAATTAAAAAATAATATTGAAAAATCCGAAAAGAAAATCAAAGAAAAGGCTAAATTCTTGAATCTGTGATTTGGCTGCCTAAATCAAAACCACGATTGGGGAGTTATGAGGATTAATTTGAGGAGGCTATTGGCTGGTTCGAATTGGGTGGAGTTGCGTGGTGGTTCATGATTGACAGAACGAGGTTTTACAAATTGAGAGGCGATTTAGTAGGAAGTTGCTGATTGTGGGTTTCAGATTGACGGTGAATTTGGTGGAGAAGGTGATTGGTTGTTTCGAGTTCCTGAGTCTTAGGGGTTTTTCTTTGTGGTTTAGGAGAATTGGAAAAGGGGAATAGTGAGCTGATTGTTGATTCGCAATGAAGATTCTTTGTGATTTGTGAAGCACTTTGGTGTTGGAATTTGTGGTCTGTGGGGTGTTTTGGGATGATGTTGGATTTGTTGAGGAAGAAGTTGGTTGGTTTGTAGTGTAGCAAGAGAGTTGTCCGGTTGCAGTCTTCGATGTAGTGGATGTGTGGTGCTTCGAGGCTGAAGGTAGGTGTGTTGATAGTTGAAAACTGAAGCTGGAAAAAGGTAGAACTGTGGGAGTTCGGAGATGACTGGATTTGCGAATGCAGAGGAGTTTGTAAGGCTGAGTGAACTTGGAGTATGTGAGAAGGGAAGTTGTTGGTTGGGTATGGGTACTGTTTGGTTTGTGAAGTTGAAAAACAGTAAGGTTATGAGGGAATTGTGAGTAGTGTGGTTAAGGGTAATTGGTTGGAAGTTGTGCGATGAATACTGTTGATGGAATGGTTTGAGTATGCTTGCGGCAGTAGGCTTTTGTGGATGTTGAGGATGGTTTGTGGTTTAGAGGAGAATGTTGAGGGTTTCTGTGAAGGAGGTGTTTGTTGGAGTGCAGTTGCGAGGTAAACAAAGGAGACAGTGGCTGTCTGTGGTTGCAGCTGAGCTTGGGAGTTGTTTGATGAGGTTCTTAGGCGCGGATGCAGGAGATGTGAACGGAGAAGTTTCGATCAGTGGTTTTTGGTAGTTTGTTTGAGATATGAGGCGGGTTTCAGAGATAAGATTACAGAAAAGAAGTGAGTTTAACAGGAGGTTAAACAGGAGTGTATCAAAGCAAATTCACAGAAAACAGATATGTGCTCAGAAAACAGAAATTCTTATGTAAACAGTTTTGCTTGAAATGCAAACAATTTTTTTTATGAGACGCAGAACAGTACTATCTAATTGAAATAAATGTGCTTGTGATACTCTGTTTTGCAAATGACATACTATTTCAACAATATTGAAGAACAGCTAGCAACTAAATAAAAAATTGTTAACAGAAGTATTGAAATGCAAGACCAGAACCTGAGAAACAAATGCAAAGAACAACAAAAAAACAGAAACAATGAACAGAAATCGAACCGAGCAGCAAAAATGAAGTGATGGTTTTTTTTTGTTTTTTTTTTAAGTATAAAACTTACACTCTCAAGATAGAATAACACTAAAATTGTAACATCCCATATTTTTCCTGTATATTTGAATTTCAACTTTTAAATTTATAAATGGACTAATATTAGATAAAACCAAATTTTGTTGTTTTGATAACATTGAGTTTGTTGACTCGAGATAAGGAATGTGGAAATGAGTGTTGCTTAGAGAATATTGTAAATTGTAAATTTATATTTATTTATTAGATAAATTTGAATTATTTAGTTTATAGTTGAAATTCAAATTCAAGCTGGGAAATAGTAAAATTTTGAGCTGTTAAGTTATAACTAAAATTCCAAATTTAAATTCAAATAATCATATTTGGGAATTTAAATGCGTAAAATCGATGTGGAAACTTCATTTAAGTTATAATTTGTTTTAAAATGTATTTTTATCAATATTTAATTTGAATTTAAACGGTTAATTGAATAATTGAATATTCTATTTATTTAATCAACTGTGAAATTTAACCGTTTTGGCGACTATCTCGGAATTCGACGAAACTGGCACCATCGGAACCGGAACGGTGAATTATGCTAAGATTTCAATTTGCGTTACAATCCGACTTACCGTTTGGCTGTACGAGAGAAAATGTGAACAAGGTCTTTGTAAATGGATAATTGAGTATCTCTCATATTTGGGCCTTCTATAATTATATAAACAAAACCTTTTAACACCTCATCAGCCATTATCATTACACGCACAACTTTCTCCCTCAAAATTTTTCTCTGTAATGGCTGAAACAATATTTCAAACCCTAGAAAACAAAAATTTAAACTTGAAAATAAAATCTCTCAAAACCATAGCGTATTATATATCAATTCGAAGCTCTCGGCGATACGAAGCTGCTGGTACCATTTGTTTCGACATGCAGTGGACGGATTTGCCAGAAATCGCGGTCAAAGTTTCAGATTTTCGTGACCCTAAGCATGATTTTGGGGGTTTTTGATTTAGAAGTCAATCGAAGAATCGGCGACCTGGGTATTGAAGAGGATGTCCACACGAGTGTAACGGTTGTATTCATGTGATTTATTGTAGAGGGGATCGTCGGAATTTGGTCGAGGAAGGTCAGAAAACGTGACCGTTTAGCTCAACGGCGGGGGCCCCACGGGTGACCGGAGGTGACGCCAGTACCACGGGGAGGAGTGGCCTAAGATGAGCTTCACGTTGGTGGTTGTCTCATGATGAACGGTGGTCGGAGTGCGTGGTGAGGGACGGTCAAAGTTCGGGGTTTATGGGTTCCTTTCAGTCGATGCACTGTTCACCGAAGAGAGAAGGAGCGGGAAGAAGACATCCGAGCATGCTGACGTGTCAAGTGATGGTTGGGTGAGGGATCTTATATTTATTTATATATATTTAAATTTCAAACAATAAAACGCTGATAACTCCTTCGTTTTAATTCGGATTTGGACGCGGTTTGTTGCGTTGGGATCGTGGCGAAATTGCGGACGTTTTGGCGCTGGTTTGGTTGCATTTAGAGACTGTAAAATTTTGGGCTTCTTTCGGATGTCTGAACCACTACGGACGCAAAAGGTGAGTGATTCTTCGCTCACGAAATACTGAATTATTCTCATATTTATTGAATTAAATTATGAAGTAAGTTTGGTTGCATGGTTGCGTTGGATTGTTGATGTGTTGTTTAAATTTGACATGCAAGTGTGTTAACATGCAATCTAAGTAAATGATTAGTTATTTAATTTAATTTAAATCCCTAGTTGAAATTCGAACCCTTGTTAATCCTGGAACAGTTAATGCTGATCAGTTGAACGAAATGATGTGATGGATGTTTGGTTGAATTTTATTACTGAATTGATATTGACACCGCTTATGCCCATATTCAGTATATCATATTGCATGTTGGTTTTGACGATAAATCTCATTTGTACCCTCGATGTTGCGGGCATCTAATGAACCTGGGGTTTATCGATAAAATGAATTAAGAACACCGAGTGAAATGATAAATCTCTGTGACCCTGATTTGGATTGAAACGATAGATCCATCCCTGAAATATCGAGAAATTTAAATATTAAATCACTTGGCCATTAGATAGATAATTATATACAGACATCGGTCGGGTAAATGATTTTAATATTTGAAATTTTATTTGATAGAATTTCATTTAAAAGAATGTGTCGATACTCGATTTTCAAATTCTTTAAAGATTCTGAACTGGGATGATGATAAAAAGGGGTGAAGGAATTTTCCAAACCAAAATAGAAATATCTAAACTGGGATTTGAATATGAATTGAAACTTTCCAAAATAAGAGTTGGATTAGAAGGAAAATTCTTATGGGAATCAAATTTTGGGGAATTTAGAAATCAAGGGTATCTGAGTTGTTTAACTCAGTTGGAATATATATATATATATCTCGGAACTTTTGAATCAAGTAGTTGTTTTGAACGAGGTTGAAACGAGATAGGGAATTAAATGAACTCCGTTGAGACCGGAGGATAAATTCAAATATTTGAAGTTTGGAAGGAAGAAAGGGTTTGATTTGAGAAATTTATTTTAAATATTTATGCATTGATTCTAAATAATTGTTCTAGCTTTTAAACTATCAATTACCTTTACTTAATACTATCGTATTTAAATAATTTCCTTATAATTTATTGTTCAAAAGTTTCTAGTAAATCTTATATTAAGTATATATATAATATTTAAATTTCTAATTTATCTTAACTATTATATTCTATATATATCTATATATTTATTATATAAAATTTATTATTATTATTATTATTATTATATAAACATTTAGTTTACAAGTATTTTTTTTTCTTTCCAAATTTTAAATTTCTTCCGAATGGAGATGCTTGAATTGAACCACTGGTTCAAATGGAATTGAGATAAGAATCCGTGATAATTGGAAACCTTTGAGGTAAATTATATTCTATTTGAATATTTCTTTTTGGAAATATTATGTGATTATAATATAAGGGTATGGGATATTTTCTAGTTTTAGAATATAATCGGTTGGGTATGATTCTGATATGTTGATATGAAAATTTTATTCGTTGAATTTAAACTGGGTTCGAAACAGAAGATGATATTTTGATAGAAAAGCGAACCTTTGAAATGTAAAAGAACCAACCGATGTGAAAAGATGTAAGCGTTGGTTGTTAAAGAGACCGGAGTCGGCATAAGGCATACTCTCTGTCAGTGTCGATACCACTTTGACAACTGTGAACATTATGACGTATCCAGAATGAGTATGATGACTTGGAGGCGATTATTGAATCGAAGAAGATGTACGATAACGAAATAGCCCTGACCTTCGGGTCAGAATTGAAATGACTAAAACAAGAGCTATACCGTGACTAACTGAGGTAGCACCTTTGATCGGACACACTTCTTCGATAATATTTCTATGACTATGATGATGATGATGATGATGATGATTTGGGCCCATTTATGACTTTGGGAGTGTGTTCCGAGGTGGGCGGTAGTGGCTGCTATGCGTTACCACCGGTCTGGGAGTGTAATTGGTGGAATCCTACCCTGGGCATTGCCTCGAGTGCCTTGTCATATATATCCATATCGAGCCCCATACGATTTTGGTTTAGCATTTCCTTCTATGGAGTGCCCTCTGATAACACCAGTACGGTGAATTTACGGTACTGTATAGACTGTTGATGCCTATAAACGGCGTAAGGGTAATATGGTAATCCCGCTTACGCTATTTTCAGTATTTATACTTTACTGGATAGACACTATCATAATAGCGTATTATACTATGTATGTATTAGTTTAACGGATCCTCGAGAGATGGGAAAAATCCCGTAACATCTCTTGAGTTACTGCACCCATGATACTACTGTTATTTCGTATTTTGATTTGACTAATATGAGATGATTTAGTGCTGATCCGAGTGTTTGTTGTGTTTTCTTTTATGCAATACGCTCGGGTCAGCAGATGTTGCAGTTAGCGAAGATTTCCTTGCCTTGGAGGACGAGGACGAAGTTTGGCGTATATATCTATTATGAGTATGGTTTAACCACTGCATTTATTTCCGCTGCTTATTATGTACATTCGTATGTATATGTAACTCTAATAATCATTGAATGTTATAATCACAGTATACATTTCAACAGCTTTTAACTGCTATTTGTTTATTATATGTTGTCCTTCCGCTGTGAGATTCTGTTATTGTCTTTCTCTTCTTTCTTTCTTTTTCTTCTTTTCCTAATAACTACCTGCATTTGCGATTTGTTTGGATCGACGGGTGTGGATTATTGTCGATTTTAAACGGTCAAAAATAAGGGTCGTTACAGTTGGTATCAGAGCAATGGTTATCGATAACCCTGGCTCTGTTGGGAATTAACTCATTAGAGATGGGGTTAGTAATGCCCTAGAATGAGTTTGAGTGATATGAGAGAGCGTATTTGTATTTTGATATAAAAATGATTTTTATTGTGTTGGCTTGTTCTGTTGAATATTTATGGGTTCTGGTTGATATATGGGACGCCATCGTATCGATAGGAATTTATAAATAATCGAACAGGATGGATCGACATAATATGGTTTCCATTCATATTCTAAATATTTATATATCAAATATAATATTGGTTCAAGTATATGTGAAATCGTTTTAGTAGGTGGTAATTTTAAGCTATTACCTAATATGGTTGATTCGATAATAAATTTTATAAGGAAAATTCAAATGATCTATGAGAACAATTTGAAAATGAAATGATATCCAAAATAAAATTGGGTGAGAAAGATTGAGATTTAAATATAAATGAACTTGAACTTGATCCTGGGGTATCTTTGGAACTAGTTGCCAAAGTTTTAAATAATACTATATTTTAGGTATGATCGAAAAGAAATGGTTTTAAAGATTATTCAAAGTGGTATAATCCCTCCTTGGACCTTAGAAACGATGTCGGTAATGAGTGCACACATTATCGATGTTACTCCGAAGAGTCTAAGTGGGGGAGAGACCACTCAATGATTATTATAATCAGTTTTAACAAAGGATTTTGGATTTAACTCCATATAGTATAAATTTCATATAAAGGTATTAATATATAATATTTGAAGGATGAATTTGAATTTAAAACCAGAATTTAAATTTTGAGTTCTTTGATGACCAAAGATTTGGTTTAAAATTGTATATGGTAAGTTTTTTTTATAAATTATATAAGTATATATGTATGTTATTTTAAACTTGATTTGAAAATCTGGAATCGAGTATTGAGTTTACCTCAACTAATAACAACTATAAATCTATTTAAAGCGAAATTTGAATTCGAGATTTATAAAATTTATATTACGAGCCTGAAATGGCGCGGTAGTTCGAAAATTCGATTTCTAACTTTGAATAAATATATAAAATTCAATATAAGTCGGAATTGGATAAAACGAGAAACTCTAGGATCGAATTGACCATATCTTTCTAATGAATGTAAGCAATTTAGTTTCACTTTATAAATGGTAAGTTATGACTAAATTAAAATTTAGAAATAGCGCTATGGAATTTATATATATTTTATTAATATATATAAGCTCTTCAGGATAGAAATTTACAAACGGCTTTCAGAGTTCGATGGATTCAAATTTAAGGAAATCAATTTAAGGAATTTAATGAGTCGTTTTAGAATTCATGTGAATGGTTAGATTGAGTGAGAACAATTTGATTTGTACTAGCAACTAATGTTATGTAAGTTAAGGAAGTTGAATAAACAGGATGAAATAGAATGATTTATATAAACCATAGCGAACCTTAATCCATTTATATGGATTCGAAGTTAAACAAATCGAGCGAGCAAGTGAAATAAACTGAAAGTTAAAATATGGAATTTATATATATGTAGTTATATATAATTTATTAATATATACATATATAAGCTTAAAAGTGGAAATCATGCAAACGGTTTCCGAATTTGATGGAACCACTCTCGATGGATTTGTGTAAACATGAAATGAGGTCATAGAAATTTTAAATGGTTAAACCTCATTGGAAGATACATCGAATATGATTTTAAACATGAATTATGAAGGATATGGAACATAACTCAAATTTGAGTAGAAGAAAAAAAATCGAGTTAAATAATGGTTTAACTTAGGAAATGGAAAAAAATGGTTTGAGAACCGAGTATAAATCTTGAGTTGTGAATAGTTCTTAACTGAAATTTATGATTCGAGAGACTAATAAATGCATCGAGTTGATAGAGTAACCTCAAGAGGAAAATGGGAATAAGCGAATGAGGGAAGGATTAAAGTTATGAATCGTAGTGCCAGACAAATGAAATAAGATTCAAAAGTAAATTGGCTTATTCGGAATAATATCATGTTAAATGGATTCTAATCTGGGGTTCTAGATATTGAAGTGTGATATAAAATGAAACAACCCGAAATTGGTGGATTTAATAGAACGAAATCAACTTGGGAAATTTTATATAAGTCGAATCAGAATTTAATAGACACTTGGATTAAGTAAATAAACTTGATCCATGTTAATGAATTTAGAATGTAATATAAACAAGCAAGCTAAAAGTTAGAATGAATTCAAGTTCATTTGGAATTAAATGCTTGGAATGGAATTTGCTTCATATAAAGGAAGTGAAAACTTTTATCAAACAAACAAACATGGATATGTTAAGGAATAAAAGCATAAGTCACATTTTGGCATAAGGGAGCGATAATTTCTTTTAGATGATCGATCTTTGTTGAAGTATTTAAGTCCGAAAGGTTAAAAAAAAAACTTTATATAAATCAATGGTTATGCGAAAACCTGAAAATGTCAATAAGCTGGAAATAATATAGCCATAACTTTTGAATGGATGATCGGAATCGGACGATTCCGAACTTTTCGGAAACCTTAGAAATTGAGCTAAAACTTTCGTATGTAGCGCAGTGTCGGAATTCTCATGTTTACTTGGCCGAAATTCATGTTTTAGTTGTAGCATAGGTGCAGGAAATTAAAATCAAAGGCGCATAATCAACATTGTTTTGGCCATAACTTCCTAATGGAGTGTCGGATTTCGATGTGCGAGTACAATTCGGGAAGGCTAGAATCTGAACTAAAACTTTTCCTTAAAATGCTTGTTGAAATTTTGCTGTTTAAAGGGTTAAAAACTGGGTTGAACAACTCAGATCTGCATTTTTCAGTGTACGGGCTGAGGTGTTCGCCTTCACTAAAATAGTCATAACTTTTGAATGATTAATCCGAATTCGACAAATCCGGACAATTCCGAAAGCCTGAAATAAAAGCTACAACTTTTGCTTGTGTCTTAGTCCAATTCCATCATCTAAGGGGTGAAAAACTCCAATTTGTTCGCTGGCCTGTTATGAATATCTTGGTTTTGGAATTTAAATGGTCGATATATGTTGTGTAAGTTGTATAAAATTGCTATATATTGTATATATGATTCATTCTCATATGTATGTGAGTTGTAACAGGTGTAAGGAAGTGGTATTGCGCTTGGAGCTCGCTTGCGCTAATAATAAAGAGCTAAGGTAAGTAAAAACCCGCGAAATAAAACGCAAAAGAGGTATGTATTTGGGAATTATATTGATTTTTTGGGTTTTGTTTTGTTTTCCCTTGGTTCAGGGATGCCTCATCGATGATGAGATGTATATTTTGGTTTGATATACATATCGGGATTTTCCCGGGGCTCTCCGTACAGGGGAGATGCTGCCGAAATTTTCCGTGATTTCGGGAGTTAGAAAAATTTATGAGTTCTACCACTATATGACTTATTTTATAAATGCCATTTTTGAAGTATGGATTTTGAATAGATATGTGCTTAAATTCGTTTCGTTTTCTTTTCGAGGACGAAAAGCTTTTAAGTGGGGGAGAATGTAACATCCCATATTTTTCCTGTATATTTGAATTTCAACTTTTAAATTTATAAATGGACTAATATTAGATAAAACCAAATTTTGTTGTTTTGATAACAATGAGTTTGTTGACTCGAGATAAGGAATGTGGAAATGAGTGTTGCTGAGAGAATATTGTAAATTGTAAATTTATATTTATTTATTAGATAAATTTGAATTATTTAGTTTATAGTTGAAATTCAAATTCAAGCTGGGAAATAGTAAAATTTTGAGCTGTTAAGTTATAACTAAAATTCCAAATTTAAATTCAAATAATCATATTTGGGAATTTAAATGCGTAAAATCGATGTGGAAACTTCATTTAAGTTATAATTTGTTTTAAAATGTATTTTTATCAATATTTAATTTGAATTTAAACAGTTAATTGAATAATTGAATATTCTATTTATTTAATCAACTGTGAAATTTAACCGTTTTGGCGACTGTCTCGGAATTCGACGAAACTGGCGCCATCGGAACCGGAACGGTGAATTATGCTAAGATTTCAATTTGCGTTACAATCCGACTTACCGTTTGGCTGTACGAGAGAAAATGTGAACGAGGTCTTTGTAAATGGATAATTGAGTATCTCTCATATTTGGGCCTTCTATAATTATACAAACAAAACCTTTTAACACCTCATCAGCCATTATCATTACACGCACAACTTTCTCCCTCAAAATTTTTCTCTGTAATGGCTGAAACAATATTTCAAACCCTAGAAAACAATAATTTTAACTTGAAAATAAAATCTCTCAAAACCATAGCGTATTATATATCAATTCGAAGCTCTCGGCGATACGAAGCTGCTGGTACCATTTGTTTCGACATGAAGTGGACGGATTTGCCAGAAATCACGGTCAAAGTTTCAGATTTTCGTGACCCTAAGCATGATTTTGGGGGTTTTTGATTTAGAAGTCAATCGAAGAATCGGCGACCTGGGTATTGAAGAGGATGTCCACACGAGTGTAACGGTTGTATTCATGTGATTTATTGTAGAGGGGATCGTCGGAATTTGGTCGAGGAAGGTCAGAAAACGTGACCGTTTAGCTCAACGGCGGGGGCCCCACGGGTGACCGGAGGTGACGCCAATACCACGGGGAGGAGTGGCCTGAGATGAGCTTCACGTTGGTGGTTGTCTCATGATGAACGGTGGTCAGAGTGCGTGGTGAGGGACGGTCAAAGTTCGGGGTTTATGGGTTCCTTTCAGTCGATGCACTGTTCACCGAAGAGAGAAGGAGCGGGAAGAAGACATCCGAGCCTGCTGACGTGTCAAGTGATGGTTGGGTGAGGGATCTTATATTTATTTATATATATTTAAATTTCAAACAATAAAACGCTGATAACTCCTTCGTTTTAATTCGGATTTGGACGCGGTTTGTTGCGTTGGGATCGTGGCGAAATTGCGGACGTTTTGGCGCTGGTTTGGTTGCATTTAGAGACTGTAAAATTTTGGGCTTCTTTCGGATGTCCGAACCACTACGGACGCAAAAGGTGAGTGATTCTTCGCTCACGAAATACTGAATTATTCTCATATTTATTGAATTAAATTATGAAGTAAGTTTGGTTGCATGGTTGCGTTGGATTGTTGATGTGTTGTTTAAATTTGACATGCAAGTGTGTTAACATGCAATCTAAGTAAATGATTAGTTATTTAATTTAATTTAAATCCCTAGTTGAAATTCAAACCCTTGTTAATCCTGGAACAGTTAATGCTGATCAGTTGAACGAAATGATGTGATGGATGTTTGGTTGAATTTTATTACTGAATTGATATTGACACCGCTTATGCCCATATTCAGTATATCATATTGCATGTTGGTTTTGACGATAAATCTCATTTGTACCCTCGATGTTGCGGGCATCTAATGAACCCGGGATTTATCGATAAAATGAATTAAGAACACCGAGTGAAATGATAAATCTCTGTGACCCTGATTTGGATTGAAACGATAGATCCATCCCTGAAATATCGAGAAATTTAAATATTAAATCACTTGGCCATTAGATAGATAATTATATACAGACATCGGTCGGGTAAATGATTTTAATATTTGAAATTTTATTTGATAGAATTTCATTTAAAAGAATGTGTCGATACTCGATTTTCAAATTCTTTAAAGATTCTGAACTGGGATGATGATAAAAAGGGGTGAAGGAATTTTCCAAACCAAAATAGAAATATCTAAACTGGGATTTGAATATGAATTGAAACTTTCCAAAATAAGAGTTGGATTAGAAGGAAAATTCTTATGGGAATCAAATTTTGGGGAATTTAGAAATCAAGGGTATCTGAGTTGTTTAACTCAGTTGGAATATATATATATATCTCGGAACTTTTGAATCAAGTAGTTGTTTTGAACGAGGTTGAAACGAGATAGGGAATTAAATGAACTCCGTTGAGACCGGAGGATAAATTCAAATATTTGAAGTTTGGAAGGAAGAAAGGGTTTGATTTGAGAAATTTATTTTAAATATTTATGCATTGATTCTAAATAATTGTTCTAGCTTTTAAACTATCAATTACCTTTACTTAATACTATCGTATTTAAATAATTTCCTTATAATTTATTGTTCAAAAGTTTCTAGTAAATCTTATATTAAGTATATATATAATATTTAAATTTCTAATTTATCTTAACTATTATATTCTATATATATCTATATATTTATTATATAAAATTTATTATTATTACTATTATTATTATTATTATATAAACATTTAGTTTACAAGTATTTTTTTTTCTTTCCAAATTTTAAATTTCTTCCGAATGGAGATGCTTGAATTGAACCACTGGTTCAAATGGAATTGAGATAAGAATCCGTGATAATTGGAAACCTTTGAGGTAAATTATATTCTATTTGAATATTTCGTTTTGGAAATATTATGTGATTATAATATAAGGGTATGGGATATTTTCTAGTTTTAGAATATAATCGGTTGGGTATGATTCTGATATGTTGATATGAAAATTTTATTCGTTGAATATAAACTGGGTTCGAAACAGAAGATGATATTTTGATAGAAAAGCGAACCTTTGAAATGTAAAAGAACCAACCGATGTGAAAAGATGTAAGCGTTGGTTGTTAAAGAGACCGGAGTCGGCATAAGGCATACTCTCTGTCAGTGTCGATACCACTTTGACAACTGTGAACGTTATGACGTATCCAGAATGAGTATGATGACTTGGAGGCGATTATTGAATCGAAGAAGATGTACGATGACGAAATAGCCCTAACCTTCGGGTCAGAATTGAAATGACTAAAACAGGAGCTATACCGTGACTAACTGAGGTAGCACCTTTGATCGGACACACTTCTTCGATAATATTTCTATGACTATGATGATGATGATGATGATGATTTGGGCCCATTTATGACTTTGGGAGTGTGTTCCGAGGTGGGCGGTAGTGGCTGCTATGCGTTACCACCGGTCCGGGAGTGTAATTGGTAGAATCCTACCCTGGGCATTGCCTCGAGTGCCTTGTCATATATATCCATATCGAGCCCCATACGATTTTGGTTTAGCATTTCCTTCTATGGAGTGCCCTCTGATAACACCAGTACGGTGAATTTACGGTACTGTATAGACTGTTGATGCCTATAAACGGCGTAAGGGTAATATGGTAATCCCGCTTACGCTATTTTCAGTATTTATACTTTACTGGATAGACACTATCATAATAGCGTATTATACTATGTATGTATTAGTTTAACGGATCCTCGAGAGATGGGAAAAATCCCGTAACATCTCTTGAGTTACTGCACCCATGATACTACTATTATTTCGTATTTTGATTTGACTAATATGAGATGATTTAGTGCTGATCCGAGTGTTTGTTGTGTTTTCTTTTATGCAATACGCTCGGGTCAGCAGATGTTGCAGTTAGCGAAGATTTCCTTGCCTTGGAGGACGAAGACGAAGTTTGGCGTATATATCTATTATGAGTATGGTTTAACCACTGCATTTATTTCCGCTGCTTATTATGTACATTCGTATGTATATGTAACTCTGATAATCATTGAATGTTATAATCACAGTATACATTTCAACAGCTTTTAACTGCTATTTGTTTATTATATGTTGTCCTTCCGCTGTGAGATTCTGTTATTGTCTTTCTCTTCTTTCTTTCTTTTTCTTCTTTTCCTAATAACTACCTGCATTTGCGATTTGTTTGGATCGACAGGTGTGGATTATTGTCGATTTTAAACGGTCAAAAATAAGGGTCGTTACAAAAATCACAAACAATTAGAACAAAACAAAACACAAGAATTATCACACAAATGCACAACCCTTTTTTTTTTAAGGAAAAGCAAGACACAAAATAAAAAAAAAACACACAAATATTTACAAACAAACAAATACAAACGATGCGATTAAACACAATAAGCTAACAACAACAAAACGAATTTTTTATTTTTCTAAAAATATGAACAACTAACAAAAAAGAAATCGAAGAATAAAACTAAAATTAAATTCTGTCCCCGGCAACGGCGCCAAAAACTTGTTCGCTAAGCGGATTTTCTATCGAATTAGAAAACCGTCGCACGAAATATCGTGATAATACCGCATGTCCACGGCGTACTATTGTAATACGTAGTGAGTGCGAGTCGATCCACAGGGAAAGAAGTAATTTCAATTTTATTCACTCAAATTAAACCAAACTTTGAATTGTTCTAACTAATAAAAACTAATGAAAACTAGAAATGAAGTTGAGAGCTAAATATGAAATTAGAGAGTAATTTAGAGGTAAATCCACTCTCACATTTATGTAAGTTATAAACATACAATGTATGATCTCAATAAGTAATATAAATGCAACATTTAAACCACTTATGATTCTCATGAAAATGAAACTAAAGCAAAACTATTCTAAGTATGGTCTATGAACTATTGGCTAGAACTATAGACCATCAAATTTTGTTCATACTTTCATTTCTAAATCAATAATCGCTTAGCAAATATTGATGTAACTTGTGTTTATATTGAATAAGAATAGCTCATTTGCAAATGCAACATAAGCTATCAAACCCATATGTATAAACTTACATCAATATTCACTAACATGAAGCACATATTAAAGATCACAAATCATACAAATGTTGAACTTACATAAAATTAGAGAGCATCATTACCCCTAAATCAAGGGATTAGCCACTCATATGTGTTATCATATCAACACATGTAAGTTTCAACATTAGAATATTAAGAAAAATGAAAGAAAACTAAGTAGAACAAGAAGAGAACTAAACTAAGAACATAAAGTCTAAGCTATGAACATAAAGTAAATGAACATGAAAGTAAATCTAAGCTATCAACATGAATGTAAATCTAAGCTATGAACATGAAAGTAAAGAGCATAGAAATTAAATTGCATTAAAACAAAGAAGTTACACAAAGAAAATGGCTAAATAGCCATTAAAATAAAAGGGAGCTATGATCCCCCACTAAAACTAAACTAAAGAGGATAAAAGAGAGGAGAATATTTACATTACATAAAGGGGTATATATACATGTTTGAAACCCTAAAACCCTAACCACTTTTGTTGGGAACTCCCCAAAGTGCCCCTTCATGAAGCTTCTAATCCTCTCTTAGCCACTAACGAGTCATGTAGGATGCATGAGACCTTTTGTCTTATTCAATTAGTCTTTAATAAGAAGCTTAAGAGAAAGAGGGTAATTTAAGAGGTGGGGTCCTCCATGATCATGTATGAGAATTATTTCCTCCTCATTCCTTTGTATGCATGCATTTGTGCTCCAAATCTTCATGTGTATGCATTATTTGTGCTCCAAAATTCCTATAAGAGACAAATACAAAGAACAAGTATTTGCAATCACAAATTAAAACATGCACAACTGACCATTTTACGCCTTAAATGAGGATAAATGCATGACAATTTAAGAATTTTAGGATTTTGGTTTAAAACATGTAAAAATAGCCAATTATGTTATTTATTTAATTAAAATAAGAATAAATGTTTGAATATAAATGTGCACGTTTACGTGGACATCATTCATCAAATTCCGAGTTTGTATGCAAAGTTATGACCAATTTAATTTTTTTTTAAAATTATTTATTTATTATTATTATTTTTTCTGTTCGGCCATTAATGGCCGAACAGAAGCCATTCCCAGGGCCATTAATGGCCGAATGGCTGTTTTCCCCTAAAATTGTTACATTTTCAAATTCAAAATGATATCGGCCAATGCCCGAAGTTCTATGATGTTATATACATGCAAATGGGGCTTCTATAACTCGCCGAAGCAACTAATAACACAAAATTCATATGCACAAACATTCACACAAGAGATTTGCAATGATTCTTGATTATAAACTCCAAAACGAATAAATTTTATAACCAAAGCTAGCAAATGCGATATAAGTGAATTGTGAAGTTTTAGAACTTGTCGAGGTGACAACGGAGCTTCACAATATCACTAAATCAACTAGTAGCTTATGAATTAGATTGTGTGGATAATTCTAATCATAGTTTTCAATTTTATGAAACTCACACGAAAGAACCGGTAAGTGTATACATCTCTAACCAATTCATATGCATATACACAACTCTAAATGAACCTAAATGGCACTATACATGCTAATAGCTTAGGGTATGAACATGAAGAACTCACAAAGATCTCACCTTTGCTAGCTAGTAGCAAGAAATCAATCCAATGACAAGCTAGAACATCTCTTCGATAAAAACACTAGAATCGAAAACCTATAATCATATTGGACACATTTCCTAAGAATTTGGTCATAGGAAATCTCAAAAATCAAAGAGAAAGCAAGCTAGAGAAGATGAAGAAGATGAGGTGGAGCTTACCTAAGCTTCTGCACTTGATTTGCACTTGATTTCAACAAGAACTGGAGCTCCTAGGATTAACTAGATTTAGGGAATTTTAATTTCCCTATCCCCATTTTTTTATTTTTGGCTGAGTGTTTGAATGAATGGAAGGAAAGGGATGATTTGGGGTTATATGGTGGGCTAGGTTTAGCCAAACCAAGACCCAACCCAAGTGCCAAAACTCCGAAGCTCGGAATATATCGAAGCTTTTACTTTTCGAGCATGTAAACGACGTTTTGAACTCAATGGAAGTGGTTTCGAGTCCAAATTCGTCCATATGCAAAACGTGATATTTGGTCTTATATCAAATGAAAGAAACCAAATTTCTTCTACTCCAAAGGTACCGATGTTTTTAGTTTCAAAAGTCACAAACGACATTCTAAACCCAATGAAAGTGGTTTCATCGAAAATGGAAGTTGTTTGCCAAATGGCTATTTTTAAGGGCTATATGTAATATTAATATATATATATATATATATATATATATATATATATTCCACAGCGACTATTTTAAATTTTAATTTAGACTTAACTTACAATTTATAAAGTGAAATCCTAATTTCTTACAGTCGTTAGAAAATTACAATTCAGAATATTCCAATATTTCTTGTTTTATTGAAACCCTATTAATATTGAGTTTTATATATTCATTCAAAGTTTAAAAATAGAATTTTCAAACTACCACGCCATTTCGAGTTCGTTTTAATTAAATTTTAAGTTCATACATTCCAACTTCGATTTAAATAAATTTTAAATTAGTTATTCTCAAAATAAATCATCTTTAATACTTAAAATCCATTAAAAATAAATTATAAACTGGTTCCAAATTTTCGGTTTGTTACAATCTCCCCAACTTAAAATCTTTTCATCCTCGAAAAGGAAGAAGGAATTAAAGGTCGTTTACTTAATCAACTCAACCTTCGCTTGACTTAATTTTTTCAACTTTTCAGTTTCTAAGAGCTTTCTAATTCCTCAAAATTTGGCTAATGCCTTAAAGTTTCAAAAAAATTCGTCATAACCTTTTTTGTACGGGTTGATCTGTACAACTATAAAAGGTCTCTACGGGCTCCCATATATCAAAAGAAAACCCAAAAGCCAAGCGGCTAGCCAATCGGCTCATAAAATCATCAAACCCAATAAATACATTAAATATGTACCTGTTTGTCGGGCATACAATTTTATTCCTCTCATTAGCTTCTGTGCTATGACCTGTTCAACATTAATATATATATATATATATATATAAGTATGCAAATTCAATTTGAACAAAAAATTTCAATTTAGTTTCACATTATACTCGATTTGGCTAAATTTACCCTTCTATTTTCACATTGGTTTTATTGTTCCAATATTTTAATTAGTCAAACTAATTATCATCCATCACAACCAGCAATCAATTAGTTTATTATCTTTTCAAATATATAACATTTATATATACTCAAAAATCATATTTCAATGCCAAATCACAACATAAACCCTAACTAAGTTTTTGGTTCTCACATCAGTTAATTGGAATCATATAGATATCCCACTTTCGAAACTCGAATATAAACACTGATGATGCTCGAGCTATCATCAAAGTCATCCATAGCGACTAGAGTGTGATTCTATATCCATCCAGTATATTTAAGACTTCAAACACATGTTAATTACGCGTATATTCAAAATCTTCTTATACTCGACAGTCCAAAATCAATATCAAATAAAATACTCAAATACGTATAATAAGGTATAATTTTCAAAATTAAATTCATTTTTATAAATAACACTCCTCTAACTCATTCTAGGGTATTACTAACCCTATCTCTAACTAATTATTCTTATAGGATGTTACTAATCCTATCTCTGATGAATTCTTTCATTCGGTTCTAATGTGTCTTGTTCTCGCGCTTTGTAAACCAAAGCTCTAATACCAACTATAACGATCCAAACTTCGCTCCGTCCGAATCGATCACTAAACCGACAGAGACCGTTCGAAGTCCGGATTGCTTTGAGAACTTGATGCATCAGAACATGAACAATATAACATTTCATTGCTATTACAACAATTTACATCAGAGTATAAGAATATATATCAGAGTACAAATAAATATTCAACAAAAAAAAAATCAGTGATTTAAATTACAAAAGAGCGGAAAATATATACATAAATCATAATGTGCAGCGGAAAATATCAACTATCACAACTGAAAGAAATACACGGATACAAAGCTTTCCGAATATAGCTCTTGCTGTAATCCAGGATCCTGGGAAAAAAATATGCGAAAAACCAAAACTACTAACTGCCCACATGGAAAATATGGGCACGCAGAGTTTAGGTAGAAACAATAAACTCCGAGTCAGTCATGGGACTGGTGTGAGAACTAAAACAGTTATTAAACTTTTAGTTTAAAATAGGGTAAATCATGGGACCACGTCGTATGTCATGGAATGGGTTTACTTCCATGAATACTCTAAAATAAAGCAATTTATAAACAACGCAATGCTTTTTGAAAAATGAAGTTATTATAATACTTATGTCCCATCACACTATGCAAACAAAAACCGGATGATAGAGTTTTACCTTATAATAGCCAAACATGCTTGATACGCTTTAAACAAATCATTTTGATATTACTATAAATGCATAGTGTCAAAGCAACTTCAAATATAAATGTATCAATCATAGATGGCATAGTACCCCATCCTACTATGTCGCCATATAGGTTTACAACTAAAACCAAATGATGTCGTATTGGAAATTGTAGTTCCATCATGAGTCAAGGCAAGGGATCTTCCTCTCTGATTTCGAGACACTCTAGCAAATGACTCAGGATTACACACTTCGGCAACCCTTGGTTAGCGTTAGGGCCGGTCCTCCCTTACTTTTGAGGATTAGTTTTACCTGAATAATAAATTTCCCGGTCCTATAGGACCTATCACTTGGCCATTGGCGACCAATCACATCCGAAGCGCCACACAATCCATTATCCAAATAAGTAAAAAAAAATAGGCTCCATACCATGACATTACCCATAGCTAGAAAGAAACGCATGTCCTCCCTAAGGTCCTCAACCCATTTTTGACTCACACCACGGTGTGAAGCTCGCGAATTAATGCTATAACACAAAGCTATGCTATTTTAACGCCATTCTTTGATCATTAACCACAAGACTCTGCTTTTCAACAAAAGCCTTGATCACTTGCATCTTAGCATGCCACATTGTCAATCCATACCATGTCATTGATTTCTGCTAACATATAACCTCTTAGCTCGTATGTCTCAAATAAGGGTGTTAAGTAAGAGGATAAATTCTCCGCTACCAAACAGATACATATTTAGCAGAGATCAACGAATATAGAACACAATACACTGTCAGGCATAATCTATTTACTAGTTTATTCTGGGTCTGAACGAAACCGGAGGCACCTTATTCCTCATCCCATATGTTCAATACAGGAGAGAGGTCCTCGCAAATACGGTTGATCTCCAAGTACGTCTGGATGATCACCACTTATTATCTCATCTTGGGTGTACAACCCAATCAAGACATCAGCAATCATCCAAACGATGTGAAGATTTATAAATTCCATTAAATCTTAGAATGAAGAATTATAAATTCCAAATCCTAACTTCACTGTTAATCGGGTTTAAGAACTAATGTCATTTAATTAAAACATCATTCACAATGAATGCATAATCAACTACCATTAAATTCCAATTATACGTTAGAAAAATTCTGGTTATTAAAACCATTTCAATTCATTTCAGTTCCTTTTCGTGTCCATCCAAAATTGGACATCAAAACCAATCTTTAATATTTTCGTGCCCATCCAGAATCGGACATCGAAACTAATCTTTAATATTTTTGTGTCCAACCAAAATCAGATATCAAAAACAATCTTTAGTATTTTTGTGTCCATCCAAAATCGGACATCAAAACCAATCTTTAATATTTTTGTGCCCATCCAGAATCGAACATCAAAACCAATCTTTAATATTTTTGTATCCATCCAGAATCAGACATCAAAACCAATCTTTATTATTTTTGTATCCATCCAGAATCGGACATCAAAACCAGTCTTTAATATTTTTGTGTCCATTCAAAATCGGACATCAAAACTAATCTTTAATATTTTTGTGTCCATCTAAAATCGGATATCGAAACCTATCTTTAATAAACCAATCTTTAATATTTTTGTGTCCATCCAAAATCGGATATCAAAACCTATCTTTAATATTTTTGTGTCCATCCATATTCGGACATCAAAACCAATCTTGCTTCTTTACTGAATATAATATCAAAATATTCATTTATATTCTGAACCGGAATGTGAATCAATCAGTTACCATATAATTTTATTTATATGGATTCCATACATCTCATAAATTCAAAAATAGTGATGAACCACTATTAAACACCCAATTCACATCCAGAGTGTAATCTACAACTGTATAAGTGTTAAATAATTAAATAACACTTACTATGGTCTGTCGATCAATCGATTGACATACAATTAAAATCAAGGGAGATGTGTGAAGTTATTATCATCCCCAAACCCATGTGGTGTTATCGATAAATATCCAATGATTATTATTTGCATACTTGGGCGATGTGTAAAATTATCATCATAATACCCGTGCGGGGTTTACATCACTATCCATGTGAACTTATATATTATTTCCACAGTTTAATAATGATAACATTTAAAACTGTAACATCCATCAACCACCAAACAATAATTCAATCACAAGCATTCAACATAGATTTAGCTATAAAAATAAATAACTAAACCAAAGAATTGAGTGAGAGGGTTCTCACAATTGGTTTCCACTCCGTCAGTCTTCATGCAGAAGAATGCAACCTTTTTGGCTCCACAGTCCGCATACGACATCCAAATCACTCCAAATTAATTTCATTCAAAAGCTCTTGTTAATTTAGACATAACTTACAATTTATGAAGTGAAATCTCAATTTCATACATTCGTTAGAAAATTACAATTCAAAATATTCCAATGTTTCTTGTTTTACTGAAATCCAATTAATATTGAATTCTATATATTCATTCAAAGTTTAAGAATTGAATTTTCAAACTACCATGCCATTTCGAGTTCGTTTTAAATAAATTTTTAGTTCATACGTTCCAACTTCGATTTAAGTAAATTTTAAATCGTTTATTCTCAAAATAAATCATCTTTAATACATAAAATCCATTACAAAATAAATTTTAAATTGGTTCCAAAATTCCGGGTTGTTACAGGAGATTTCATGGGAGCAATTCCAAGCTAAGTTTAAAGCAAAGTTTATCTCCACAGCTCAGAAATCAGCTCTATTCAAAAAGTTCGTAGAAAACAGAATGGCCTTTCTGTGCTTGACTATATTTCTGATTTCGAAGTTTTGTCCAGATATGCTCGTTCATACATTGATACATCTTATCAAAAGAACGAGAAGTTTATTATGGTTCTGGATGCCTATATTGGAAGGCCATTGGTAGGTCATCTTGATGATTCATTAGAGAAGATTGTGGAAAAAATTATTCTTCATGAGAGTTTGTTTCCTAAGGAAGCACATGTTGTAGCTACAACCAAAGAAGTTCAGAAATCATAGCAAGGTGGTAATAATAAGAGGAGGAAGCAACAACAACAGAAGGGAAAACATGGCCAAAAGAAGCCTAAGAGTGGGGCGGTTTGCTTTAACTGCTAACAGAAAGGCCATTTTGCTAATGAGTGCAAGAATCCCAAAACTGAGAAGAAGTGCTTCAAGTGTGGAAAGCTTGGGCATGAGGAGAAAGATTGTTTAGAATCAACTAAAGGCAAGCAGGTAGTGAAGGTATACGCTTTGGAAGTCGTGTCATCTTCTTCAAGAGCTCCTACTGGTGAGGAAAAGGGAAAGGGTGTCATTGTGTAAGGTACTCTTTTTGTTAATGATGTTTCAGTTCATGTGCTTTTTGATACTGGAGCATTACATTCTATCATTTGCAATGAACTTGCAAGTCACTTGGGTTTAGAACCCGAGATTTGTGATAGATCCTTCGTAGTGACTAATTCTGTTGGGGGTTCATCCAATCTTTGCATGATATGTCGCGCTCTAGTGTTGTCGAGTCATGGTTGCTCTTTCATGTATGATAGCTTTGTTCTTAACTTTGCTGGGTTTGGGATCATCTTATTAATGGATTGACTAAAAGGTATGCGGCAAGGGTGAATTGCGATAAACTAGAGGTAGGGTTGGGGATGTGGAATGGCGAAAGGTGTTGATTAGATGTAAGTGCAAAGAGGGTGTTTTCGTGAGCTATCTATATTCGCTTGGGATTCCACAAGAAGACTTTTCATCTGTGCTGATCACTAATGAGTATGAGGATGTCTTTGACGAGGTCAAAGGGTTGTCGTCGCATCGTGAGATCGAGTTCACGATCGATTTGGTCGAGGTTGTTAGACTAATCATTATGGCTCTTAGGCGGATGACACCTAAGGAACTGTGAGAGTTGGAGGTGCAAGTTCGTGACCTTCTAGGGAAGGGATTCATTCGGAGAAGTGTTTCCGAATTGGGTGCACCGGTCGTATTTGCAACCAAGGAAGATGGCTCGTTAAGGTTGTGTGTGGACTATCGTGAGTTGAATAAGGTGACTAAAAAAACTAGTATCCATTGCCAAGGATATATGACTTGTTCGATCAGCTTCACGAGACCAAGGTGTTTTCTTACATGGATTTGGCAACGGGGTTTAACCAGTTGAGGGTGGCTAAGGATAGTGTCCCAAAGACTGCTTTTAGGACACAATCCGGTTTCTTCGAATGGTTGGTGATGTCATTTGGGTTAACTAATGAGCCAGCATATTTTGTGGATCTTGTGAATAGAGTTTTTAGAGAGCAGTTGAACAAGTATGTGCTTGTGTTCGTGGATGACATTCTGATTTACTCTCAGAATGAGGAAGAGCAAAAGACACACTTGAGAGTTGTGTTGGAAATCATGGAAAGCATCAGCTGAGAGCTAAGTTTTCGAAGTGTCACTTCTGGAAGAGTGGAGTGAGGTTCTTAGGTCATGTTGTTTATGGAAATGGGATAGAGGTTGACCCCGCTAAAGTGGCAGCAATCCGGGACTGAGATAGGCCTAAGAATGCGACGGATGTTTGAAGTTTCCTTGGGTGGCTGGTTATTACCGACGTTTATCAAGGATTTCTCCAAGGTAGTTGCACCGTTGACAGGATTGACGAAGAAGAACCAAGTGTTCACATGGGATGCGAAGTGTGAAAAAGCGTTCGGGATCCTAAAAGAGAGACTAACGAGTGCTCCTGTGTTGACCATTCCAAGTGGTAATGAAGAGATGGTGATATACACCGATGCATGTGGTACTAGACTTGGAGCGGTATTGATGCAAAAGGATAAGGTTGTGGCCTGCACGAGTCGACAACTAAAGCCGCATGAGAAGAATTACCCAACTCATGATTTGGAGTTGGCGGCGATTGTTTTTGCTCTGAAGATGTGGCGACATTACCTGTTAGGAGTTCGATTCGAGTTGTTTACGGATCACAAGTCGTTGAGGTATCTTTTCTCCTAAAAGGATTTGAATCTTCGGCAGCAAAGATGGTTAGAGTTTCTAGCGTCATATGATTTTGGTATAGCCTACACTCTAAGCAAAGGCAACGCGGTGGTAGATGCGTTGAGTCGGAGACACGTAAGTTTGGGAGTAATGTTTTCGGAATGGAAGAGCCTCGATTATTTGGCAAGGTTCAATTTCAGGCCAAGGTGTGAGTTGGAACCTGAAATGTTGGCAAGCTTGTGGATAAGACCTACTCTTATCGAAAGGATTGGTGAGAGCCAAAAGAAAGATGCAAAACTTGTTGAGTTTATCCCAAAACTGGAACCATAGAATAAAGAGTTTGAGGTCGATCAAGAAGGTTGGCTCCAAAAGCAAGGGCGATTAGTTGTCCCTGATATTTATGGATTGAAAGATGAGGTTCTGAGAGAATGTCATCACTCGAAGTTGATGATTCATCCCGGTGGCAATAAGATCTATCAGTACATGAAGCGAGTCTACTACTAGGAGGGGATGAAGCGAGATATTGGAAAGTTCATTTTCTAGTACATGAACTGTCAGTTGGTGAAAGCTGAACAAAAAGAAGCCAAGTGGTTTGCTTCAGCCAATGGACATTCCTACATGAAAGTGGGATCAGATATCGATGGACTACCTATAATTAGGGTAGGAAACGAAGGGATTTGGGTCATCGTGGATCACTTGACCAAAAGTGCAAGGTTCATTTCTGTCAAGTCAACTAGAACGGCATCGAAATTAGCTGAACTTTATGTCAAATGGATAGTTCGATTCCACGGTATCCTAAAGAGCATAGTGAGTGACCGAGATCCATTATTTATGAGTGGAATTTGGATGAGTTTGCAAGAAGCGTTGGGAACCGAGTTATGTTTAAATACTGCTTACCATCCCCAAACTGATGGTCAAATGAGAGGGTCAATCGAGTTTTGGAAGATCTCCTGAGGTCTTGTGGGTTAGACTTACGAGGATCATGGGAAGACCATTTGTATTTAGTTGAGTTTGCATATAATAATAGCTACCAGTCTAGCATTGGGATGGCACCATATGTGGCATTGTATGGTAGACCGTGCAATACTCCAGCATGGTGGTTAGAAACTGGAGAAGTTGGTAGTTGGGCCAGAGATGATTAGAGAGACCTCGGAATGTATCGAGATCATTCGACAACGAATTAAGGCAGACCAAGATCGCTAGAAGAGCTATGCGGATAGGCGTCGAAAAGATTTGGAATTCAACATTGGTGACCTGGTTTTCATGAAGATTTCGCCACTGAAGCATGTGGTTCGATTCGGAAGTAAAGGAAAGTTAGATCCAAGGTTTGTTGGACCATTTCTGATAGTCGAGCGAATTGGAAAGCTCTCATATAGATTGGAGTTACCCGATAAGATGTCGAGTGTGCATAATTTGTTCCATGTATCGTTTCTACAGAGGTTTGTGCATGATTCGAATGTAGTGGTACCTCCAGACTAGTACGAAGACCTTGAAGTAGAGACATTAGTTGCGAGACCTCGTAAGCCACTTTGTGTTGTGGGGAATGACACGAAACAGCTTAAGAGGTAGACAGTTAAGCTTGTCAAGGTACAATGGAGTGAATATGGAGATTATTGTACATGGTAGATGGAAGAGAGCATGAGAGCGACTCATCCAGAACTCTTCGCCGGCATGAACCTTTGATATCGTATCATCGCTACATTGTTATATCTTGTTGTTGTTGTTTGATAGAATTCAGCGTGCTAGGGTAAGGTCATGGATGCATGGCTTGATGGTTGATAGTTTGGATGATAGAATTGGCTTCCCATGGATGATAGGCATGCGCGATTGTTGTGGTTGCTTGTGTTTTCTTGGAATTTCGGGGGCGAAATTCTTAAGGGGGGAGAATGTAACAGCCCACATTTTACGCATCAGAAGATCGTAAAATATTTTTATTTTTATTCCTAAAGGGTTGGATTATTCTCATTTGTTGATATGTTACTTATGGAGATGTGAGACATGTCCATAATTTTTACCGATTTTGTTTGTGACCATTTTGCCTCAGTCAGCCTTGTACAGGGCATAACTTTTGAGTTAGGTCGAATCAAAGGGTGAGACCTGTGCAATTGGAAAGGAACTGATGATTCCCTTTCCTGGAGTGGTAACATTAAAAATTTGGCTCAGCAATTTGGGAGGAATCATTGTTTTAAGGTTTTTCATTTGGTTGTTCAGGATTTTGAGCCACAGAGGGATAATTTGAGAAGGCCCAATTAGTAGGCTGATGGAAACTATAAATGGAGAGTGTGAGGTATGGGAAATAGTTTACTTCCCCATTCTCTCATTTGGTGGCCTTGAGCTCCCTCTTCCTTTAATACCTTTACACCATTAAAAATCAAAATCCAAGGAGAAAAAACATAGATTTACGCCACTGAAGGCTAGATCTACATCAACTGAAGCAAGAGTTCATCAGATCAAGAGGTTTGGTGTGAGGTGCTTGCTGTCCGGATTCTTATTTCATCAATTTTAGCTTGTTTTGGTAAATCGATGAGTGATTTACATCTCTCACATGGATGCAATCGAGTAAATGAATGTTTGATCATGTTTTTCATCATGTTTAAGTGTTTTATCATAGATTTATACCTTTATATGTCCATTTTCACATGAATCGGCCTATGATCTATTTTAGCAAGTTTAATTTTAGGATTTCAATGCTATTTCATGTTTATATGCAAGTTAGATGTATTGTTTTATTCATATTTACATTTATGGTGATTTTGGTGGATTTTACATGATTATTGATGAAATGGCCAAATTGGTGATGTTAGTGGTTTCATAACATGTTCATGATTGTGCTGAATGGATTGGTTGAGTTGGTTTCGTCAATTGTGTCGATTGGCGGAGTTTTGGTTGAAATTGGAGTTGCATAGGAGCAGTGCTGGTTTTGGGTCACACACGGAGGGAGGGTCGCACCCTGGTAGGGATTTCTTGGGGAATAAGACATGAGACGGGCTCGAGCGAGCCAGGGAGTGGATCGGTCGAGCGGATAGAAGGCCGGTTCTAGAGCTGGATTTTGAACGCCATGTGGAAGGGTTGGTCGCCCCTAGTAGTATAGTTAGTCGGTCCTGGCCTGGTCGTTCGATCATAAAGTTGGGCCAATGAAGCGGTGGGTCGAGCGAGCCTGGGGTTGGTCTCACATCTGGTCGGTCCATATCTGGTCAGTCGCATCTGGTTGAATGGGTCAGTTGTACCATGTTGGGTTGAGCAATAGGGTTGGTCGTACAATGTTAGGTTGAGAAAAGGGTGGGTCGGTCGCACCATGTAGGGTCGGTAGGTCAAGCAAGACAGGGTCGGTCGCACAGGGTCATTTTATGGAAAAATTATATTTTCGGGTACGACCCAGATTTGAGCAAAAAGTGCTTTTTAAAATTTTTTCTGCCAGAAGTGCCTTAACCCGTGCCGCAGTGTAGTGGTGGTGTATCTTCGAAGTGAATTCAAGGAGGAAGGTTCGAAGTGTTGAAAAATGTTCATTGATCGGTGTAGAACAACGAGTGAGGTGACTACTCAAAGGTTGTGATTTGGTAGATAATCGATTACTCGAGAAGGTTGCTTGAGCTAAGAAGAGTCTTCGGCTTGGGTGACTAGAGATATGAAGGCCGAGAGATTATCGTTGTCGTAAGTTCTAGCAGGCTCAAAGAAGGGGTACGATGGGGGCACCCAAATGACCGGTTATAGGTCGAGTACTCTGGGTATCGTTGAAAGGCTTAGTTGTCAAGGTTGGACATACATACATATCGTTGAAAGGCGTATGAAGTTTGTGCTAGAACTGGGGTTACCATTAGCCCTTGACATATGGTAAGGTTGGCCGTTATACGATTAACGATGGTTTCAAAGAGGGTTTGGCGGTGATAGCCAGAGTCAGTCATGGATGATTGGTTGTTCTTTTTGTATCGTCTCATGTAGGTTGTCCAACGTCGAAGGAGATGTTCCCTGGGTTCCTGTTTGATATTGGTTTAGGCCTCTAGGGCTTGTACTTAAGGGATGTTGAATTCGATTAGGATGATTTACATAAAATCAAGATGTTATAAGTGCTTACCATGATTGAATGGGTGTTCTAGTTTCCATGGACGAATGGTTGAATTGTTTACCGTAAAGGCTATCAGTGTCCGATGGGGGGAAGATTGGGTTGAGCTCTTCTCTGATGTTGTGGGTAGATTAGTATGTTTATCTATCCATTCTCATAAACTTTATTGTTAAAGTTTAATAGTTGTTTTATCACTCACTAAGACTGTTGTCTGACTCAAGGTTTTATATCTCCTCTTGTTGCCTTGGGCTGCTCATCCGGTTGTGGGTGGACAGACTAAGTAGCAGGTTACAGGTGATTAGTGAGGACAATACTGCTTTGCGAACGTGAGCAGGAGGTTAGCGTACCATTTTTATTACTATCTAGTATTTCTGTTTCCACTGTTTGAGTGCTCTATGAATGTTTTAGTGAGGCCTTATGTACAAACTTTGGTATTTGTTGGATAACCTTCCAGGATGTTGAGAAAGTTTGAAAAGTTTGCTATATGATGCTTCATTACTATTACTTGTTTTATATGTTCTATTATACTTTATCCTTGCGCTGTGAGTTCTACGATAGGTTCTGCTTGTGTTTACCTACTCTAATGATCGTCCATAGCTGTCGTGCACACCTTTCAGTTCATTATTCCTCTTATTAAGTGCAGGAGTTGTGGGCGGTCATCACAGCTTATATGCTAAATGCACCCTTTAAGAATTTCAACATGCAAAACTGGTTATGTAAAGGGGGCAATTTAATCACGAATTAAAATGTTGTACTTTCGGTGCAAGTTAATTTAACCACCCCTGCTGCTACCTTATTTTGCTTTTAGTCTTGGCTATGTCGTTATTTGTATTTATTTAACTTCCATCTTGAGGTGTCGTTTTAGTTTGAGGGTGTCGGTGAGGCTTTGCAAACATAAATCTTCAGGATGTTCTGATCTTAGTTTAACTCGTACTGGGTTTGGGAACCAATCAGGCTTTCAATGGTGATACTGAATTATTTGGTCTCGGTCGAACCATCATTGAGTACCATTATCGATTTGATTTTCCTTGGCATATGCCTTTCATCTATTAAATTTTAATGTCGGGGAGCCAATATTATCATCACCAAAGGCCTAATTGTCTCCAAATATGGTTATCTATTTCCAACCTCTTTAAGATTGACTCTTAAAATCGATTTGTTATACAACAAATATAGCCTTTTACACTAACAAGTTGTATTGTTGTTAAACCAAAGGCCAAGGGTTCCAATACTCCTTGAGCTAAGAAGGAGTTTGCTTCAAAGTCTTATTTAATCACTTCTCAAGATAAGGTAAGGACTGTTCTTGATAGTTTTGGAATAGCTGGCATAGATGCCATTGCTGCCTCTCACTAAGATTCCCTTCAGAACCCTCCCAAAGGGTACTTTGCATACTCAGCAATTCATATTTGGCACGGAGGCTTCCTTCCATTTCCATCGTTCCTGCTCAGGCTTTTGTGTGACCTGAGAGTTATTCCTATCCAACTTTCACCCAACACCTATACCTTGCTTTTATGCATAGAAGTTTTGGCACTTGCGTCGAGTCAAACTTCTCTTAGCCCCAAACTTATTCGTTACATGATACGATTCTCTAAAAGTGCAGAGTCACCTATCTGGCATGCGAATCCTATAGAGAGGCTGATAAACGACAGCATTAGAAGGACTAAACCCTGGGAGGACTAATTCTTTCTTGTTAAGTGCCCTCCTGGTATATCGGGAAAATCCATCGAATGTGGTAAGCTTCTTGTCCTTCGACAACAATTATGTTACGCACGTATTTCTTGATTAACCCTTGGTTTTACATAGAGCGTCCTTCAAAAAATGCACTTTGTCGGGTGACGAGTCTCAAGTTGTTGAGGCTATTTTTAATGCGCCGAAGGATCTTAGACATCGGTCATCTTTGCTTATTGTTGATAAGCTTCGTTAATATAGCCTCCTTCCTCCGGGGCAAAAGATTTTGGGACCACCGTCGATTCAGTTTTCTATTGCTAAGGGTTTTTCACTGAATTCTAATACATTTAATGCAGCATCCCCTATATTCCTAGGTGATTTGAGCCGAATTACACTTCCGTTTGGATAAGGTTTTTTCTTTCACTTTTACCTATTGATTTTCTTGCTCTTAGCTTTCTGATATGACTTTCTCTATTTAGGATCCATGGCTTCTGAGAGCATTTCCACTCTCAATGTTTTTGCCCAGTTTAATGTTAATGCTTTAAAGAGGCTTTATGGTTCCAATATTAAGCGATCGCCCAAAAAACAAAAGCATGATAAGTTGGTCCATTTTTCTAAGGATGTTGTTACCATGATATAAACTCAAACGACTTTTAACCCAACTACTTCCGATGCGATAAGATTATTGAGATTGATAGTTCCCCCAACATTTCTTCGATAAATATCAATATTTGAAGATTTTGATGGTTTTAATTGTTTTGATTTCAAATAAAATTTGTAAAAATCGTGATTTGGAAAATAAAAGTTTTTATGTCATACGAAAGGATTTTTAATCAATTATTAATATATTTTTTATTATTTAAAAGTAGATAATCTATTTTAAAATAGGTTTTTCCTTATAAAGCGTATATAAGAAATTCCTAAAAATCCTATTTTATCTAAAATTATTTTAAATATACTTTAGCTTATTTTCATGAATTTCAGCGTATAAGAATGAGAATTAAACGATTTAGTAAAAAAATATGTCTCATACCATGTATTTTGAGTAAATGGACACCATATCTGTCCTTTGCTTTTCATTACCAGTTGTTCTATTTAAATAATCATGTTGTAACGCCCCACCACGAGATAAAACATCAAAGATAATCCATAGCTTCTTGGATATGGACGAGTGATAGGCTCGACAGAATAATTCCATCGAATTATCCCTAAGATAAGATGTAATAACTTAATTTGGGATAATATGGAATAAATATATTCCTAAACATATCCAAAACTATCAACCTAACGAATCAAAGAAGCACAGGATTAGCAATACCCATAGTTGGTGGCAAATAATGTCATAAACACCAAAGATTCCAATTACTAGGAATAATTAATTTGGTCGTATTGACAAGAGTGGAAAGCAGTAAATAACACAAGAGATTTATAGTGGTTCAGCCTCGTGAGGGGCCTACGTCCACTTTGAAGCGTTGTCGGAATATTATTGATCACAAAAAGTTACAAGGTTGAGACCATCTCTTGACATCTCATTACATTCATTTCAAAGCTATATGATGTCATCTCTAAGCGATATGATGTCATCCCTAAGGCTATATGATGTCACCTCTAAGACATGATGTCATCATTATCATATATGATGTCATAATTATCATATATTTAATATACTAGAAAAAAACACTTTTGCCCTTCTTCTTCCTCAAATAGGAGATGCCATTAAAGTAGCTCACTAGAGGTCTTGAGCTCACAAATTCCAACCCCTTTCAAGTGTGAAGTCATGGGGTATTTATAGGAAAGGGGTTAGGTAGAAGTAGGTGGGAGTAGGTAGAAATAGGGGACCACACCCAAAATTTTGCACCTCAGGCCTGTAGATGCCTGAATTTCGCACCCAGCCCTAGGGTGCGAATTTCGCATCTCGCGGGGTGTGAAATTCGTACCCCAAGGGGAGTGCGAAATTTGTACCTCCCGGGGTGCGAATTTCGCACCTTAGGGTACGAATTAAGCATCCAATGGGTATAAAGGTCTCCTTTTGGGAGGTGCGAAGGTCATGGGTACGGGTGTTTTGGTGGCCCTAGATCTTGGTTTGGCAATGTTTGGAGGAGCGGCGAGGTTCACGGAAGTTGTGGCTGAATCCTGACTTCGAGTCGATCTGGTAATTCTGGGCAACACACTTGTTAGTTGAAATCAGATGAATCAGGCGGTGCCCACTGTTTCGACCTATCCGGCTAGGTCGATCGCCACCGGGACTGTGGATCTCCGGACCCCCACCGGCGCTGCGCCCAGACCTGCTTGACGACTCTCCTTCGGCTCAGAGCATGGCTCCCCTTTGGCTCGGCTGCGGACGGATACTGATGGAGTTCGCGTTCGAGGGGCACGACATTCTGCTAGTGGCCAAATTTGAGTCTTCTGGTACTAGACCACAGATGACATTGGCGACGCCTCTAGGCTGTAATATCACGCGATATGTTGAGTCGAGCCTATCTTGCATACTTTTGGGAACTGGACCAAAAGGCCGGTTAACATTTTCCCCCTCAAAGTATGTCTTGGGTTAACGGGATGTGCTTTGAAGTGAGATGAGTATAATATGGGCGTCAACATCTCTGTGTGGTGCTTAGCGATTGGTTATGACCTTCCTCTTGAGTTGTTTATCGAGAGCGCACTGCTTTGGAGCGGTTGGGATGCCTTGTCAAAATATGCTGGCATGAGTTTAGGAATCCAGCATTGCTAAGAGCTTTGACTTGCTTGAGTCTTGTGGCTTGGGTTGGAACCTGTCCAAGGCGTTTAGTTCCAGTCGATTAAAGACAATAAATGTTAGTTGCCGACTCCCAATTGTATCGAAGTGAAAACAGTTCATTGTCAGGTCATAATTGTGTATGCAATCACAAGTTTGCACGTGGTTTTATGCAATGCGATCTGAACTGCGATAGGTAACATGAAAGGGAATTGTGTGCCATGGGCTTGTAATCGCGTATTTTAGCTTTCGAGGAGCTTTCAGATCGAGAGCCGACCGTTTGGTGTGTACATTTGAACCCTTAAGTCTTGTAGGCATGCATTTGAATCAAGTCGGTCTGCTCATTGCCATGGCTTAGGCACGCGATGGCCCTAAGTGGTTGCCGAAACGTTGTTGGGATGGAGCTTGATTGCATGGACTATCCGCTGGATCACTTGGGTTTATGAAGCCAAAGTCATTCACCGATTCAAGCTGGTCCCACTGAGCAAAATTTCGGCAACCCGCATATGCATATGTCAATGTTAGGACAAGACTTGGCATATGTCGTGGCATGTAGTCGCGTAGATTTTCCTTTGGGGTGAGGTCGGACCCAAATGCTAAGCACGTGCACTTTGATGATTGGGCATTTGGTGAGTACACGGGTGGTCGCTGAGTCGTGATAGACTTGATAGTTGGAGCTTCGAAGTTAAGTAAATATGATCGTAGATTGGTGTACGATCCCGAATTCCGATCTCGGAACAATCATTTGGGGCATGCCGATAAACTGATTGTAGTTGCTTCCTTTCTTCTCTTCTCCGGATAGAAAATCAACTTAAGGCATGGACGATACCAAAATACTTCTTTTGTACATTGGATGTTCGAGGTGTTGTTAGGTTTTCGGGAGAAGGGAAGAGAGATATGGAAAGTAAGAGGGCTTTCGGATTTGGCACTCAAGAACTTGGAGCGGAGGATCTAGGGAAACGTGATTAGGAATTCGGATAAAGGTCGCTAAGTTTGTGTGAATACGGGATTGGGCTTCGTATCCCGAACACTTAATAAACCCTCCTGGTTTTTCAAGAGGTCAAAGTCGGTTTGAGGGACATGATAATCTAGCAAGTGCATGGAAGCAAGATGCATAACTTCGCATTATGTTGACTTAGTTTTGGCTCCAAGCTTAGGCTAGTAAAATTAAACATTTGCATGGCGCCCGATTAGCGGATAGTGATCAGTGAGTTCTAGTCTCGTGACGCAGTCCTCGAGGAATGGACATTCTTGGACTGTCGCCTCGAATTCTTATGTAGGAAGTCGACACATAGTTGAGCTGTTAGTCTCGGGATCCGATCAATAACCCAACCAAGATGCACCTGCATCTTGATTGAGGCGTTGCGCTGGTGGTTGGTGATAGCCATGGCATTAGTTGTTGAGGCTAAAGGTTGGCATCATGTTCCAGAGTTCCTGCTTTTATGGAGTCCGGGCACTGATGGAAAGCCGAAAAACCTCCAAGGCCTGGATTCTAGCTCTGGAATGACTTTGTTGCGAGGTGAAGGCGCTCTTAAGATGGTATCTCCAAGGGATACTGTGAAGACAATGCCAGTGCCGGCATTGAAGGAGATCTGATCGGGTCCTGTTATGGCCAGGCTGAAGCGTTAATCGGTAGAGGGCTGCCCCCAAGCCCAGGTATCTTCTAGATTCTGCTCGACGTCAGGGATGAGCTAGCAAGTTCGAATCGTTGCTTAATGTTTCATGTCTGGTTTTAATTGATGTTGAATGCAATACAACTGGCTTGCGAATGATTCTGGAAATGAACTTATTCGGACTGACCGTTCGGACATGCGCGTAAGATGTGGACATACGGTCGAGCCATTAGTCCCCGACCGAATAATGTCGTGATCATTATCCGATCCGAAAATAGTGTTGATGGTTACCGGTAATCATGGTTTTAGTTATTGAAACTAGATGTCATCACCGCATTTCAATTCTCTCGTAAGTAGGAATCTTTGGCATGGAGAGGTGTGGGTCAGCTTCGCATTGTGCTTAGGTATGAGTTTGCTGGCAGGGCGTTGAGACTTTGGGAACCCAATGAACCGGCCGTGGGAACTTGAGAACTTGCATCGAGATATGAATTTTATATTTTGCATACAGATAACTTGTCTAAATTCCCATGTTCCTAGGGGAACTAGTGATTGTGTCGCTTCCCCCGTCTTTCGGTTTAGGCCTCCATGCCCGGCCTGCCTAGTATCAGTGCAAGGTCAGAAGCTTCCGAGACTTTTGGGTCTGAGTTACCCTCGGCGCGAGGTGGGCATTCCCTTCTAGAAATGATTGCTCTGAAGCTTGCGGCGATGGTCAAGCTGGTGCAAAATTAGGTGGAGGACTGCCACCAAGTTTGAGTTCTTGCCAACTGAAGAGGATGCGAGCGATGAACCCGCAAAAGTCAAATTGTTGCCTCTTTTATTGGCAGCCTCCCTTGGAGTAGAGGCGACACCAGGCTTTTTCCCCGTGCTTCCTCAAGCGTCCGAGTCTCGGTTGGAGTTACAGCCGGAACAATATGGAGAAGTTGGAGAAACTGTGGACTTCAGGATCCCACATTCATATGAGCCTCTTTGGAGGAGGAGAAGTTGCGGTTGGCTGAAGTGCTCGTGCGACGGGCATAGCTGATGTAAGCATGCCAACAATGCAAGCAATGGTGGAAGATCAGGAAGCTCGGCTGGTGGCAAAGTTTGAGGAGCTGGAGGGGGAAGAGGGACAGGACGAGGCTACCATACAAGATGCATGGGCAAAGGCTAGGCAGGATGACGAGGAGAAATCTTCTGGTAGGCCGATATTGAGGCGTAGAAGGAGAGAGCCTAGAAGTAGGCTAGGAAAAAGGAAAGCCGTCGATGATGCCCATCAAAAGGGGGCGAGAATAATGGCAGGAGGCACACATTGATGGCTCATGAATCCGTTACTCCTGTGAAGAGTAGAGGAGGAGGAAGCAGTTCTGGAAGGAAGGATTCCGTCACTGGTCGTGACTTGCCAGTGTCGAACCAGTATAGAAAAAAGAAAAGAGAAAAGAGAAGGATGATAGGATCAGTAATTGTTAAAGGAATTATAGATACTTTGGGTTAGGTAGACAGATAGCGTATGCGAGTGCGGTCCTCGCTTTCGGTTCTTAAAGACATGGTGTGGTATTCCTGTACACCCTGTCATCAGAGAGAAAAGATGTTAGATATGTAGTCTGTTTAATGTGTGTGTGTGTGTGAAAATGAAATATGAATTAGTAAAGATTGCATTTCGTGTTAAGTGTTTGAATGTTCTTCTCATGTTTTCCGGCGTCCCACACTTGCACAAGCGTATTTGTTGTTACACGAAATCCCGACCTGAAGGGTCTCAGTGCTCCATTGAGATTCGACAGATGCCCAAATCCCGACCTGAAGGGTCGATTGAAGCCGTGCGAGTAGTTAGCCTCGTCTTAGATTGGCTAATGGGTTGCCCCCAGTCCTTGGACTTGAAGGCTGAACGATTTATCCTCGGCCTCGGTGCTGGGCCGAGATTCGAGTTAGTGGTTATTTATACTCGGTCGCGTCGCGGGCTGGCGACTCGAGTAGTATTGCCAGCTCCCGTGCTCGAGGTGCCGGTCATAGCCAGTGGTGTTTATCCTCGATGTGGGCTCGAGGCTTGGAACGCGACATTGGCTCCCGTCATTGGGGTACTGATGTGGCGATCCAGAGTTTTTGTACGAAAGTCTGTTGCAGTGGTTAGTCAAACATGTCATGCACGGAGTAAGCGAGGAGTAAGCATGAAAGGGACACGAGAAACTAAACATCATTTATACTGATAACTTCGGCAATCATAGTCTTTACAATGATTTGAATTGGAGGAAAACAAAACATCATTAGAAATCATAAACAACTACACATTAAGCTATGTAAAATAGCGGCGAAGATGTTTGCTGTTCCACGTCCTTGGAAGTTTGACTCCGTCCATGGTTGAGAGTTTGAAAGTTCCATTGCTGAGCTTCCTCTGTATGAGTATGGGCCTTCCTAACGAGAAGCGAGGCCTACAGGTGGTGGAAAGACTCATTTGAAGACGAGATTGCTGATGTGCATTCGAGCGGGCCTTCGGTTGAGCTTCCAGTCGTGCCCCCAAGTGGCTGGAGCATTAGTTGGAGGAGGATGGCTATGATACATCAAAGAGGAGGTGTGTCTTGGATAAGGGACCTTGCTTCGTTTTTTTTTTTTTTTGCAAAGCTATATATACATAGGCCGGAATGAGGCATCTATCCATGAATAGATGATTCTGTTTGAATTGCAATGGTAATGACTATTTATAAAATTGCGGTCCTTTACCAACATGCATTTCTGTTGGCAATTGCGCTCGAGGTCCTATTTTTTGACCTTTTAACATTATTGTGTATGCCTTCTTTATGATATTGAATCATCTCTCTCGCCTCCTTTTTTCTTTTTACGGGCGAGCTGATGGTGTTAATGAGTTGATGGTTGATATCTCTAATGATAACCTCAGTGATTGTTGTATCGTAGAGGACGATTGTGGGTCTGAGAGAGGATTGGAACTCTTGGGCTTGCTCCAGAGCGTTTCTCCGGTAATGTTTCTTAGCATGCCCCTACTGATTGGAGGGGGTCGGGAGAGCCATTTGCTGGACCAAAAAGGACACGAAACAACGAAGAGGAGGTGTCTTTTATAGGAGAAAGTTCTCCTTTAGTTTCTATTCTGCTTCAAATGAGGGAGTGATAGGCAGGGAGGAGTTGCAATCTGGTATCTCCGATGATAATCTAAAGTCAACTGCGTCTTGGAAGTTGTAGTCCTGACGAGGTGGGGGGGGAGAGAAATTGAGGGATTAGTTTTCGGTTGAGGTCATGTTTAGTGGGAATCTTTGATGAGCGCTGAGTAGCTTGGAGATCCCATGCACTAGGGATCCTTGATGAGCATCAAGTGGCTCGAAGGTCCTACATAGTGAGAACCTTTGATGAGCATCGAGTGGCTCGGAGATCATGTGCAGTAGGAGTCTTTGATGAGCATTGAGTGGCTTGGAGATCCCATGCGGATGAGTTCCTCGCTGTCGTTCTGCAAGTGGCGAAACATGTTTGTGTTGTGTCCGCGGATGTTGTAGAACCGATAATATCCTGTAGAGTCACTTGGTGTGCTCGTCGGACATTTAGGTCTGGGCCTTTTGCACGGTCGGGAATTGCATGCTGCAAGGTAGATTTTTCCAGAGGTGTCCCTGAAAGCAGTAAAGCTGCGGAAAGACGGAAGCCGAAGGCGCTTCCTTTTATTTTTGCGACTACCTTTGACGGCGTAAGCAAGATCGCGCAGAGTGTGGAATTAGAGTCATTAAAGCCTTGGGCGTCGCCATGAGGCAGGATGTTGAGGTGATAGGCTCGATTCCTTTATGCTAACTTTCGACACAGGAAGTAGTCGGCATTCATGCCGAAGATCTTCTGAATCTTTGATTGTTTTTTATTGGTCCATGCTATAAGTTTGGTATCAGGTGGTATGCCCTTTGTAAGTTGGATGAATGCGATTCATGGAGTAGGTTTCTTGACTTCGGCCCAGGCGGTGTGGGATCATGCGAGATAGCCTTTGAGAGTTTCACGGGCACCTTAGTAAATTTTCGAGACTGAGAGGATATCTCTAGGAATTACGACGTGCATCCTAGACTGCGTGACCAATCTCCTAGCGAGTTAGTCGAGAGTGGAGATAGTTCAAGATGGACGTTGAGAGAACCCGGATAGAGCTGTCTTGCATAAGGATGGGGAAGAACTTGCAATATATGGCATTGGCGACGTGTAATGAACTGATGTGCCATTTACGGCTAATGATGCTTCGAGAATCATGGCTTCTTTAAGTATAGGGTAAGTGTTGGCATGTCGAAGTGCTAGCGCCATTTGTTATTAAGGATAGCCGAACTGAATGGGTTACGCCTCATAATGGTTTCGTAGACGTCATGGCCATGCCCCCATGGTTCCCTCACGGTTCCGTGGATCATGTTGGCGATAATTGGAGGTTGGACTCCGACCACATTAAAGAGGTCGTTATCTAATCTAGGACTTTGGAGCCTAGCGTGCCTTCTTGACGGAAGGTCTTCGGCAATCCATAAGTCTCCAACTTCGATTACATGATGCTGTGGAAGTCGGTTGAAGTGAACCTGAACTTAGTTGGATACTAGAAGCATAGGCGATAAGTTTGGACTCATAGCAGTTTGAGTCCGCCTAGCGGGGGCTTGAGCATTAGAGCCAGGGATGGCCAGGACAACGCGTTCCATTTTTTATGGTGATTCTGACATCGCTGAGATTAGTGGTCAGTCGTGCCTTCATAGAATGCCACTTGTAGCGCGTTGAAGCATCGGAGCCACTAAGCTTTGTGTACGATCCTTGTGAAGGGATTACACCTCAAGTGGGTGTCTCATGAGTGGTCGGCGTTTCTTCGCATATCTCTTATGATTATTCAGACGACGTATTGGAGATAAGCCGAAGGGGATTTTCTAATGGAACCCATTAGTTTTGACAAATTTTGGGAGTTCCATTCCGTTGACGTCTTCTATTGTACACATCCGGCTCGCTCGCTTTCTTGTCATGGATGGTCTGGTTTTGGTATGGCTGTCGAGGTTGGGCGAGCTGGTGTGCACCATGTCCAGAAGTACTTTGGCCCGACGAGCTGCTGGAAAAATGGGACTCCGGTTGTGAGTGGCATCAGTTGGGCTCTTCCGAGTAGAAAGTTGGCTACTTGAACCCGGTTTGTTACTGTGTTCCTTGGCCGCAAGTGATGATGGTTCGATCATCATCTCATTTCTCTTGTTGTTGCTATCGCCATACGAGTGTTGGAGCGGACGGCGATGTTTTTAATGAGGCTAAACCTTCTTCCTCGACATGGGCCCCTAGCTTCGAAAGAAGAAATTTCTCATGCGGTATGCTGCGAGCAGGCGCGGTTCTGAGCAAGCTAAAGTAGAATGACGATGTATTGACTTTCTTGAAGTTGGCGCATAAGATTGATGTTAATCTGCAATGCCTAGCGCGAGAGCTGCATTCTCATATTTCTTATAAAGCATGTGAATCTTTGCTTGAGTCGTAGGAATTTCGGGGTTCACAAGTGGAAGGATATCCATTTCCAGCGGGTCCTCGGCCGCTCGAGGCCGGTGAGAGGTACCAGCGTCAATTGTAGCCAACGGGGTGAGCATTAGGTTTTTCTAGAATTCTGCTTAATGCCGGTGAGAGTCATGATGGACGTACTTCTCAAGGCGCTTCTTACGGATAAGCTTTTCGATTGCTTCTTTGAGTTGATGACAATTGTTAGTATTATGCCCGTACATGTCATGGTATCGACAGTACTTGTCGGTATACTTCTCATGATTAGTGAATTCCCTATTTTACGGCTTCTTGTATTGAAGCGTATTACATGTTTCCAAGTAGATTGTTTCCAAGTCTTCATTCAGCCGGGTGTAGGTATCGTATGCCCGGTGGGGGCTGGGTTTCTTGGATTCCGTAGGAACCTGGCTATTGGTGTGGCCGCCAGGCCTACTGTTATTTGGTTTTTGTTTGTAGGGACCTGCCCCCTTGTCCTTATCGAAGAGCTTCCCTATCTATTTCTCTTTGATGCGGTCATTTACGGTATTCGCATGTGGATTGTTGGGAAGACCAGCCATGGAGAGTCGGTTTCGTCTCGCTCCTTCTTGACATAAGTATTGTCTAGCCTTTTCATGGAAAGTGTTGAGGCTTTTTTGCTGCTTCCGCTCGATCCATTCCCCGAGTTTGGAAGTAGGGAGGACGCCCTTTGCTAACTGAAAGAGTATGGTGCGAGGGTCCGTATTCTGGACCTCGGCGAGGGCGACGTTGAACCAGGAGTGGTAGCTTTTGAGTGACTCAGCGGCTCCATGATATAGGTGGGACAGGGTGATGGCGCTCTTTGGAGTCGGGATATGCACCCTGAATTGCTTGACTAATTCTGTCACTAACTGGTCAAAGTTGTTAATGGAATCTAGTGGGAGGCATGAGAACCATAACAGAGCGGTTCCTGATAAGAAAACTGGAAAGCACTTGCATTTGACCGGATCGTTGCCTCGGCCTGAGTCCATTAGCCATTCATATCGATTTAGGAAGGCACAGGGATCAGTGGTGCCGTCATAAAGCGGCGTCTATGGCATGCTGAAGCGTCTCGGTCACTCGCCTTCATTTACCCTTCTTGTGAAGAGGTTACGCCTAATGTGCACTTCCCATGAATCTTGCATATTCCCTCGTATTTCTCTCATGATTCTTTAGTCCATGTCGGGAAGATAAGTTGGATGGGGACCCGCCACCGGGAACCATGAGTTTTTGTGAGGTTCCGGAGTTCTGTTGCGAGGGCGTCTTTAATGGTGGATGTCTGGGTCATCTTCTTCCATGTCCTCGACATATATGATCGGATCGGAGTGTGGATGATGAGGCGAATTGGGTTGATGCAGATCCTGTTTTAAAAGAACGCGTGCCGCTAGAATAGTAGGTCCGTTATCCCAATGGGCGACCGTTGGGTTTTATCGATGAAGGGGTTGGTTGGTCGGGCCTGGTCCATCATTGATGATTAAGCGAGAGCGATCTCGGTACCATGCCCCCTCGCTATATGTGACCGTAGTTTGATCACCGTTACCATTGGCGTTGCCATTATCGAGGGCTTTAGTGCGGACGGCGACGTTGTTGATGAGACTAAACCTCCTTCATTAATGCAGGCCCCTCGACTCGGAAGAGGAAGTTTCCAAGGCAGTTGGTCGAGGTCGAGCGTTGTTTTGAGCTAGTTGAAGTCGAGCGACGACGTGCTGACTTTCTTGAAGTTGGCGCATAAGGTCGATGTTATTCCATAATGCTTGATTGAGCTTGACCGCGGTGTTCTCATATTTTTCATTAAGCACGCGGATTTGAACTTGTGTTGCGGGCGCTTCGGGGTCCACAATAGAAGGGACGTCTTCATTAGTGGTCGGGATATCAGCAGGTTGAGGTTGTTGGGATGTCCCAGCCTCGGCTGTCGCTGAAGAGCTGACCGTTGAGTTCTTTGGTCGCTTAGCCATCGTAAGCGGACTCGGTGGTACGTTAAGCTAATGGAACCTAAAGCTCGTCGAAGGTCGAGATGACAACGTGTGACAAAGGCATAAAAATCTGAGTTTCTCAGTAAAAGCATGAAATATTGACGGCAAAAAATGTCTTAAACACAAAAGATTGCAATAACTAGGAATAATTAATCTGGTCATATAGACAAGAGCGGAAAGCAGTAAATAACACAAGAGATTTATAGTGGTTCGGCCTTATGAGGGGCCTACGTCCACTTTGAAGCGTTGTTGGAATATTATTGATCACAAAATGTTACAAGGCTGAGACCATCTCATGACATCTCATTACATTCATTTCAAAGCTATATGATGTCATCTCTAAGCTATATGATGTCATCTCTAAGGCTATATGATGTCACCTCTAAAACACGATGTCATCATTATCATATATGATGTCATAATTATCATATATTTACTATACTAGGAAAAAGACACTTTTTACCTTCTTCTTCCTCATATAGGATATGCCATTAAGGTAGCTCTCTAGAGGTCTTGAGCTCACAAATTCCAACCCCTTTCAAGTGTGAAGTCATGGGGTATTTATAGGAAAGGAGTTTGGTAGGAGTAGGTGGGAGTAGGTAGAAATAGAGGACCACATCCGGAATTTCGCACCTCAGGACTGTACATGCAATAATTTTGCACCCAGCCCTGGGGTGTGAATTTCGCACCTCGCGGGGTGCAAAATTCGTACCCCAAAGGGGGTGTGAAATTTGTACCTCTCGGGGTGCGAATTTTGCACTCCTGCTGGGTGCAAAATTCGCACCCTGAGGGGTACGAAGGTCGCCTTATGGGAGGTGCGAAGTCCATGGGTATGGGTGCTTTGGTGGCCCGAGATCTTGGTTTGTCAATGTTTGGAAGAGCGGTAAGTTTCACGGAAGTTGCTGGCTGAATCTTGACTTTGAGTCGAACTGGTAATTCTGGGGAACACACGTGTTAGTGGAAATTGGATGAACCGAGCGGTGCCCACTGTTTTGACCTATCCGGCTAGCTCGATCACCGCCGGGACTGTGGGGTCACAGACCCCCACCGGCGATGCGACCAGACCCACTTGACAGCTCGCCTTCGGCTCGGCTGCGGACGGATACTGATGGAGGTCGCGTTCGAGGGGAGCGACATTCTGCTAGTGGCCAAACTCGAGTCTTCTGATACTGGACCCCATATGATATCGGCGACGCCTCTGGGCTGTATTATCACACGATATGTTGGATCGAGCATATCTGGCGTACTTTTGAGAGCCAGACCAAAAGGCTAGTTAACGCCCATATTATATTTCGATGTATCGTTATATATGTTTTTGGCCTATGTTTATCGTATTTTGTTCTGAATCCTCGCTCGGATACCATGTTGTAACGCCCCACCCTGAGATAAAATATCAAAGATCATTGATAGCTTCCTTATGAGATTCCATCATATTGTTTTTTCTGTGTCTCTTGTGTAATGAGTGGTCGTCATACCACTTCATTATAGTATTTGTATTGCATTAAGCTGCATCAATGTATATGTAAATGTAAGTACATTTGTAACTGTTCTATAGTGATATATATCCATTTAGATGTTGTGTTTTGTTTTGATAGCTCCATAGCCATCTATGGCATTACATTAATGATTTATTGAGTACGTCGATCCACCGGAATTAGAAACATATATATACATATATATATATATATATATTACACTTGTCGACGTATTCAATAGAATGTTAAGACAATGTTATAGTTGGTCGCCCTCAACTAGCTCAAGATCCACATTATCAGCAGTTCTGCATCACCCATCCCTCCTGGTGCACTAGGTGTCAAATAACATAGTTTATTTACACCTTCTTCTTCTCAACATGTTACCTTTCCTTCTCTGGCGCCGTCAGCTTTGGATTTTGATAAACTTGTGAATCTCGCTCTTTCGTCTCCTGAAGTTGCCAATATTTCATAGTCTTCTTCATCATTGTATTCGGATGTTTTTAATCAACGGGTAATTAAAGACCAACTACTGGTATTAGTTTGCTCTCTCTAGCTTCTCTTTTATTATGCTACTTTCATAAGGAGCTCAATCTATTAATTTTCTTATCTTATAGATGATGAAAAGTTGGTACTTGTCCAAGGGAGTGGCTTTTTCATCTTCTGCTAAGATTACCGCTCTTAGTGAAGAAAATAAGGCTTTAAAGGACAAGATTGACATCCTGTTCTGGGGGAAGACAGAAAGCGATAGTGAATGCTAGAGATTGGAGGCCTTATTGGATGGGGAGAAAGAGGCTAAGGACATGTTATCAAAGCAGGTAGAGAACCTTAAGAATGAGAAGACAGAGATGGAAATTGATCATATAGTCGAACTAGATAGAATGAACAACAAGCTTTCTACTGCCAAATGAAAAATTTATGAAACTAGTGATAGGTTATCCGATTTTTTGAAAGTCCACCTCCAAGCCATTGTTGTGGAATACTGCGAATATGCTCTCCTCCTCGCTTTCTCTGACAATTACAAGAAATTCCCAGGGATTGACTTTACTTCAGTGCATCCCTCGGTCAAGACTAGTGTTTTGGAAAGAATCAAGCAGGTTAAGTGAGAAAGTAATGTTCTTCTGCAGGACAAGATAAATCCCTAGTTTTTTTGTACATTGATGAGTTTCCCAAGAATTCTAATAACGAGGAAGAAGAGGACACTATTGTTGACGATGAGATAGGAGGTGATGAGGATCAGCGAGATGAGTATGGCAAGGATGACGAAGACAATTCTTCTACTGCCGTGGGGTTAGCTGATCTTAAGGGAACCACTACTGATTCCTTGAACACTCCACCTGCTCGAGGTCCAATTACAACTTCTCCCGATGAGGGCGCCTCTTTGGAGCCAAAGGGTAAAGAAACTTATGTTTGACCCGACATTTCTGCTACACAAGTATGGCTTTCACTCTCGAAATGTTTTCTTCCTACTTGACTTTGTTTCAATAACTATATTTCTCATTGTTGTGACAGTCCCTTGCTTCTCCGAAGATGTAAGCCATAGTAATGCTTTATATCCATCGTTTTTAGCTACCGAGGACTTTCAAAGTGCTTGTTTCATAAACCTGTGGGAAACCATCTAATTGAACGACTTAGATGTTTTTTCATCAAATACTTTTAAATTCTTCGTGACTTGTGGTTTAATTCTTATGACACTTATGACCAAGTATGTTGTATCAATATGTGTAATGTGGATGATTTGTGTCTTGCTAGTGGATTTGCACTATCACGATTTTGTGGATGTGTATGTTTGTTGGAGAAAAAAGTTCAGGGCTTGTATGGTCAAAAGTTTATGTGTCTCCTTTTTTTCTGATACGTATGATTTTACTAGTGCTATTGTTTAGCAAATAGATTATTTGCGTCATCGTACTTCTTCTTATATGTAATTAGGAGGATCAATTCCAGACCCCCTCCTCCCATTTCAGGGAAGAACCTTTGACCATCACCGGTCGCAATGGTATCTTTGAGGATGATCCCGTATCGGGATGGAAAAGGATGTATGATGTGCAAAAGATAGCCATCAAAAACCTTAATGAACAGGTAGTCTATTTAGAGAGTCAACTTAAGGAGAAAAATGAGACTATTCACGAGTTGCAAGGCCAACTAAAGATTAATCCATCTACCAGCTCATATGGGGAGATATGCAAACTATATCGTCGAATTGACGAGTTAGTGATCGAATTGAAGAAAACAAAAGAAGGTTACGCCTTCCTTGAATTTTCTTTATAGAATCTGGACTCGGATTGACGGACTTGGTTGCCATGAATCTCTTATGTGCCAGTGCTTTTAACATATAACCGTTTAAAAATAGTAGTTACTTATATGTAGCAACCTATGGCATAACTTTATGTAAATATGCTTGTGTATTATGTTGGCGACACCTAGTGTGTGATACTTTTCCTAGGTTAGGGAAATTTTTATTTTCAAAAGTTTATTGTCTCGTTCTGCATAAATTTAATGTGCTTCTATTAAGCGTTACATCATAAGATACATTCTATGTACCACCTACTCTTATTGAATTTGATAACATCGTGATATTGAAGGGATGAATGACTAACAAGTCTACTTATACTTCACGCATTAGTGAGAGTCTCCTGGTGTAATAGGTACTTCCAGGAAATCTCCCCCCATGGGATTCTTTTTTAAGAAAAGTGAAATTCCTATCCTAAGTTTTGTTTGGGGGAACCCAAGATACACGTCTGAGCTTTCACCTGAATTTGTGTTCTAGTGTTGTGTGGTGATATGTATTGTATATGCATTTGGCATAACTAACAATGAATTGATGTATGTATGGGTTAAGGAAACTTCCCTGAGCACTATGGAAGGTTTCTTTCCTTGTTTGAAGGTCTCTTGGGTAATAGGCTCCTGCTATTAGGTTGATGGTACACCACTTCCTTAAGGATTAGAGCCTTGCAACCCAGATTAGGGTATTAAGGATGGTCTTCTAGAAATTACCTTCTAATAGCAATCGGACTTTGATCCATCTCCAGGAATAAGTAAGGCCATAAATCCGCTTCTGGTAGTAATGGAAGTCTGGTTCCCAACCAGGCTCAGATTATTAAGAAGGTCAAATGTCTCTTTCCGATAATAGTTAACTTCTAAATCAACCCAGATTCGGGTATTTATGATTGGGCCGGAGACCTATTTTTGGAAATAATTGAGATTTGAACCAACCCAGATTTTGGTATTTTGATGAGACCGGAAATCCCCTTTCGGTAACAATTGAGATCTGAACCAAACTAGATTTGGGGATTTAGATAGGACCAGAAATCCCCTTCCGGCAATAATTGAGATCTGAACCAACCCAGATTCGTGTATTTAGATTGAAGACCAGAAACCCATTTCCAGCAGTTAGTTTTGTTTCCCCCTCAGGGTTTGATTTTAGAAGAAGAGGATGTATATGCTTTCTGATCCACTAGATCTCTAGGCTTTTATCGTCAAAGGAAAGGTTGTATGTGCTTGGTTGTCCACTCTGTGGGCCAGTACATCCGGTGTGCTTGGCTAGCTTATCCACAAGCAAGGCCCAAGAACGTACCCGACCTCCCACCTAGAGGCGCCTTATCCTTTCATTGTAGGAGATGATAAAGTCTAAAATGCTTATACCGGACCATTGTAGATGCGGAATTAAGGCTTACTCGTTTGATGCTCTACCCTGGCCATCATAGGCATTGATAGAGGCTTACACTCCACCCCCTCTAAGGGGTGCACTATCCTAACCATCGTAGGTAATGATAGTGGTAAGCATTCCCTTTTGCGAGTAACACGGAATATAAGCAAAGGTAGGACGTGCTCTTCTACGAGAAGAGGTAGGACGTACTTTGTTCATAGTAGAGGCAGGGTGTCTGCGAGCAGAGGCAGGGTGTGCTAAATAGTTGCTCCGTCACGACCATTTCTAGTGTGGCTCAGAGGCTTATGCTTTCGATGCTTTAACCTGGCCCTTTCTGATTCGGGCGCGGAGAAAGGCTTACACATCACCCATCTCCACCGGGTGCCTTGCTCTGGCCAACTCAGTGGTGACAAGGTTTTTTTATCCATTTGCCCTTTAACCCTTTTTTGACCATTTTTGAGTTTTGAGAGGGTTTTCATACCCTTAGTCTTGGCGTAGTCCTATTCCTGAGGACCTTTGTTGGACTTAGTTTGATCTTCTTATAAATTCTTGTAGCTGGCCTTGATTGAGGAACTTGTTGACCATTCCCTTGAGGTCTTTGCATTGGTTGGTTTCATGTTCGTTTATCATATGGTGATGACAGTAAGGCCCTTTTAATTTCCTTTCGTACTTGGGATTCATCCTTGCGTACGACCAAAATCGAGCTCTTGCTGAGTTAGGAAGTAAATGTTTTCCATTGAGGTGATAAGGTAGTACTTATTAAGAATTCTACGTATAAAGCTACTTCCTTATTGTTGGAGTTTTTCCCTTCTGTCATTAGATCCCATTGTTGTATTTGTATCCTTGTCTCTTCTTTTCAAGGTGCCTGAAGACTGAGGCATTATCTGTTTAGTCCATTTGGAAGAAAACCACTTAAAATCCTTCATCATTTCTCATTCGAATACCACTCCTTTGGCTAGCTCATAGATAGTTTCTTTTATATGAGAGAAGGGGTTATACTCCTTTGGTGTAGAATTATTTGGAGTGAATATTCATGTTTGTCCTACGTAGAAAGAGTTCTCGTTCCCACAATCAGAATCATATTGTTCTACTTCCTTTTTTCACTTGATTATTTGCAAAGCTTCCATTATTAACCTTTATTTTTCCGTCACTCTTGGGTCAGTAGTACCTGACATAACCATTTAAGATCTAGATGACTCCTGTTGGGACCTATTGCCTATAATCTTGCTTCTTCACAGCTTAGTCCAACCTCGGATGGAACAACACAGTTAGATATGAGGTTAGGTTAACCACAAGGTTGGAGGTTCAGGCCCTCCTTCTAGCGCTAACATGTTAACAATATTTTTCGTCAACACCAGAGATAGGTCTATGGAAGACCTAAGGGAAAATGGGATATTTAGCTTTCACGAGTCTGAGTTAGTTCACCTTTTCCTAGATATCAAGGTTTAGAGCCCAAACGATTATTTACTCTTCCCTCAGTGGGGTGAGCATCAAGCTTAAGCGGCTCAGGAACCAACAGTTATCTTGGGATAAGGGTTCCCTAACATAATCCTCGGTAAAGAGTCTAAACAGCTTGTAAAGGGGTTTTTCAAGAACTCTTCAGAAGGGTTTAAGCTTCGGTAGGAAACCGTGACAATGTAGGCAATTTATAATATGTTGTGTAGGAAGTAGCTAATAAATTACATAAGAAACTCATAAGAATATATGCTAAGTGTCGATTTGCACTTTATTGATCTTTGATTTAGAGTACATAAGTGATTACAATAGAGATCCCCAAATTATTTAGGAATAAGGGTTTTCTCTAGAGAAAAAGAGTATAATAATGAGAAACGAGTCCCTATAATGAGACCCCTAGGGTCTTATTTATAGAAAAATCGGGGCCCCTATTGCTATTGGGCCAGTAGAAGCCTTTGTTGGTCGCTTTTCCTTTTGGGTTTGATCTTTTGGCTCTCGGCCTTTTTTCCCTTTTGATTCTGAAGGCCTTGTTTATGACTTTTGAGGTGTCGGTTTTGGCTCTCGGGAGGATGGTCCCGGTCTTTGGAGCTTTTTGCCGATGTCACGTCCACCTTCTTCCTTCTTTGTATTTCTACTAAGCCTGGTGGTATAAACAGATTTCTGAAGATTTCGGTTCCCTGATGCAGGTTTCCGGTCTAGGGCTCTCGGATATGGGCTTCCATTCTTGGGCTCTTAGTCTTTCTACTAACACCTTGTGGAGCTTTCCTTTGTGATTCAAGCGAATGGTTGCTAGGTCCGCCACCCTATCGGTATCGAAACTAGCAGATTAGTGTGGATAGCTTGTCTCTCTTCGGGGTTCCGGCTTCCCCTTTTGTAGATTTCTGAAGTGTATCTCGATTTTTCGGGAGGTTGCTTCCAGCGCTTTGTTAGTTGTTTATTAGGATAACTTCCTAGTGACCAACTAATGGTGGTCTCGGTAGCTAGTTCTCGGATAATCTCCATATGCTTCAAACTCTGTATCTTTGATGCTTTCGTCTCCTGATGTATCGGTATTAAGCAAGTTAATACTGGTAGCCCTTCTGTCCTTCTAGGTCCCGGTTTGTAGGATTCTCAGTCTCTCTCCTTGTTGACTTTTGGTTTTTGGTGATCCTCTGTTGTTTATCCTTCTTTCCGAAACCACCCAGCCGGTACCCTTTCTTCGTATAGCTTCTGAACACTTTTCTTTAGTGATGGTGTCTATTGCATCTGAAACACCCCACCTCCGTTAAGGTCACTCACAAAGGGAATGCCTTAACTTTGGTGGAGGTTTATAAGTAAAAGTCACAGGTAAACACAAGATAGATATAAATACACATATTTTAAACAGCGGAAACCAAACAGACTTTTATTTCATCAATACGTGTTCAAACAATACACTTCCATAATTGTCTCAAAATACTTCCAACATTACAACCTCAATACTGTCTTGCTTATTAAAGAAGCATAAAACATAAATAAAGTAACAAAAATCCCCATAGTGATATCCAAAGCCATAGTCTGAGCAAAATAGATTCAAACCATACATCTACGGTCTTGCAGCTTGCAAAGGGTCTGACTAAGCTGGGTTGTTTCCTCCCTGTGGACCTGGGGGGAAACGAAAGAAAAGAAGACGAAAAGAAAATAGGGTCAGACATAAAGCCTGAGTAAATCTAGTAACTCTTCAGTATGTGAATAGGAAAAAGGGCATGATAGATACAAACTGAAAACAGTAAAGTATCACAAGCTAAGGAAGTGTAGTTTAGAATCGAATGTACTATCGCACCCACACTATATCTCTGCACATACTTGAACTTATTCTAACTAGCACCCCATGCTGAGGGTGTAGTGATCCCCATTTTCTAAAGATGCACCCTATACTGAGGGTGAAGTGATTCCGTTTCTAAAGATCGGCTCCTACTCGCATAAACATATGTGTCATACGGCCCCAAGAATTGTAGATACCTATATTGGTCCTACCATGGGGTGTATCAAGACCCATGGTGACGTCCCCGACACAAACCTTAGAATACATAGGTTATACTACTGGTGCCCCAGTGCCCTGTTTGTCTGCTCCGAAGTGTGTGCACACCCACACCCCGTTAGAAACTACACTGTGCACCCACCGCCGTCGTTTTGACCGCTTACAATCAGCCCAATAATCGTGCCCCACCCTGCCTAGTTTCAGGGTACCATGATACCTAACTTGGGTTACTGCTGAAATGGGTCCCTCGTTAAATGGGTTTTATAGTCGAACATGTTAAGTGGTTAAGTGTCTGTATTTACCTAACCTTACCCATCAATTCTTGTTAACATGTTGAATTTGGTTAAGTGTTTTTAGTTGACGTAACCCTACCATTTGTCCTTAATCTCTTAAAGAACCAGACCACTCACATTAGACAGATATTGCTACGGTTACTGTATGTGTCGGTCGGTTCCGGGCAGGTTTACACCGTAGCTCAGTCTAACCTCGGGTCCTTATTGGGCTTAATGCTTAACCACCGACATTGGATAGGTATTGTTGTGACTACTGGAAAGCCGGGCGGGTCCGGGCAGGTTTACGTCACAACTCAATCAAACCTCGGGTTAAGCATACCGCGTTTTCTAAATTTACATATTTATCACTTCTCAATTATATGTAAATGTCATGTCCTTTATTCTTGGGTATAACAATTTATACCACTTAAATGTCATTATCGTCGGCATGTGCCAAACATGCCAACATATATTTTTCATGTTTTACACCCAACGTTATTACCCCCGTTTGTATGTTTGCAACATTATAACAAATGTTGGGCTCGACACAATTCAGGCCAACTTTATAAACGTGAGAAAAGGGGAAATCAAGAACATGTAATATTTTACAATACATAAAGTTGTGTGGCGCATGAACTTGCAATTTAACGATTCAACTAACATAAATTATGGGTCATGTGAACTTGCATTCAAATCAAAGTATAACTAAGTAGGTGTCATCTAAAATGACATAGTTTAGGCTTATACAAACTTGGGTTTAAACATGTTTAACTTGGCATAATGTCAACAACAAAACTAACATGTTGTATAATCACCAAAATGTCCAATTTTAACAACTAATCATATAGCCTATTTCAACATGAAACTTGCATCGTTTATGTAACCCAAACGGTTCTTAACATAGATCCAATCGTACTTGCAAATAAACATAAGAAGATGTTCCTAGATTTTGAGTCATGTAGGCATAAAAGGTCTCAAGTCTAGAACATGTTTACATAAGCCTTAATTTAGACTTAGAGAATGTATATAGTCCATGCCATCGACATAAACATAAAGGGATCAAATTCTAGTTTTTGCCACAAACTTGCCAGTGCCATTATTTTCATATACAATTTTCCAATAGGCTTGCATCAATCAATTTAGGCCACAAATATCAATACACAAGTCATAACAGAATCATTACAATACACAGAATTTATACAATAACACAATTCTATTTTCATTTACATCGAACCACGTCACAGTTTCATTCATATTCTGAAAGGTCACTATACTTACAAAGAATGCAGAATCTTGAATTCTGGATTCTGAATTCTGAAATTGAGGTGCGTTCCTTTGGGTAGATTAACGTTGCGTTGATTAATTTGATTAGGCTTTAGTCTTCTTCTTAATTTGATTCGTCTCTAAGCTCCTCTCTCTTGACGGCGACGCTCAATTCCTTCCTGGCAGCATGACGACTCCAATCTTATTTTTTTGTGTGAATTTTAGTTGAGACTTAGGGTGTATTTATACATTTTTAAATTGTTTTGAGCCGTCAGATGAAGACAGGAGGAATCTAGACCATACAAAGTTCAAAGAGCCAATCAAGAGGTGACATGTCAGCCCTAATGACACACCGAGCCACAGAAATTCGAGCCAGAGCCAGACCCAACCAGCCAGGTCGACCAGGTAGGTCCACTGGCTGGTCGACACCCAGGTCGACATTATGGTCGACCTGGGGTGACCAGGTCGACACCATGGTCGACCCTATGGTCGACCTGGTCTCTGGGCGGGAATTTTCCCGCCCAGCCCAGTTCGAACCTGTTTTTCGAATTTTGAATTTGAAACCGAGCTGTTTGAATTTTAAATTTTATTCTGAAACTTCCGAAGGTCATAACTCCTTCATACGGAGTCCAATTCACGCAAACTCGGAATCTATCTCAAGAAGAATTCCGAGACGAACGCAATGGCGTAACCCATTTCCCTTAATTCTTTCATTTAGAATTAATTACTCTTTAATTTGTGAAGCTTATTGTTATAGAATTCACGGGGTGTTACATTCTCCCCCCCCCCCCCCCCTTAAAAGGATTTCGTCCCCAAAATCTTCAAGTTATGAAGAATGTATATCCTACCATCCAATTGTCCATCTACTCAACCAACAAACACAGGCGTCCACTGTCCTTAAAAGATTTCTAATGCTTCATGATCATATGCATAGTGTGTGTACATGTCCTTATCTAATGCAGAAATCAGGCGATCTACTGATTCAGTTGACCTCCTTAATGTGAATCATGTAAGTGTCATGAATTCATTATGTATGCAAATTTTTTCTACTCATAATTCTACACGAGTGCACAACTATTCATAAAAATGCGACAACCATATGACAGCATATCAAGTTTCAACCATATACAAATGAGAATACACATATGCATATGCAATATGAAGTGACTGAGCCGATCTAAAACCTAGGGTGTGTGTGTATATGCATCCACGAGCAACCACTAGCAATCACTAGCAACCATTTGCAGCCATCATCCATAACATGTTTTCAAATACATGTTTGAATCCATTTGTTTTCTACCTAAGGAGTTAGGAAAAAGGACCGAGGAGATATACCTAAAAAGATAGATAAAGCATAACTTAAGGAAAAAGAGAGATCAAAGATATACCCTAAAAAAAAAGGGTAGGCAGTGCGTATTCTGTCCTCAGTTTCCCAAGTCGCGTTTTCCTCGGCGTCGCTCCACTGAACTTTAACGAGTTTGACTTCGCGGTTGCGTAGCTTTTTCACTTCAGTTCCTAAGATGCGGGTTGGAACTCTCCACACAGTTGCTTCACGTTCCACTTCGGCTTCTTCTAAAATGCTAGGTCCCACCACTTCCACAGACTCGTGCAAACACTTCCGGAGGTGAGAAACATGAAAGACGTTGCGAACTCCGGCTAGTCTCTCGGGTAGCTCTAACCTATAGGCCATCTTCCCAACCTTCTCGATGATAGGAAAGGGCCCTACAAATCTTGGTGCTAACTTTCCTGTGGATCCAAAGCGAACGACGTTCCTTAAAGGAGATACCTTAAGGAAAACCCTATCCCTAACCTCAAACTCAAAGTCGGTCCTTCTTTTGTCGGCGTAGGATTTTTGTCTGTCTTGGGCTGTCTTCATCCTTCTCCGTATCAAGTCCACTTTCTCTGAAGTCTCTCGAATCATGTCCGGCCCAAGTATAAGTTTATCTGTAGACTCCCACCAACAAGTTGGTGATATGCACGGTCTTCCATACAAGGCTTCGAAGGGCGCCATACCGATGGTAGCTTGGTAGCTGTTGTTGTAGGCAAATTCCACTAAAGGTAGGTGATCCTCCCATGTCCCTCCAAAGTCAAGAACGCAAAGTATCAAAAGATCCTCTAAAACTCTATTCACCCTTTCCGTCTGGCCGTCTATTTGGGTGTGATAGGTCGTGCTCAAACATAACTGTGTGCCTACAGCTTCTTGCACACTCTGCCGAAACTCGCTTGTGAAGATAGGGTCTCGGTCACTAACAATGCTGGAGGGTATCCCATGGAGTCGAACTATTTACTTGAGAAAAAGAGATGCTACAGATGAGGCTGTCCTTCTACTTTAACGGGTATGAAGTGGGCGCTTTTAGTAAGCCTATCCACTATTACCTAAATGCTAGTATTGCCTCTTCTCGACCTAGGCAGTCCATCAATGAAGTCCATTGAAATGCTATCCCACTTCCACTGTGGGACCTCTAAAGGATGAAGTAGTCCTCCAGGCTTCTTCTGTTCCGTCTTGACCTGTTGGCAGGTCATGCACTTAAAAACGAAATCTGCCACGTCCTGCTTCATGCCGCTCCAAAAGAAAGTTCTTTTTATATCCTTGTACATCTTATCACCGCCAGGGTGTATAGTCATCTTGGAATGATGCGCTTCCTCGAGAACCTTCTTTGTCAACTCCCTTGCTTGTGGGACGCATAACCTTCCATCTTGCCTTAGCGAACCCTTATCATCGATGGTGTATCTATTGAGGTGACTAGAAGTCTCACCCCTAATAAGTTTATCAATCACATCAACAAGCTGAGGGTCTTCACGCTGTGCATCCCCTATTGAGTCCAAGAGAGTAGGGCGTACTTCGAGAAATGCTAACAAACCCAGTACAAAATCCGAGGAGGGCCTAAAGTTAAAACTGGATATATACTCCAAACTTTGCCTTTCCACAAAGAGAGGGCTTAACGTCAGTACCTTTTGGCTCAACCCATCTGCTACTACGTTGCCTTTGCCGGGAGTATAGGAAATTTAAAAATCATACGAGGCAAGAAACTCCATCCACCTTTGCTGCCTCAAGTTAAGATCCTTCTGCGAGAAGATATATTTCAATGATTTATGGTCAGTATATAATTCGAACTTCTCACCTAGGAGATAATGGCGCCAAGACTTAAGTGCAAAGACGATGGCGGCCAACTCAAGATCGTGGGTTGGGTAGTTCTTTTCATGAACTTTCAATTATCTTCCAGCATAAGCTACTACCCTTCCTTCTTGCATTAGAACAACTCCTAGTCCCATTCCACATGCGTCTGTGTATACTGTGAACATTTTGCTTTCGTCAGGCAGAGTTAGAACGAGAGTTGTTGTAAGAGTTCTTTTTAGGCGTTGGAAGGCAATGTCACAGTCCAAATCCCAAGCAAATGCTAAATTCTTCTTTGTTAGCCTTGTGAGTGGAGCTGAGATTTTTGTGAAATCCCTAATTAACCTTCGGTAAAAACCTGCTAGCCCAAGAAAGCTTCGAACTTCGGTTGCATTTCTTGGTGTCTTCCAATCTTGCATTGCCACCACTTTCGCGGGGTCCACAGCTAACCACTCTTTGGACAATATATGTCCAAGAAATCTTACTTCTTCTATACAAAAGTGGCACTTGGAGAATTTGGCTTTTAACTGATTTGCACGGAGAGTATCCATGATCTCTTTCAGATGCGGAGCATGTTCTTCCTCATTCTTTGAGAAGATCAAAATATCGTCTACGAAGACCACCACGAACTTATTGAGGAATTCTCTGGACACCCTGCTCATTAGGTCCACGAAATAAGCGAGTGCGTTCATCAAACCAAAAGGCATGACAAGCCACTCGAAGAAACCATCTGGGGTTCTGAACTTCGTTTTATCAATGCTATCTTCAGCTACCCTTAGCGGATGGAACCCAGTAGCTAGATCAAGTTGGGAGAAGACTGACGCACCTACAAGCTGATCAAACAAATCGTCTATTCAGGGAAGCGGGTGTCTATTCTTCTTAGTCAGCTTGTTTAGCTCCCTATAGTCCACACAAAGACGTAGTGAACCATCTGCTTTGTGGCGAACACCACTGGAGCACCCCATTCCGAGATACTCCTTCTTATAAACCCCTTCTCGAGAAGCTCCTTAACTTGCTTACTGAGCTCCTTTCTCTCCTTTGGAGCCATGTGCCTAACAGGCAGAGCTACTGGCTTTGCATTATCCACAAGATATATGTGGAAGTCTATTTCCTGCTTTGGAGGTAAGCTTTTCACATCTTCAAAGACATCCGGATATTCCCGGACTACTCTAACCGACTGCAAATTCTCAACAGAAGCGTTAAGAGACTCTAGATAACTAAGCATAACAGCATTCAAGGGATTACAAGAAATTTCTAGAGTGTTACCTAGCAGAGTCAAGAGCCTAACCACTCTTTTCTCATAATCAAGAATGGCACCATTACTGGATAACCAGTCCATGCCTAAGATCAGTCCATACCCTGAGAAGCCCAAAACAAAGGCACTACATCTAAATTCAACACTTAGAATAGAGATTTTTCAAATCCAAGAAAACCATCGACAAATAAGCCGAGCCCCCAATTGGATTCGAAACAACCAAGGGATCTTCTACCATACTAGTGTCTAGGTGCAGAGATTCTACTAAAGCAGATGAAATAAAGGAGTGTGATGCACCAGAATCAAAGAGAGTGTGAAATGGATGATCATAAAGATAAACTAAGCTTTCTACAGAAATATTTCTACCTAAGATTCTCAAGATAGGATTGAGAAGATAAGCAGGATAAAACAAAGCATCTAGGAGAAGAAGTTAAAGAGGTACCCCCGGAAGGTCCTGCTTGCGGGCCTTGCCCTTGCTTCTTAGGGCAATTCATGCTGATATATCCAATATCACCACACTAAAAGCATGCTCCTATCTTCATCTTCCTCTTTCTACAATCCTGGACTATATGCCCAACAATGCCACAGAAATAACAGTTCCTTTTCTCACGTGCCTTGTTATTATTGTTGTGGTCCTTTCCTCCTTGACTATTATCCGTCTTCTTGTTCTGTGATTCTTCCGCTTGTTGTTTCACGTAGAGGAGAAGGAGGAGTAAAAGCGTCTATAGTTGGGGAGTAAGATCCCCAGACATGCTGAAACGAAAAGGAAAGATTCAAGACAAAAGGATAGAGAGATAGTGCGTATGGCTTAGGGGGACTTATGCCTTGAAAAACAACGCTTTTTCTTGAAAAATATGCTTCTTTAAACTTCTTTTTGAAAACAATTTCAATTTTTTTTAATCTTATCTAGTAAACCTATGCTCTGATACCAAGTGAAACACCCCACCTCTGTTAAGGTCACTCACATAGGGAATGCCTTAACTTTGGTGGAGGTTTATAAGAAAAAGTCACAGGTAAACACAAGACAGATATAAATACACATATTTTAAACAGCGGAAACCAAACAGACTTTTATTTCATCAATATGTGTTCAAACAAAACACTTCCATAATTGTCTCAAAATACTTCCAACATTACAACCTCAATACTGTCTTGCTTATTAAAGAAGCATAAAACATAAATAAAGTAACAGAAATCCCCATAGTGATATCCAAAGCCATAGACCGAGCAAAAGAGATCCAAACCATACATCTACGGTCTTAAATCTTGCAAAGGGTCTGACTAAGCTGGGTTGTTTCCTACCTGTAGACCTGGGGGGGGAGGGGGGAACGAAAGAAAATAGGTTCAAACATAAAGCCTGAGTAAATCTAGTAACTCTTCAGTATGTAAAAAGGAAAAAGGGCATGATAGATATAAACTGAAAACAGTAAAGTATCACAAGCTAAGGAAGTGTAGTTTAGAATCGAATGTACTATCGCATCCACACTATATCTCTGCACCTACTTCAACTTATTCTAACTGGCACCCCATGTTGAGGGTGTAGTGATCCCCATTTTCTAAAGATGCACCCTATACTGAGGGTGAAGTGATTTCGTTTCTAAAGATCGGCTCCTACTCGCATAAACATATGTGTCATACGGCTCCCAAGAATTGTAGATACCTATGCTGGTCCCACCATGGGGTGAATCAAGACCCATGGTGACGGCCCCGACACAAACCTTAGAATACATAGGTTATACTACTGGTGCCCCAATGCCCTGTTTGTCTGCTCCGGAGTGTGTGCACGCCCGCACCCCATTAGAACCTACACTGTGCAACCACTGCCGTCGTTTTGACCGCTTACAATCAGCCCAGTAATCGTTCCCCACCCTGCCTAGTTTAAGGGTACCATGATACCTAACTTGGGTTACAGCTGCAATGGGTCCCTCGTTACTAGGGTTTTCTAGTCGAACATGTTAAGTGGTTAAATGTCTGTATTTACCTAACCTCACCCATAAATTCTTGTTAACATGTTGAATTTGGTTAAGTGTTTTTAGTTGACTTAACCCTACCATATGTCCTTAAACTCTTAAAGCACCAGACCACTCACATTAGACAGATATTGCTACGGTTACTGGATGTGTCGGTCGGTTCCGGGAAGGTTTACACCGTAGCTCAGTCTAACCTCGGGTCCTTATTGGGCTTAATGCTTAACCACAGACATTGGATAGGTATTGTTGTGACTACTGGACTGCCGAGCGGGTCCGTGCAAGTTTACGTCATAACTCAATCCAACCTCGGGTTAAGCATACCGTGTTTTCTAAATTTACATATTTATCACTTCTTAATTATATGTAAATGTCATGTCCTTTATTCTTGGGTATAACAATTTATACCGCTTAAATGTCATTATCGTTGGCATGTGCCAAACATGCCAACATATATTTTTCATGTTTTACACCCAACGTTATTACCCCCGTTTGTACGTTCGCCACACTATAACAAATGTTGGGCTCAACACAATTCAGCCCAACTTTATAAACGTGAGAAAAGGGGAAATCAAGAACATGTAATATTTTACAATACATAAAGGTGTGTGGCGCATGAACTTGCAATTTAATGATTCAACTAACATAAATTATGGGTCATGTGAACTTGCATTCAAATCAAAGTATAACTAAGTAGGTGTCATCTAAAATGACATAGTTTAGGCTTATACAAACTTGGGTTTAAACATGTTTAACTTGGCATAATGTCAACAACGAAACTAACATGTTGTATAATCACCAAAATGTCCAAATTTAACAACTAAACATATCGCCTATTTCAACATGAAACTTGCATAGTTTTTGTAACCCAAACGGTACTTAACATAGATACAATCGTACTTGCAAATAAACATAAGAAGGTGTTCCTAGATTTTGAGTCATGTAGGCATAAAAGGTCTCAAGTCTAGAACATGTTTACATAAGCCTTAATTTAGACTTAGAGAATGTATATAGTCCATGCCATCGACATAAACATAAAGGGATCAAATTCTAGTTTTTGCCACAAACTTGCAAGTGCCATTATTTTCATATTCAATTGTCCAATAGGCTTGCATCAATCAATTTAGGCCACAAATATCAATACACAAGTCATAACAGAATCATTACAATACACAGAATTTATACAATAACACAATTCTATTTTCATTTACATCGAACCACGTCACAGTTTCATTCATATTCTGAAAGGTCACTATACTTACAAAGAATGCAGAATCTTGAATTCTGGATTCTAATTCTGAAATTGAGGTGCGTTCCTTTGGGTAGATTAACGTTGCGTTGATTAATTTGATTAAGCTTTAGTCTTCTTCTTAATTTGATTCGTCTCTAAGCTCCTCTCTCTTGACGGCGACGCTCAATTCCTTCCAGGCAGCTTGACGACTCCAATCTTATTTTTTGTGTGAATTTTAGTTGAGACTTAGGGTGTATATATAGATTTTTAAATTGTTTTGAGCCGTCAGATGAAGACTGGAGGAATCTAGACCATACAAAGTTCAAAGAGTCAATCAAGAGGTGACATGTCAGCCTTAATGACACACCGACCCATAGAAATTCGAGCCAGAGCCAGACCCAGCCAGCCAGGTCGACCAGGTAGGTTGACTGGCAGGTCGACACTATGGTCGACCAGGGGTGACCTAGTCGACACCATGGTCGACCTGGTCCCTTGGCGGGAATTTTCCCGCCCAGCCCAGTTTGAACCTGTTTTTTGAATTTGAAACCGAGCTGTTCGAATTTTAAATTTTATTTTGAAACTTCCGAAGGTCTTAACTCCTTCATACAGAGTCCGATTCACGCAAACTCAGACTCTATCTCAAGCAGAATTCTGAGACGACGCAATGCCATAATCCATTTCGTTTAATTCTTTCATTTGGAATTAATTACACTTTAATTTGTGAAGCTTAATGTTATAGAATTCACGGTGTGTTACAGCATTGCTCTTGTATTGTCCCCTCTTGCTTTTGGCTTTACCTTATGCTTGGATTTTTCTTTCGGAAGATTCTTTTATGCTTGTGGTAGTCCGCTACCCCTTCACCACTAGTGGTGCTTTAGTTCGGTAGTAACAGAGGATAAGTAGATATTTCATTTTGAACTTTCCTTAGTTAAAACACATTAGATATACTTGGTTGGTAGGTGAATTATTTCATCTTGAACTGTCAGCCATTTGCATTAACCAAACAATAAGCTTTATAAATCATTGTTCCTATTCACATCCAATCTCTTATTCGTGTTATTTTAGTGGTTCTGCGGGTGTTTGTTGGTAATTTAGGATTTATAGAACCGACCCAGCTCACACTAACTTAGGTGATCGCAACCATTAAGAGTATCCTATGTATACCCCACTTGTTATTTTCAAGATATGGTCATCATTAAAAACATAGTTTTAACATTTTAATACTTCAGATAAAAAAATAAAATACCACAACAATGTTCAGTACGTCCATCTTAATATTTGTTTAGGTGAACTCCATTGATAGAAATAAGAGTCATTTTGCTACTATGCACGAATGGAAAGGGAAGATATTTTCAATCAGCCATAAATGAGATTACACTTTGCTCCCTCCTTCAGGCATGGTAGAGTAGTTGAGGACAAAGGTCTGGTGGGCTGATCATCTGATAGATTAGGGATGACTTTTAGAACTTATGTTATAGACAATTACCTTAAAAAAGAAAGCACGAACACATAACATTTATGATAGCTAGAATATTTCCACTTGATCTTCTTCTTTCCATCAGTTAACTTATCATTCACTGAAATTTAATGTTTGAGTCATTCCTTTTCTTTCCCTCATCTTAGGTGTGCAAGGAAGTAGTTGAGTCTTAAAGGATACAGAGCATCGCGAGGGCGCTAATATTCAATTATGTATTCCTATTTTCATCTTTAACTTCCATTTAATTTTCGATGTACTCTGAATTGATGAGATGTTTTGATATGTACTTTGGTTATATAGTGAGAGACTAAGGTGTCTTGACGTTTTGATTTGCAATGATATTTTAATATGATGCTTTTCTACAAAATTATAGATTATTATTTTTTACTATGATATATTATTCTTATCCCATGAAATCTTATTTCTTGTATGATTTTTCTATAACCGTACGGCCAACACACCTTGACATGACAATATTAAGGGCAAGTTAAGTGGTGTCGATTGTCACATTTGGTAGTAGGCTTACGGTTTCCACATTCCTAAAATTGTTCTTAAAAGCAACAACAAAAATCAAAAAGTTTTTCAAGAGAAGTATTTTGAAAATAAATAAGTATAAATGTTCTATATGTAAAATCCCTCAATTTCGTCTCCTTTCCTTTCAATTTCTCTCCTTCCTTTATTGAACTTTCTGTTATCCACAAATAAAAAGTGCCGATTCTCTTATGATAGACTCAAGGATATTTTTGATTTCATGCGTTCATATTCCCACTTAGTCCCTTTGATACTAAGAAATCACTTACATATACGAAGTTAGGAGATAGCTTGCCACTTGACAACTACAATGAAAGGCCTAGTATTGATCGAAGAATTTAGAGGAAAAAATAGGAAAGATGGCTTAAGAATATTTCTAAAAAAGATTTAACGGGATAGAAGGATGGAACAAGGAGGTGGAAGGAAAACGAAAAAAATGTTTGGAAAGTAAGGAAAAGTGTGAAGTAGAATCGGGAGTTAAGGAAAATATCAAAGTAAGTGGTCAGAAGTGTGTCATTTATCCCTGTTTCTTTCTATTTCTAATTTTTCTATTCGTGCTATGTTTAATTCCGGAGCATCCCACTCTTTGTTTTCTAGTACCTTGGTTAATAGTTTGCTCCTAATATTAGCATTATCACAAACCCAGTTATAGATTGGAATCACATTACAGGATCGACTTATTTATTTATAATATACCAAGGTTAGATACTGATGGTCTTAAATGTTGAATTTGACTGTGTTGCTTATGTTTTGTGCTTTTTCGATTAAGGTTTGATATTTGGGAATGGACTGGTTGGCCACATACAGGACCATCCTTGGTTGCGATAAGAGGGTCTTCATCTTAGGCACTTGTAATGGACCCACCCTAGTGGTCTCTTGTGACATAAGAGGGTCGGTTATGCTGAGCTATCTTTACTCCATAGACCTACATTCTGATAAGATGAGTTCCATGCCTATCTTTAGAGATTTTTCGTATGTTTTGAGAAGGTCAATGGACTTTCGCTTAAGAGAGAAAATTTAAGATATATCTTACTGACAACGGCAGACCTGTCACATTCCAGTAAAACATATGGATCCAAAGAAAAGGCACGAGTTGAGTAAGCAGATCATGGAGCATCCGAAGTAGAGCTTCATTGGAAGGGGTATTTCAAAATGGGGAGCACCACTCATCTTTGCTACAAAGGAAGATGATTCCCTTAGGATTTATGTTGATTAAAATGCATTAAATAAGTTGACGAAAAAGAACACCTACGCCTTGCCTTACATTGATGATATCTTCAATCAGTTTGTAGGAGTTGCATTTTCCTTTCAGCTAGAGCCTACCACTGGTTTCATTAGTTAAGGGTAGCAATGCATAGCATCGAAAAGACCTCTTTTAGGACACCGACGAATTTTATGACTAAATAGTCATCCCCTTTGGACTAATCAATGCTTCTGTTGTGGATTTGATGAGTAGGGTGTTTTAAGAAATTTTGAACAAGTCTATAGTGGACTTCATGGATGATATTTTGATATATTGAAAGAGCGAGGAGGAACATGCTTTGCACTTGAAGGAAGTCCTCTGTACCCTCCGAACGCCTATACTAAAATATGGATTTCAAGTCATCTTTTATTTCAAATGGTTTTCAAGTGATTTTTTGGTTTCTTATTTCTAATTGTCGAATTTGGATTTTCGAACTACTAATATTGTTTCAATGTAATTTTTTGGGCTTTAAACGCTCTAGAAGGATTTCAATGAAAACTCGATTTCTGGTTTTCTATTATTATTTCAAATGGATTTCTAAACATTAATTTTCACTAAACATGGATTTCTGGTAGTCTATTCATATATGGATTTCTATGCTTTTCTAGACATCTATTATCATTGCCATTTAAAAACTCCTGCCTCTACACCCCCTTACTAGAAAAAGACCGTAAATCATTTATTATTGTACATATAATCTTAGCCTCTATAATATTATCGGATTATAGTTACCATTACTATCTTCAAATGACAATTTTCTAGTCTTCTTTTATTGTTCCAAGAAAGTTGCTATGGAAATTATAGATTACTGAAGCTGATCAATCAATTTGCGCAAAAAGATAGAATCTAGTCTTGTCTTAAAATGTAATAGATTTATCTAAATAAGAGACAGACGTTATCTTTATAGTTTGCAAAGCTAAATAGAAGCCAAGAAGACGTCGTCGATGATAAATAAAATGCATGCCAAGTTTTAAATCCCATAATAGGAATAAAGTTGTTGGCTTCCATAAATCGTGTTTCCTCTCCTCCATTAACTGAGTCATGTAGCCTCCCTTTAATCAAAAGACATGGTGTCATTCAAGTGAGCCACATCAACCTTCTTCTGTCATTACTAGTGAAGGAATTATTGACAAAAAAATGGAATGTGTTACCTCCTCCCATTCAGAAAGATCGGTTCTCCTCCAATCAAAAGGATAATGTTTCCTTTCACTTCAAATGTTATTATCTCCTCCGACATCAGGTATTAATGCCGTCTTCGATTCTAAATGTTGGTATCGCCTTCGTGTATGCTACTTTTCATCAATTGTGTTGAGCTTGAAACATAGCGCCTCTATTCCATTTCTCCTCTCTTTAAAGATAATTCACAAGTGATATCATGTTCATTTTATGTCATGCAGGATCCATTTCAATTATCACCTGAACCATGCCATGTTTCCACTGAATTTCCTCAAATCCACGAATAACATTTCTTAAGAGCATTCCGTTAATGATTCAATTGAGACCATATTTCGTGATCGTTAATACCTCACAACAGTAAGACAAAAACATATTGAAGGCCAAACAAATAAGAAGAAATAAAGTCATCCACAATGCAACATCAAGAGAGAATAATGTATCTTCCTCCATAAAAGCTCTTAAATCCATTACATTTTACTACATTTTCCATGTTGAAATTATCACTAAAATGGTAAAAGAGGGATTCATTTGAGAGTAAGATCATTTCTCTCAAACCTGTAGGATTGAATTAACTCTAGAGGGAGGTAAATAAGGTTTATTGTAAATTTCATAGAATATTAGTATAAAACCAGCAACATAGATGTCAATAGAGAAATTGCGGAAAATAAATAACACACAAAAATTACCCTACTTCGGCAAGCTCTACCTACTTCTATATCAAGGTTTCTACTAGGAATTAAATAATAAAATGCCTACAGAAGCTATAAACTTGCGATGCTCGCTCACCTGAATGTTATAAGCATACGCTCGAAACATGCACCAAGGTTTCTACTAGGAATTAAATAATAGGACATATACAGACATTATAAACTCTTGACCCTTTCTGTGACGACCGCCCATAACTCCTGCACTTAACAAGAGAAATAATGCGCTGAAAGGTGTGCCAGGCCGCCATGGACGATCAACAAGGCAAGATAACACAAGTGGAACCTGTCGTACAACTCATAATTGCACAGAATTTTAAACTTCCATATCATCAACGAATATCCATAACATCGTTGGATTACATCATCAAACTCTGTACAAAAGGCCTCAATACAACACTCAGATAATTCATCAAACAGCGGAAAACATCATAATATGTATAGTAGAAAAATGGTATGCAAGCCTCCTTCTCGTTATCAATCTACAACATCGTCCATTAATATCTACTACTTGTTACCTGCTACTTAGTCTGCTTATCCACACAATGGATGAACAGACCAAGGTAATAAGAGGGAAACATAAAACCTGAAGTCAGACAACAGTCTTAGTGAGCGATAAAACAACTATCTAATATCATCAATAAAGTATATGAGAATATGTAGATTAACCAACCAATCTACCAGCTCACCAGAGAAGAATACAAACCAGTCTTCCCCACATCTGATGGTGATAGCCATTACAACAAACAATCTGAAACCATAATACGTTCATGGAAATCATTTATCAAGCGTAGACCATCCTAACCGATATCGATATCTCCCAAGCACAAGCCCCGAAGGCCTAAACGAACATCAGACAAGCACCCAAGAGACGTCTCCTTCAATGCTGAATAATCAAAACAAGAAGATGCAAGAAAACAATCATTCATCCATTACTCTGGCTATCACCGCCAATCCTGCTTCGAAACCATCGTTAATCATATGACTGGCTACACAACTTGCCATCAACTTTCAAGGGCTAATGGTAAACCCTGGTTCGAGCAAAACTCCATACGCCATATACCGAAAAGTATCAAGACCCGTCGATCTACCCAGGTACTCGACTGATCACTTCTAGTCTTTTAGGCTTCCCTATTATACCTCTGCTTTGATTCCGCTAAAACCTACGACAACGATAATCCCTCAGACTTCGATATCTCTACTCATTCAACCCGATGACTGTTCATAAGTTCAAGCCCCTTCTCGAGCAACCATTATCCACGAGCTCACCACCTTGAGTCGTCTTCACTTTGTTGCATTACGACGACCAACGAACACTTCGAACATTCCTACTTGAATTCACTTCGAAGCCACAACAACCATCGAGCCAAAAACATACATCATTTGGTCAACATTCATCCATTGTGTTTCATCCCGACTTATCAGGTCACAAACGACCCAACCCCCATGGCCACAAACGACCCGACTCTATAGGTCACCAATGATCTGACTCCCTGGATCATCAATGACCTGAATCCCTAGGCCACCAACCACCCGACTCTATGGCTCACCAATGACCTGACTTTCTAGGTCATCAACTACCTGACTTCCTGGGTCACCAACGACCTAACTCCCTGGGTCACCAACGACCTAACTCTATGCTTCACCAATGATCTGAAGCTCTTTAATGACCCGACCTTCATTTCTTAGAGCATAAGCCAACGACCTATCCAAAAACATCCTGACTCCAGATCTGACCAATTTAGCTCCAATCTCGACCAAATCATCACCAAACGACCACATCAATGCAACCAACTCATCCAAATCATCCAATTAAATCATCAACACTTTATGAAACCATCAACAACACTAAAATGACATTTATTCATTAAAAATCAAATAGAATTCACCAAATCATGATAAATCAACGAACAAAAATAATAATGGATCTAAACTTGATTAAAAATATGAATTAACATAAGAATTTACTGACATAAGTAGCTAATTTAGATTCTATGGTGATCCAAATGAAAATATACTTACCATGATTGAGATCTAAGTGAAAACAACTTAAAATGATGAAAATAAAATCAAACAACCCATATACTTGATCGAATCTGTGTGTGAGATGCTTATCACTCGCCAATTCTTCAAAATAACTTGAAATCATTAAATTCTCAATCCGAATCGTGAAGAACACTCTTCAAACCTCCCAAATTGATGTGATCTCTCTTCACTTAATGTAGATCTTCAATCTTCACATGTAGATCTATAATTTTAATGGTGGAAAGGTGTATTTGATTGAGCAAGAAGGATCACGAGCTTAATCAAATGAAAGAATGAAGAAAAGTAACCCTCTCTCCATACCTGTAACCCTATATTTATAGCCTCCCACCAGCCCACTAATGGGCCACTCCAAATCAACCCATTATGGATTACAAAACCTGAATAGAAATTTTGAAAAAAAACAATGATTCCTTCTAAACCGCTGAACCAAATCTTTAATGTGACCACTCTACGGAACTAGCAACACCATTTCCTTTCCAATGAAGTCGATCTCAGCACCTAATTAGGTTCTAGTCAAAAGTTATGCCATGTACAATACTGACAAGGGCAAAATGGTCACAAATAAATTTGGTAAAAATTACGGACATGTCTCACATCCCTATAAAGAACATATCAAAATATGAGAATGGTCTACCCCTCAAAGAATTAAATAAAATTAATTTACGATCTTCTAATATGTAAAATGCGGGTTGTTGCATTCTCCCCTTTTAGGAATTTCGCCCCCGATATCCCAAGCAAACGCAAGCAAAAAACAATTTCGCGTGCCTATCATCCACAAGCAGCCAATTTACATCCAAACTAGAATCCATTAAGCCATGCATCCATACCCTTATTCTAGCACGTGGAATTCTAATGACGATAGTATAAGCTACAATGATGTAAGATGACACGACATTAATGGGACATACCGACGAAGAGTTCTGGATGGGTCGTCTTCATACTCTCTTCTATCTCCCACGTACAATCGTCATCATCCTCACTCCATTGCACCTTGAATATCTTAAATGTCTTCCTCCTAAGTTGTTTAGTGTCATTCCCCACAACATGAAGCGACTTACGTGGTTTTGTAACTAATGTCTCGACTTCTAGGTCTTCGTACTATTCCGGAGATACCACCACATTCGAATCATGCACACACTTCCGTAGAAATGACACATGGGAAACATTGTGCATACTCGATATCTTCTCAGGTAAATTCCAATCTACATGCAAGCTTTCCAATTTGCTCAACTATCGGAAGTGGTCCAACAAACCTTGTGGCTAACTTTCCTTTACTTTCGAATCAAACAACATGCTTTAATGGCAAAATCTTCACAAAAACCATGTCACTAACGTCGAATTCTAAATATTTTAGATGTTTATTGGCATAACTCTTCTGATGGTCTTGGGCTGCCTTCATTCGTTGCTGAGCGATCTCGAGACAATTAGATGTTTCTCTTATCATATATGGACCAAGTATCAACATATCTCCAGTTTCTAACCAACATGCCGAATAATTACATGGCCTACCATACAACGCCTTGTATGGTTCCATCCCTATGCTCGACTGGTAGCTGTTGTTATACGCAAACTCAACTAGATGTATATGGTTTTCCCATGATCCCCCGAATTCCAATACACAAGCTCTTAGGAGATCTTCCAAAACTCGGTTAACCCTCTCGGTTTGATAATCAGTCTGGGATGATAAGCCATACTCGAACACAACTCGGTTCCCAAAGTCTCTTGCAGACTCTTCCAAAATCTACTTGTGAACAATGGATCTCGATCACTGACTATACTCTTCGGGTACCATGGAATCGAACTATCCATTTTATATAATTCTTAGCCAACTTCGATACTATTCTAGTCGATTTGAAAGGAATAAACCTTGCACTTTTGGTTAAGCGGTCCATGATGATCCAAATTCCTTCGTTTCCTACCCTAGTTCTAGGTAGTCCATCGATAAAATCCATCGATATCTGCTCCCACTTCCATGTAGGAACTTCCAATGGCTGAAGCAATCCACTTGGCTTCTTCTATTCAGCTTTAACCAACTGACAGTTCATACGCTTGGAAATGAACTTTCCAACATCCCTTTTCGTACCTTCCCAGTTGTAGGCTCGCTTTATGTCGTGATACATCTTATTACCACTAGGATGAATTTTCATCTTCGAGTGATGATATTCCCTCAGAACCTCATCACTCAATCCATCGATATTAGGAACAACCGGTCGTCCTTGCTTTTGAAGCCAACCTTCTCGATCGACCTTAAATTCTTTATCCTTTGGTTCCAACTTCTAGATAATCTCGACAAGCGTTGCATCACACTTTTGGCCCTTACCAATCCTTTCAATGAGAGTTGGTCTTATCGATAAGTTTGCCAACATTTTAGGTTCCAAATCACATCGTGGTCTGAAATCAAATCCTGCCAAGTACTCGAAATGCTTCCATTCCGAAAACATCGCTCCCAAACTTGCGTGTCTTCGACTCAATGCATCTGCCACTGCATTACTTTTACCAGGAGTATAAGTTATACGAAAATCATATGATGCCGGAAACTCTAACCACTGTTGCTGCTGAAGATTCAAATCCTTTTGGGAGAAAAGATACTTTAATGACTTGTGATCCGTAAACAACTCGAATTGAACTCCCAACAGGTAATGTCTCCACATCTACAGGGAAAACACGATTGTTGCTAACCCCAAATCATGAGTTGGGTAATTCCTTTCATGCGGCTTCGACTATCCACTTGCGTAGGCCATAACCTTATCCTTCTGCATCTGCACTGATCCAAGTCCAGTACCGCATGCATCGATGTATACCACCATCTCTTCATTCCCACTCGGAGTGGTCAAATTAGGACCACTCGTCGGTCTCTCTTTCAGGAATTCAAACGCTTGCTCATACTTTGCATCCTATGTGAACACCTGATTCTTCTTCGTCAATCCAATTAATGATGCAGCTATCTTGGAGAAATCCTTTAAAAAAACAGCGATGATATCCAGCCAACCCAAGGAAACTCTGAACATCCGTCGCATTTTTAGGTCAATCCCAATCCTGGATTACTTCCACTTTAGCGGGGTCAACCACTATTCCATTTACAGGAACAATATGGCCTAATAACTTCATTTCGCTCTTCTAAAAGTGACACTTCAAAAACTTAGCTCTTGTCTGATGCTTTTGGAAGATTTCCAAAACAACTCTCAAGTGCATCTTTTGCTCTTCCTCATTCCAGGAGAAAACCAGAATATCATCCATGAGCACAAGCACGAACTTGTTCAACTGATCTCTGAAAACCCTATTCATAAGATCCACAAAATATGTTGGCGTGTTAGTCAACCCAAATGGCTTTACCAACCATTCGAAAAAACCGGATGGTGTCCTAAAAGCAGTCTTGGGCACACTATCCTTTGCCAACCTCAACTAGTGGGATCTCGTTGCCAAATCCATCTGAGAAAACATCTTGGCCTTGTGAAGCTGATCGAACAGGTTGTCTATCCTCAGCAACGGTTACTTGTTCTTTTTAGCTACCTTGTTTAGCCCACGATAGTCCACACACAATCTCAAAGATCCATTAGCCTTAGTTGCAATCACAACTGGTGCACCCATTCGGATACACTTCCCCAAATGAATCCTTTTTCTCCAAAGGCCACGTACTTACACCTCTAACTTTTTATGTTCCTTAGGCTCCATCTGCCTAAGAGGGATGACGATAGATTTATCACTTTCGACCAAATCGATTCAGAGCTCAATATCACGATGAGGTGGCAAACCTTTGACCTCTACATAGACACCTTTAAACTCACTTGCGATCGGCATTGATGACAAGTCTTTCCATGGAATCACAAGCGAATATAAATAGCTCACGAAGACACCATCTTCGGGCTTATATCGAATCACAACCATTCGCCCTTCCACATTCTCGACTGTCACTTCCAGCTTCTTGCAATCCACTTTTGATGCATACCTCTTGAGCCAGTCCATACCCAAAATAAATTCAAACCCAGCGAAGTTCAAAACAAAGCAATCACACACAATGGAGGAACCATGACTCGACAACACTAGACAATGACAAATCATACACAAACTGGATGAACCCCCAATTGGATTAGTCACAACCAAAGATATATTGCAAATCTCAGGTTCCAAACCCAAGCGGCACGCAAGCTCATTACAAATAAATGGATGCGATGCTCCAATATCAAACAACACATGAACTAAAACACCTCTAATGGAAAGAAAACCTTGAACAACGACAATCTTCCCTTTTTATTTTGCCATAGGAGCCTTTGAACACGATGGCACAACTTCCAAAGCATGCGCCTTCACAACCTGCTTACCCTTAGTTAGTTTCGTACAATCCTTCTTATTATGTCCAGGCTTTCCACATGTAAAGCACTTCTATTCAGCTTTACAATCCTTGGAATAATGGTCTTCTGCCAGTAGTTAAAGCAAGACACTTAAGCCTTCTGCTTTTTCTGAACATCTTTTCCTTTTTGTTGTTGTTGCTTCCTCTTCTTGTTATTACCGCCCTGTTGTGGTTTTGGTTCTTCCTTAGCTGGAATAACAATCCATTCCTTGGGAAACGGACTCTTGTGCCTAAGAGCTTTCTCGACGATCTTTTCATAAGTATCATCTAGATGATAAACCAGATGATTCCCAAGGTATTTGTCTAACCTATGACAAACTACTCATTCTTCTGATAAGGAGTCTCGACATACGAACGAGCATACTTCGACAAAGCTATGAACTCATAAACATACTCCAACACTGGTCGACTATTCTACTTAAGGTCGACAAACCTCTTAAATAGAATATACTTCTGAACGGTAGAGATAAACTTCGTCTCAACTTGACTTGGAATAGCTCCCATGTAATATCAACTTCGAGAGTTTCTACAGTGACAGAGTTGCACCAATCTATAACTCTACCATGTAGCGATCTCGATGCAAGCTTCCTCTTAGTCGCATCATTAATTCCCAAGTCTCCAAAGATCCGAATGCAAGTATTATGCCACCCTTGAATTTCTTCAATCGGTTATGTCCCCTTAAACTACTTCCCTCCTAGAGTAGTGAAATCTTTGCACAGCTTTGCGGAGTCCACGGCTCTAGGAACCTGCACTTGAACTCCTACATCTACCGCGGCTGTCTCCACTCTCCAGAGCGGGTACCCTCCTCATGATCACTACCATCATGGCCTCGAACATAGCTGGGTAGTCTATTATACCACCATTACCCCCTACAGGAATAGTCATCTCCCTAACAGCGTGTCTCGATGGTCGACCGCTCATTCTATATCTGTAATATAGAATGATTAGCCCATGTGCGAGAAAACTACAAAATGGAGTTCAAACACTATTATACTATACACTACTATATAATATACATCCATTAGAAATCTACATATATGTCTCTCATACGTAATTACATCCTTGGAATTTGGCTAAAATTGATAACTAGTGCTCTGATACCAAATGTGACGACTACCCATAACTCCTGCACTGAACACGGAAAATAATGTGTGAAAAGGTTCGCCAAGCAGCCATGGACGATCGTCAAGGTAAGATAACACAAGCGAAACCTATCGTATAACACACAACAAAAGTATAAATTATAATAGAACATATACAACAGGCTATAATAGTAAAGTGTAATTTCACATAATTTTAAACTTCCATATCATTAAGAAATATCCATAACATTATTAGATTATGTCATTAAACTCTGTGCAAAAGGCCTCACTACAACACTGAGAGAATTCAGCAAATAGCGGAAAACAACATAATATGTATAGTAGAAAGCTGGTGCGCAAGCCTCCAGCTCGTTATCGATCTGCAACAACGTCCACTAAGATCTACTACCTGTTACCTGCTACTTAGTCTGCCCATCCACACAATGGATGAACAACCCAAGGTAATAAGACATAAACATAAAACCTTGAGTCATAAAACATTCTTAGTGAGCGATAAAACAGCTATCTAAAACAATCAATAAAGTATATGAGAATAGGCAGATTAAACAAACAATCTACCAGCTCACCAGAGAAAAACCCGAACCCGTCTTCCCCACATCTGACAGTGATAGCCTTTACAACAAACAATTTGGAACCACAATAAATTCATGGCAATCAATTATCAAGCATAGACAATCCTAATCGATATCGATATCTCCTAAGCACAAGCCCCGAAGGCCTAAACCAACATCAGACAAGCACCCAAGAGATATCTCCTTCGATGTCGAATAATGTACACATGACGATACAAGCAAACAATCATTCATCCATGACTCTGTCTATCACCGCCAATCCTGCTTTGAAACCATCATTAATCGTATGACCGGCTAAACAACTTGTCATCAACTATCAAAGGCTAATGGTAAAACCCTGTCTTAGCAAAACTCCATATGCCATACGGCGAAAACGTATCTAGGCCCATCGAGCTACCCAGGGTACTCGATTAGTCACTTCTAGTCTTTTAGGCATCCCTATTATACGCTTGCTTTAAGTCCGCTAGAAACTACGACAACGATAATCTCTCATCCTTTGATATCTCTAGCCATCCAACCCGATGACTTGTTCATAAGATCAAGGCCCTTCTCAAACAACCATTATCCATGAGCTCACCACCTTGAGTCGTCCTCACTTCGTTGCATTACAACGATTAACAAACACTTCACAACACTTCAAACATCTCTACTTGAATTCACTTCAAAGCCACAATGACCATTGAGCCAAAAACATACATTATTTGGTCAATATTCGATCCATAGTGTTTCAGCCCGACTTATTAGGTCACAAACGACCCGACTTCCTGGATCACAAATGACCCAACTCTATTGGTCACCAACGACCCAACTCTATGGGTCACCAACGACCTGACTCCCTGGGTCATCAACGACCTTACTCCCTGGGTCACAATGACCTAACTTCCTAGGTCACCAACGACCCGACTCTATGGGTCTCCAACGACCTGACTCCCTAGGTCATCAACAACCTGACTCCCTGGGTCACCAACGTCCTGACTCCTTGGGTCACCAACGACCTGACTCCCTGGGTCACCAACGACCAGACTCCATAGGTCACCAACGACCTGACTCCCTGGGTCACCAACGATCTAACTCCCTGGGTCACCAACGACCCGACTCTATAGGTCGCCAACGACCTAAAGCTCTTTAATGACCCGACCTTCATTTCTTGGAGCATAAGCCAACGACCTATCCAAAAATGACCCGCCGCCAGATCGACCAATTTAGCTCTAATCTCGACCAAATCATCACCAAACGACCATATCAATGCAACAAACTCATCCAAATCATCCAATTCAACCATCAACACTTTATGAAATCATCAACAACATTAAAATGACAATTATTCATCAATAATCAAGTAGAATTTTCCAAATCATGATAAATCAATGAACAAACGAAAAAATGGATCTAAACTTTCATAAACATGTGAATTAACATAAGAATTTACCGACTTAAGTTGCTATGTTAGATCCTATGCTGATTCAAATGAAAATATACTTACCATGATGTGGATCTAGGTGAGAACAACTTAAAACGATGAAAACAAGTTCAAACAACCCATTTACTTAATCGAATATGTGTACGAGATGCTTATCACTCGTAAATTCTTCAAATTAACTTGAAATCATTAAATTCTCAATCCGAGTAGCGAAGAATACTCTTCAAACCTCTCAAATAGATGCGACCTCTCTTCACTTGATGTAGATCTTCAATCTTAACATATAGATCTAGAATTTTAACGGTGGAAAGGTGTATTTATTGAGCAAGGAGGATCCCGAGCACAATCAAATGAGAGAATGAAGAAAAGTAACCCTCGCTCCATCCCTCTAACCCCTTATTTATAGCCTCCCACCAACCCACTAATGGATAACTCCAAATCAGCCTATTACGGCTTACTGAACCTAAACAAAAATTGTGAAACACAAAAATAGCGATTCCTCCCAAACCGCTTAACCAAATCTTTAGTATGATAACTCTATGGAATTGGCAACACCATTTCCTTTCCAGTGAAATCAATCTCAGCACCTGATTCAAACCTAGTCAAAAGTTAAGCTATGTACAAAACTGATAGGGGGAAAATGGTAAAAAATAAAACTAGTAAAAATTACGGATATGTCCCACATCCCTATAAACAACATATCAAAATATAAGAATGATCCAACCCTCAGGGAATTGAATAAAAAAATTTTACGATCCTCCAATATGTAAAATGCAGGTTGTTACATTCTCTCCCTCCAGGAATTTTTCCCTCGAAATTCCAAGAAAACACAAGCAATCAAAACAATTCCACATGCCTATTATCTACGAGCAACCAATTTACCATCCAAACTAGCATCCATCAAGTCGTGCATCCATAGCCTTAACCTAGCATGTAGAATTCTAACAACGATAGTACAAGCTACAATGATATAAGGTGACACGACATTAATGGGTCATACCTACGAAGAGTTTTGGATGGGTCATTTTCATACTTTCTTCTATCTCCCACGTACAATCGTCATCATCCTCACTCCGTTGCATCTTGCTAGCTTAACCGTCTTCCCCCTAAGCTATTTCGTGTCATTCCCCACAACAAGAAGCGACTTAAGATGTTTCTTAACTACGGTCTTTGCTTCTTGATCTTCGTACTGTTCCGGAGATACCACCACATTCTAATCATGCACACACTTTCGTAGAAACGACACATGGAAAACAATGTGAACACTCGACATCTTCTCAGGTAAATCCAATCTATACGCGAACTTTCCAATCCACTCGACTATCGAAAATGGTCGAACAAACCTTGGGGCCAACTTTCGCTTACTTCCAAATCTAACAACATACTTTAACGGCGAAATCTTCATGAAAACCATGTCACCAACGACTAATTCCATATCTTTTCGACGTTTAGCATCATAACTCTTCTAACGGTCTTGGGCTACCTTCATTTGTTTCCGAACGATCTCGATATAATCTGTTGTTTCTCTTATAATCTCTGGCCCAAGTATCAACTTATCTCCAGTTTCTAACCAACAAGTCTGAGAATTACACGGTCTATCATACAACGCCTCGTATGGTGCCACCCCAACGCTCGATTAGTTGCTGTTTTTATACACAAACTCAACTAAATGTAGTTCATCTTCTCAAGATCCCTTGAAGTCCAATACACAAGCTCTTAGGAGATCTTCCAAAACCCGGTTAACCCTCTTGGTTTGACCATCAGTCTAGGGATGATATGACATACTCAAACACAATTTAATTCCCAAAGTCTCTTGCAGACTCTTTCAAAATCCACCCATGAACAGTGGACTCAATCACTGGCTGTACTCTTCGAGATACCATGGAATCGAACTATCCATTTTATTTAAAGCTCATCCAACTTCAATATTGTCCTAGTCGAACAAGAATAAACCTTGGACTTTTGGTCAAGTGATCCACGATGACCCAAATTCCCTCGTTTCCTGCCTTGGTTCTAGGTAGTCCATCGATTAAATATGTGTTCGTCCGAATAGATGCATCGTTAACACCAAAAGTCAATTTTATTAAAATTTAAACAATAAAAAATTGTCCACATTTATCCAAATAAAATGTAACACGATCCGCTCTTATTACACCTACACCAGTCTAGCCCAGTTCGGCACAGTATCGGATGGGCAAGAAGCAACAAGCATGTGTGTGTGTTATTTCATGGCTATATAGGTTCTCCTCTTCGCAAAAAATTACCTGACACTAAGGGCGGATATAAGTACGTGACATTTACTATATAAACATGACAATTTTACATATTTTTGGCAATATGGAATATTATCTCATTCATCAATGGTTTCTAAAAATCTCCTACATGAATGGTGATATATCTCTCCACCACAAAAAGTGTAACACCACACAATACATATGGAAATAATATTGTATCGAGGATGCTAACGATATTTTTCGTCAACACCAAAGATAGGTCTATGGAAGTAGACCTAAGGGGGAAATGGGGTCATTTGCTTTCACGAGTATGAGTTAGTTCACCGTTTCTTAGATTTCAAGGTTTAGAGACCAAAAGATTAGTTACTCTTCCCTCAATGGGGTGAGCATCACGCTTAAGCGACTCGGGAACCCACAATTATCTTGGGCTAAGGGTTCCCTAAACACAATCCTTAGCAAAGAAGCTAAACAGTTTGTAGGAAGGGGTGCTGCAAGAACTCTTCAGAAGGGTCTTAGTTTGGGCAGGAAACCGTGACCATGTAGAGTCTATAATAGGTTGTGTAGGAAGTACATAAGAAATCACATAAGAGACTCATAAGAAAATATGTGAAGTATTGATCTGCCCTTTATTAATCTTTGATTTAGAGTACATAAGTGATTACAATAAAGAACACCAAATTGATTTAGGAATTAGGCTTTACTCTAGAGAAAAAGAGTATAAAAATGTGAAATCGGTCCTCAAAATGAGATCCCTAGGGTCTTAGTTATAGATAAATCGGGGGTCCTTTTGCTATTGGGCCAACAGAAGCCCCTCTAGAATTCTTTTCCCTTTGGTTTCGGAAGTTTTGGCTCTCGGCCATTTTTTCCTTTTGGTTCCAAAGGCCTTGTTTATGACTTTTGAGGTGTCGATTTTGTCCCTCAGGAAGATAGTCCCGGTCTTTAGAGCTTTGTTTTGATGTCTTGTCTACCTTCTTTATATTGCTACCAAGCCAAGCAGTATGAATAGCTTTCTGAAGATTTCAGCTCCCGGATGCAGGCTTCCGGTCTCGGATATGGGATTCCGGTCTCGGGCTCTTGGTTTTGCTACTAACACTTTGTGGAGTTTGCCTTTATGATTCAAGCGAATGGTTGCCGGGTCCACCACCCCAATCGATATCGACACTAAGCAGATTAGGGTGGATATCTTGTCTCTCTTCGAGGATCAGGCTTGCCCTTCGGCAGATTTCTGAAGTGTATCTCGGTTTTCTGGGAGGTTGCTTCCGATGCTTTGTTAGTTGCTTATTAAAATAATCTCCTAGTGACCATCTAATGGTGGCTTCGGTTTCTAGTTCCCGGATAATCTCCATATGCTTCAAACTTTGTATCTATAATGTTTTCGTCTCCTGATGTATCAGTATTAAGCAAGTTAATACCGATAGCCCTTTCGTCCTTCTTGGTCCCGGTTTGTTGGATTCTCGGTCTCTCTCTTCATTAACTTCAGGTTTTTGGTGATCCTCCGTTGTTTATCCTTCATGCCGGAATGTAACACCCCGAATTTTAGTTAATGCTAAAATTCACTAATTGCAAGATAAATAATCTCAGATGTGAGAACTGGGGGAAACGGGATGCGTCATTGCGTTCGTCTCGAAAAAATACGCAGAACAGAGTCCGAAATTTTGTAAATCGGAGTCCGTATGGCCCAATTAAGGCCCAATGAAGTTTGCAGAAAAATTAAAGCTAAAAACAGATTTAAAAATTCAAATTCAGATTTCAAAATCGAACCAGCGGGGCCAGGCGGGAAAATTCCCGCCCTAACCATGTCGACAGGGCTGTCGACAGGCCTGTCGACTTGCCTGTCGACACGGCGTGTCGAGCCAGAGGGCTTGGGTGCACCAGATTTGGTTTTCTGGCTAGGGCTGGGCTGGGTTCTAGAGATTTCCTAAATCTAACGGACCTAATCTAACCTAGGGTTAATCTAAGGGCCTAAAACACTACCTAATCCTATAAATAAGACCCCAACCCTACCCTAATTCATTCATAATTGGATCTTGTAACTAAACTATGGCAAAATGAAACTTGATCATGGCCTCCACAAATCAATGAAGAGAGTTGCAAGCTAATCAACCTCTAATCAACATCTTCTTCAACTAAAGCAACTAATTCCACTTCATAAGTTTGCTAATCTTGGTTTTGGTGAGTTTCTATCACTTTGATGATCAATTGCTAAATTAAGTAGATGAGATATGATGAGATCTATGGTTTTGCATGAGATTAATGGGTTTTCAAGTCATATGATATGATGTGAATATGCTAATCTATGTTTAATATTAATCCTATGTTTATGCATGTTGAATATGTGAGTTTATGCATGTTGAATATGTGAGTTTATGCATGTTGAATATGTGAGTTTATGCATGTTGAATATGTGAGTTTATGCAAGTTGGATATGTGGGTTTATGCAAGTTAAGTGGTGGGTTTATGCATAATAAGTACTTGATTTTATGCATGCTAAGTAGGTGGTTTTATGCATGCTAAGTGTTTGGTATTATGCATAAATCATGACATGCAAGTTTACCCCTTTAAACGTGATGCATACATATGCAAGATGGCACCTTTATATGCTATGAATATATATATATATATATATATATATATATATATATATATATACGCATGGTTACCCTCTTTTAAGATGCAAGTTCAACATGTTATACAAGTTATGTGTATGCTTATATGCAAGCTCAACATGTTATGCAAGTTATGTGTATGATGTTATGTAAGTTATGTGCATGTTGTTATGCAAATTCATATGCAAGTTATGTGTATGATGTTATGCAAGTTATGTGCATGATGTTATGTAAGTTATGTGTATGTTGATATGCAAGTTATGTTTATAATATTATGCAAGTTATGTGTATGGTGTTATGCAAGTTAACATGTAACATGTTGTGCAAGTTCACACCTTTAAGACACATGCAAGTTCACCTTTGTATAACCTATGAACACTTATGCAAGTTGCCTTTATACATGACATATGTATGTTCATGCAAGTTGGGTTATTTAGTAATGCTAGTTGGGTTAATGTCATGATGTAAGTGGACACCTTTTAACCCATGTTAATGCTAATGTATGCTAAATGAAACCCATGTTAATTGTGAAAGAATCTTCTCTTGGAAATATGTCGTGTTAGCATAAGTACGTGGGGAAACGATGGGGTTAATAGACATGTTAATGAAATGGTGTGAAATGGTTATGATTAAGCATACCATAAAATGAATAAGCATAAGTGGGAATTTACCTATTGAGTTAGGTCTACCCCATGGGAATTTACCTATTGAGTTAGGTCTACCCATGTTATGAAAAACTTGATATTAATTAGGGATAATTAATATGGGGGTGATTAATTAGGTGTAATTAATCAACTAAGACACGAGGTTGGACCCTTTTGTAGCGGAAGTCTGCCCGGAACCGACCGGCCATCCAGCGGCTACAAATGATTGGCCCAATGTGAGAGGTCTTAGTCATAAATTAAATACATGATTAAAGTAAAGACACGAGGTTAGACCCTTTTGATGACAGAAGTCTGCCCGGAACCAACCGGCATATCCAGCAGTCATAAAAGACGGTCTAATGTGAGAGGTCTTTATGAGGTCATGATCTTAATTAATGAATTAAGAAACACTTAACCATATTAGCATGTAGTGGGACATGAGGGGTTAAGTGGGTGCCTTGGGTGGCATGAGGAGACTAGTGGGTTGCCTTGGGTGGCAATAGAAAAATACGATTAGAATACTTAACCAAAATGAAACATGTAGTTAAACATGATTAAAGGGTTAAGTAAGTGCCATGGGTGGCATGTGAAAATACGATTAGAATACTTAACCAAAGTGGAACATGTAATTAAACATGATTAAAGGGTTAAGTAAGTGTCATGGGTGGCATGTGAAAATCTAGTGGGTACCTTGTATGACAATTAGAATATGATTAAAGGACTTAACCAAAACTTATAACATGTAAGGGGACATGGTTAAAGGGTTAAGTGGGATTCACTAGAAATAACAAGCTTAAGTGGTAACTTGTGGGGGCCCATTTCAACCAATATCCCAAACGTATCTTTGTGGGCTCGACTCTAGTCGACTGACGGGACACGCATATTGGGCTTGACTATAAGAGGCCAAACCGGGTTAGCGGTGGCAACGCGGGACCAACGGGTTTCATATGCGTGTGTGGACCCGGGCTGGTTGGTAAGTCGTTGTTGCATCGTGTAAATATAAAGCCGCGCACCGTTGATATTATCAGGTGGCCACGTTGGGGAATGATACACCCCATCGTGGGACCAGCACGGGTATCTACGTAGGGGAGCCGATCACTTGGGGAGTAGTGGGTACACCTATGTAGTCAGATAGGGGTACACGAAACTACTAAATTACTAAGTACACTTAGGGGGATCAACCTTTAAGTAGGAATGACTGGTGTGGTGCAATATAGTAATGATCCTTGGGTGGGTGGATGCGTCTTTACGGTTATCTTAGTTTATCCTAAGTATACCTAGCTGCTTAGTTTAGCCATTCATCCCCAGACGTTACCGTATATCAAGCTTATGTCTTCTCTGGTTACTTTAATGATTGTATTGTTAAAGTTATAGGACTCACTCAGACTTATGTCTGACCCCGTTGTTTTTATCTTTTTTTCCCAACCCTCAGGTTATCAGAGTGGGCCCAGTACGAGTGGGCTTTGATCAGGCTGCTTTATTCTCTTTTAGAGCTTGGACCATAGGTGTAGAGCTCAGCTTACCCTTTCTTTTATGGCTATCAGTTCGTGTATTGGGATTATGTACTTTTATTTATCAGGATGGATATTTTGTACTTGACTCTTATTATGGTTTTGTGATGTAACCAAACATGTTTTACTTTCCGCTGCAATGAAATAATGTTTTCAAAAGTTTCAAGTATTACTTATATCTGTCTTATTGTAATTTTTCTGTTCTATATTCACTTAAAAATACTCCACCGATGTTATGGCATTCCCTTAGAGAGTGACCATAGCGGGAGTGGGGTCTTACACGTGGTATCAGAGCAAAGGTTACCAGAACAGATAAAATATTTAGAAAACTATTTTTCTAGAAACATTTTTGGAAGAAATATTTTCAAAAACATGTCTTTAAAGAGGAAAGTTTTTGAAAGAAAAGCATAATCCCCGATAGCCATATCTTTACCTTTCGAATTCTCCGTTTTGAATCTTTCCTTTTTCGTCTCAGCATGGCTGAAGATCTTTATCTTCTGGACGGTGTAGCGGTACCAGTATGGTATAGGAGGTTGTTAGAGGCTAGGGCCACCGCTGCAGGTCCAGCAAATGTTCCTCCTCCACCCGTTGCACTCGTTCCTCCTCGCGCGGATACTTTTGCTATGACTTGTAGGAAGTTTAAGGCTATGGGAGGGAAACCTTTTGTGGGAGCTAGGGATTGGCTTAATGAGACGGAAGAATTAATGGAAATCTTGGAAGTGGAAGAGGGAAAGAAAGTCAGGTTAGCCGCTTGGTTAATGGAAGGAGAGGCCTCGTTCTGGTGGGAGGTCATTAATGGAGAACGCCCTGTTGACTCTTGGATGGATTTCGGGCAAAGGTTTGAGGCAAAGTTTCTCTCAAAAGCGGAAGAAAATATGCACGTGGAAAGGCTCTTGAACTTAAAGCAAGGGAACTTGTCGGTGAAAGAATATGTTAACAAGTTTAAGCAGTTAGCGAGATTCAGCATAGACTTGGTAAACACACCGGAAGAGAAAGCTCTGAGGTTCGTTAAAGGCTTAAACGAACCGATGCACGGATTGGCTATGTCTCACATCCCTATGGGGGCCACTTTCGAGAAGCTAGTGGACATGGCACTTATGCATGAGGAAGAGAAGGGTCCCAATGCTAATAAAGCACCCGAGAAGAATGAAGATCAGAAGAAACCTCAACAACAAAATAAGGGTGGGAAAGGTAACGGTGGCAAGGGAAAGAAGAAGTGCTTCAACTGTGGGACACTAGGCCACCTAAGAAAGGATTGTCGCAAGAACAGGAAGGCTGGCTGCTTCCACTGTGACGAAGCAGGACATCTAGTGAAGGACTGCCCTAAGAAAGGGGAAAGGACGGGATCTACCTCAGGAGGACAGGTGCAAGTTCTTTTGGCACCAACTCAGGCAAGGGGGCAAGCTCAGGCTCTCGCGGTTCCACCGATTCAGGAAAGAGGTAGAACTATTTCCATTAAAAGTCTAGTTTTTCTGTTTGATTATCCGGGTCAAACTTTATTGGATTTTGACGCATCGAGTTCGTTTATTTCATTATTGTTAGTTGAGTCACTGCACTGAGACACCAGTTAGTAGATGATCCCTTAGTTGTTTCAAACCCAATTGGGGCTCCATGATGTGTTTGGGTTTGAAAGTTTCTATACTTAGCGTTGAGTTTAGATGTGATGCTTTTTGGGCTTCACGGGCTATGGGTTAGTTTTGGGCATGGACTGGTTATCCAGTAATGGTGCCGTTCTTATTGTGGAGGGAGAGTTGTTAGGCTTATGACCCGCTTGGGTAACACTCTCGAAATCTCTTGTAATCCCATGGAATTTGTTATGCTAAGTTATCTAGAGTCGCTTGACACGTCGGTCGAGAGTTTGCAATCTATAGAGTGGTCCGGGAATACTCGGATATGTTTTGAGGAGGTGAAGGGCTTACCTCCGGAGCGGGAGATTGACTTCCAAATATATCTGGTAGACAATGCCAAACCAGTGTCTTGGACAGTGTGCCACGTGGCTCCTCGTGAGAGGAGGGAACTCCATAAGCAAGTAGGCAATTTGCTTGGGAAGGGGTTTAGAGGACGAAGTATATCGGAGTGGGGTGCTCCGGTAGTTTTTGCCACGAAGGCGGATGGGTCCCTCAGACTTTGTGTAGGCTAAAGAGAGCTAAATAAACTCACAAAGAAGAATAGACACCCATTGTCGAGGATTGACGATCTCTTTGATCAGTTAGTGGGCGCCTCAGTATTTTCGCAGTTGGACTTAACCACGAGGTTTCGTCAGTTGAGAGTGACTGAGGATAGTATAGAGAAGACTACCTTTAGGACTCCGGATGGTTTTTATGAGTGGCTGGAGATGCCATTTAGTTTGACGAACGCCCCCGCATATGATGAGAAGGGTGTTCAGGGAGTACCTAAATAAGTTCGTGATGGTCTTTGTAAATGACATCTTGGTCTTTTCTAGGAGCGAAATAAGTTTTCGTATGTGCTCAATAGGATGAGCAAAGCCAGTTATGGGATAAACGGTGGTTTTGGAGCGAGACCGGCGAGGACATCCAGAGTTGGACAAGGGCTTAATTATTTAGCCGTTTTTACTAGTATCATCTCACGTAGGACGTCTAGGTTCGAAGGACGCATCCCTTGGGCGTTTGTCTGATATTGGTTTAGGCCTTTGGGGCTTGCATTTGGGGGATGTCGAGTTCGACCAGGGTGGTCTGCGTGAGAGGTGGATAGTTGTGACGATTTTGCATGGGAGAGTATCCTGATTTTCTCTAGAAGTGGAGAAAAGCATGCCTTACATCTCAGAGAAGTGTTGGAGACTCTTCGAGCACATAGTCTTAAAGCTAAATTCTCTAAATGTCATTTTTGGAGAAGAGAAGTGCGATTCTTAGGGCATGTGGTCTCTAAGGAAGGGATAGCTGTGGATCCCGCAAAGATAGTATCTATCCAGGATTGGAAAGTTCCTAGGAATGCTACCGAAGTAAGAAGTTTCTTGGGGTTGGCAGGATATTATAGGAAGTTCATCAAAGACGTCACGAAGATATCAGCCCCATTAACCCTCTTGACGAAGAAGAATCTGGTTTTCTCATGGGACGAGATGTACCAAGACATGAAGCGAGTTTTCTTTTTGGCCGGTATGAAGAAAGACATGGCCGAGTATGTCGCTAGATGCTTGGTGAAAGCGGAGCAAAAGAAACCAAGTGGGTTGCTTCACCCATTGGAAGTTCCGCTAAGGAAATAGGATAGTGTCTCGAAGGATTACCGAAATCAAGGAAAGGTAATACGGGGATTTGGGTTTTGGTGGATAGACTTACTAAGTATGTCCATTTCATACCCGTAAAGAGCAAGAAGACTATTCCATGTCTAGCTTCAGTTTACATTCGAGAGATTATTAGATTGCATGATGTACCTTCCAGTATAGTGAGCGATCGAGATCCTATCTTCACTAAATAGTTTTGGAAAAGTTTGCAAGAGGCGGTAGGGACTCAGTTGTATTTGAGTACCGCATCTCATCCTCAGATAGACGGCCAGACCGAGAGGGTGAATCGTATTTTAGAAGACCTTTTGAGGCTATGTATCTTGGATTTAGGAGGTACATGGGAAGAGCATCTTCCATTGGTGGGGTTGCCCGACAGACTTAGTGGTGTACATGATGTATTCCATGTGAGGAAGGGCCTACATAAGATCGTAGAGGCGATAGAGCCAAGCTTGCTTAAAGAAGTAAGGTAGAGCGTGATGTGATTATTCGACGAGCTCCTACCCGCATCCTTGGGTCAGAGATTAGGGAGTTGAGAAACAGAGAGGTTCGACTAGTCAAAATGAAAAAGGAGAGAAAGTGAGAGCAATGCTACTTGGGAGACAGAAGCGAAGATGCGTTCGTTATGCCCATCCCTTTTTGAGGGTATGTGCTTTAGACGTCTCCTTTATCGGTTGTCTAGTGCTTATCTTATCCTTAGTATGTCCTCTCATTAGTACCTTTGACCTTTAGATAGGGTAAACCTATGGTTGAAACATGTGTTTGAGACATGTTATGGTTGATGGATGCAAGTGGATGCAAGTGTTTGCTAGTGGTTGCTCGTGGATGCATATACACACACTCTGGGCACTAGATCGGCTCAATCACTTCATATTGCATATTGCATATTGCATAAAATTGTATGTAGGAAGCTATATTTATGGATGTATAATGATTGTGTTATCATATGGATGATGCATTTTGGTGAATGATTGTGCACTAAAATAGATATTGTATGTGTCGATAGGGTTCTCTCGCATACATAATGGATGCATGGCACTATCATGGTTTGCATATGTTCATACATTAGATAGGGAACATATACACACACTTTTTGCATATGCTCATACATCATTAGAAACTGTTTAAGGACAATGGATGCCCGTGGTTGATGGTTTGAGTAGATGGTTGTTTGGATGGTAGGATATGCATTCTCCTTAGCTTAGAGATTTCGGGGACGAAATCCTTTAAGGAGGGGAGAATGTAACACCCCGAATTTTAGTTAATGCTAAAATTCACTAATTGCAAGATAAATAATCTCAGATGTGAGAACTGGGGGAAACGGGATGCGTCATTGCGTTCATCTCGAAAAAATACGCAGAATAGAGTCCGAAATTTTGTAAATCGGAGTCCGTATGGCCCAGTTAAGGCCCAATGAAGTTTGCAGAAAAATTAAAGCTAAAAACAGATTTAAAAATTCAAATTCAGATTTCAAAATCGAACCAGCGGGGCCAGGCGGGAAAATTCCCGCCCTAACCATGTCGACAGGGCTGTTGACAGGCCTGTCGACAGGGGGGCTCGACTTGCCTGTCGACTTGCCTGTCGACACGGCGTGTCGAGCCAGAGGGCTTGGGTGCACCAGATTTGGTTTTCTGGCTAGGGCTGGGCTGGGTTCTAGAGATTTCCTAAATCTAACGGACCTAATCTAACCTAGGGTTAATCTAAGGGCCTAAAACACTACCTAATCCTATAAATAAGACCCCAACCCTACCCTAATTCATTCATAATTGGATCTTGTAACTAAACTATGGCAAAATGAAACTTGATCATGGCCTCCACAAATCAATGAAGAGAGTTGCAAGCTAATCAACCTCTAATCAACATCTTCTTCAACTAAAGCAACTAATTCCACTTCATAAGTTTGCTAATCTTGGTTTTGGTGAGTTTCTATCACTTTGATGATTAATTGCTAAATTAAGTAGATGAGATATGATGAGATCTATGGTTTTGCATGAGGATTAATGGGTTTTCAAGTCATATGATATGATGTGAATATGCTAATCTATGTTTAATATTAATCCTACGTTTATGCATGTTGAATATGTGAGTTTATGCATGTTGAATATGTGAGTTTATGCATGTTGAATATGTGAGTTTATGCATGTTGAATATGTGGGTTTATGCAAGTTAAGTGGTGGGTTTATGCATAATAAGTAATTGATTTTATGCATGCTAAGTAGGTGGTTTTATGCATGCTAAGTGTTTGGTATTATGCATAAATCATGACATGCAAGTTTACCCCTTTAAATGTGATGCATACATATGCAAGATGGCACCTTTATATGCTATGAATATATATATATATATATATATATATATATATATATATATATATATATATGCATGGTTAATCTCCTTTAAGATGCAAGTCATATATGCAAGTTCAACATGTTATACAAGTTATGTGTATGCTTATATGCAAGCTCAACATGTTATGCAAGTTATGTGTATGATGTTATGTAAGTTATGTGCATGTTGTTATGCAAATTCATATGCAAGTTATGTGTATGATGTTATGCAAGTTATGTGCATGATGTTATGTAAGTTATGTGTATGTTGATATGCAAGTTATGTTTATAATATTATGCAAGTTATGTGTATGGTGTTATGCAAGTTAACATGTAACATGTTGTGCAAGTTCACACCTTTAAGACACATGCAAGTTCACCTTTGTATAACCTATGAACACTTATGCAAGTTGCCTTTATACATGACATATGTATGTTCATGCAAGTTGGGTTATTTAGTAATGCTAGTTGGGTTAATGTCATGATGTAAGTGGACACCTTTTAACCCATGTTAATGCTAATGTATGCTAAATGAAACCCATGTTAATTGTGAAAGAATCTTCTCTTGGAAATATGTCGTGTTAGCATAAGTACGTGGGGAAACGATGGGGTTAATAGACATGTTAATGAAATGGTGTGAAATGGTTATGATTAAGCATACCATAAAATGAATAAGCATAAGTGGGAATTTACCTATTGAGTTAGGTCTACCCCATGGGAATTTACCTATTGAGTTAGGTCTACCCATGTTATGAAAAACTTGATATTAATTAGGGATAATTAATATGGGGGTGATTAATTAGGTGTAATTAATCAACTAAGACACGAGGTTGGACCCTTTTATAGCGGAAGTCTGCCCGGAACCGACCGGCCATCCAGCGGCTACAAATGATTGGCCCAATGTGAGAGGTCTTAGTCATAAATTAAATACATGATTAAAGTAAAGACACGAGGTTAGACCCTTTTGATGACAGAAGTCTGCCCGGAACCAACCGGCATATCCAGCAGTCATAAAAGACGGTCTAATGTGAGAGGTCTTTATGAGGTCATGATCTTAATTAATGAATTAAGAAACACTTAACCATATTAGCATGTAGTGGGACATGAGGGGTTAAGTGGGTGCCTTGGGTGGCATGAGGAGACTAGTGGGTTGCCTTGGGTGGCAATAGAAAAATACGATTAGAATACTTAACCAAAATGAAACATGTAGTTAAACATGATTAAAGGGTTAAGTAAGTGCCATGGGTGGCATGTGAAAATACAATTAGAATACTTAACCAAAGTGGAACATGTAATTAAACATGATTAAAGGGTTAAGTAAGTGCCATGGGTGGCATGTGAAAATCTAGTGGGTACCTTGTATGACAATTAAAATATGATTAAAGGACTTAACCAAAACTTATAACATGTAAGGGGACATGGTTAAAGGGTTAAGTGGGATTCACTAGAAATAACAAGCTTAAGTGGTAGCTTGTGGGGGCCCATTTCAACCAATATCCCAAACGTATCTTTGTGGGCTCGACTCTAGTCGAGTGACGGGACACGCCTATTGGGCTTGACTATAAGAGGCCAAACCGGGTTAGCGGTGGCAACGCGGGACCAACGGGTTTCATATGCGTGTGTGGACCCGGGCTGGTTGGTAAGTCGTTGTTGCATCGTGTAGATATAAAGCCGTGCACCGTTGATATTATCAGGTGGCCACGTTGGGGAATGATACACCCCATCGTGGGACCAGCACGGGTATCTACGTAGGGGAGCCGATCGCTTGGGGAGTAGTGGGTACACCTATGTAGTCAGATAGGGGTACACGAAACTACTAAATTACTAAGTACACTTAGGGGGATCAACCTTTAAGTAGGAATGACTGGTGTGGTGCAATATAGTAATGATCCTTGGGTGGGTGGATGCGTCTTTACGGTTATCTTAGTTTATCCTAAGTATACCTAGCTGCTTAGTTTAGCCATTCATCCCCAGACGTTACCGTATATCAAGCTTATGTCTTCTCTGGTTACTTTAATGATTGTATTGTTAAAGTTATAGGACTCACTCAGACTTATGTCTGACCCCGTTGTTTTTATCTTTTTTTCCCAACCCTCAGGTTATCAGAGTGGGCCCAGTACGAGTGGGCTTTGATCAGGCTGCTTTATTCTCTTTTAGAGCTTGGACCATAGGTGTAGAGCTCAGCTTACCCTTTCTTTTATGGCTATCAGTTCGTGTATTGGGATTATGTACTTTTATTTATCAGGATGGATATTTTGTACTTGACTCTTATTATGGTTTTGTGATGTAACCAAACATGTTTTACTTTCCGCTGCAATGAAATAATGTTTTCAAAAGTTTCAAGTATTACTTATATCTGTCTTGTTGTAATTTTTCTGTTCTATATTCACTTAAAAATACTCCACCGATGTTATGGCATTCCCTTATAGAGTGACCATAGCGGGAGTGGGGTCTTACACGGAACCAATCCCTGGTGCCCTTTCTTCATATGCTCTGAACTCTTTTCTTTAGTGATGGTGTCAGTTGCATTGCTCTCGGATTGTCCCCTCATACTTTCGTCTTTACCTTGTGCTTGGCATTCTCTTTCGGAAGATTCATGTATGCTTGTGGTAGTCTGCTACCCCTTCATTGCCATCTTGTTTTGGAGCTTTATTTTGGTAGTAACATTTGCCCCCCTTGTGAAAGGGTAATTTCATCTTTTGAAGTCAAAGCTTTTGTCTTATTTAGATATGTTGGCCCCGTATCTTCTGGCATCCTTCAATCAAGTCTGTTAATGGGTTTTTTTGTATGGCTCAGATTGCAAGGGGGTTCACTATAAATGCTTCTTCTTCCTCTCCGTCTTCTTCTTGCAAATCAAATCCTCAAGCTAGATTATCACTTCTTTTGAGAACTGCTCAAGCTTTTCCTCCCAGAATTTCATAACCAATTTTTTTTGTAAGTATCTTTATCTCCATTATAAGTTGTAATCTAAATTACTCATTCAAATCAATTGGAAAACCGACCAAGATTTTGTCCTACTTAATCTAAGTTTAATCAATAGTTACGACTTTAATGACAACTAATTGCCGAACACATAGGTCACTTATATGCTAAATGCACCCTTTACGAATTTCAACATGCAAAACTGATTATGTAAAGGGGTAATTTGATCATGAAGTAAAATAATGTGCTTCCGATACGAGTTAATTTAATCACCCTTACTGCCACTTTATTTTTCTTTCGGCGTTGCCGACATTGTTGTTTGAATTTATTTAATTTCTGTCTTGGGGTGTCAGGTTAGTTTGAGGGAGTTAGGGAGGCTTTGCTGTGAAGACCCGTAACTTCCCCGTAAAGGAAAGCGTCGGATAGTTCGAGAACAAACCACAACAGAACGCAAACAGAAGAACATTTCATTGTATATTACAACAATGCATCAGAATACAAGAATATACAGAGTATAAATGAATAAATATTACACAGAAATATCAGAGATTTAAATTACATTTAAATACATAGCAGCGGAAAATAATACAATACACAACTAGAAGGAGATATACGGATACAAAGCTTTCCGGATATCGTTCCAGCTGTAAACCAGGATCCTGTGAATATAAATCTGCAAAACCAAAACTACTAGCTGCCCGTGTCGAAAATAAGGGCACCCAGAGTTTAGGTTGAAACAATAAACTCCAGGTCAGTCATGTGACTGGTGTGAGAACTAAAACAGTTATTAATCTTTATTTTCAAAGTTAGGTAAATCAAGGGACCACGCCGTATAACACGGAACGGGTTTCCTCCCAAGAATACCAGTGCATAAAACAAACAGCGCAATGCTAAATAAAGAAAAATGAAGCTGTTATAAGACCCAGGTCCCATCACACAATGCAACGCAGTCGAGGATAGGGTTTTCCCTTATAACAGCCAAAGAATGCTTGATACGTTTAACACAAATCATTTGATACTATTATAAGTGCATAGTGTATAATACAACTTCAAATCATAAGTATCAATCATAGGCGGCATAAGCGCCCCATCCCACTATGTCGCCATATATAGGATTACAATTAAAACCGCAAATATCACGTATTTGGAAATTGGATTTCCATCTATGAACCGAGGCAAAAGATAGTCCTCAACCGATTCGAGACAATCTAGCCTACCATGTCTCAGGATCAGAGCTCGAGTGACCCTTGGATCGTCAGGGCCGGTCCACCGATGTGGATTAAAATGCCTGAACACTACGTCTCCCCGCCCTTTGGGGCGCAAACGAGCCAACGAATGACTCCATCGGTTCGAGAACGACCGATCAATCCGAGGCGCCTCGCAACAGCAACAACCACATAAGTCAATCTCGTCAGGGCGTGTAAAACCACTGACGCCACTTTTTAGCTAGAAAGAAACGCAAGTCCTCCCTGAGGTCCGTCTCCCGTTTTTGGTTCATACCGGGTGTGAAACACGCGAGGTAAACGTTACACAAAGCTACGCCACAAAGGCAGTGCTTTGATCATCACCACAAGACTTTGCTTTTCAACAGAAGCCTTGATCATTTGCATCTTAGCATGCCACACAGGCAAACCATCCTATGCAACCGATATCAGTCACACAGAATGAAATCCGATGTCAGACACACAGTCCATTTACAAGTCCGTCCTGGGTCTGAACGAAACCGGAGGCACCTAGTACCCCGCATATCCATCGATCTCCAAGTACGTCTGGACGATCACTAACTGTTTCCATCTTCTTGGGTGTACAGCCCAATCAAGATCATCAGTTATCACCCAAACGACGTGAAGACCTCCGGTCTTTGACCATCGTCTTCATCTTCGACTTATCGTCGTATCAGTTATGCAGAATGGGATAAACCCGGTCTTTCCGAATAACTCGCGTATATATTATAAAAGTGTTACACAAACACAACATACGCCTCATTCCAATTCATTAGTCACTAACCGTAAATTAATCAAGAGAATAATTCCCCAAATATTAACCCCGAAGGCCGAAACCAACATCAGATCAATATCCAGAAAACCATTCTGCTTGGCTAACCGACAGTTAGTTTCTAAATTTCACATTCATAGGGAAAGGTTCCCATTAATTTTATCAAAGATAAATTCTTGAATTTATACTTTAATCTACTTTTGAATATCAATTCAAACTAGTCGGGATTAGCGAACCTTACCGAAGTAATCATTTGTTTTAATTTCCCAATCCCAACCTATTCATCCCATGAAGTAAAACTGGTAATACTTCATATCTAACACCACGGTGTTATCGGTAAATTCAATTACCATTTCACGTTCAAATCTAATTAAAGATTTAACTATCGCCTGGAGCAAAACTGGTGATACTCCATTCTCGATCATTTCAATCTAATTAAAGATTCATTAAAACTCCACTTAGTTTTAATCTTCGACTGGGTTAAAGAATCAGTGTCATTTAAAACACGGTTCACGATAAACCCAAAATCACATTCCATTGATTATCAGGTTAAAGAACAAGTGTTATTTAAAACACTGTTCACGATAAACCCAAAAATCATTCCATTAATTATCAGGTTAAAGAACAAGTGTTATTTAAAACACTGTTCACGATAAACCCAAAAATCATTCCATTAATTATAAGGTTAAAGAACAAGTGTTATTTAAAACACTGTTCACGATAAACCCTAAAATCAATATCCATTCAATTCCAATTAAAATCATTTAATTGGTACACTTCATTAAATCTAAATAAAAAGATTCAATCTTTTCTCAACTGGGTTCAAGAACAGTGTTAGTGAAGACACCATTCACGACAAACCCAAATCACATTCGATATTCAATACAAGGCTCTGAATAGAAAATATATCGGCTTATATTCAATATCGAATTCTACGACTAACAAATGTCGTATTGGAAATAACGATATAAATATATATCTTTCAAATTTCCATAACAACACCTGTATAATCCCGAATTCCAACATCGAAATATTCCGAAGACAATTTCGATTCAAATCCACTCCAATGCAATCATTGGAATTTTGGTTACTTTTAAAACCCTTTTCGAATTCAATTTATTTATTTAAAAATAAATAGAATTATAATTCTAGTTCAAAACTAGTTCATTTCGATAAAAATCTATTTTTATCTTTTCAAATATGGAGTTTTTCATCCCAAACTTTCACAAATCATTTCTTATGATTTTACACAAATTATTACTATTTTTAATAATTTTATCAAGGCCCGTACAGTCGATTTCCATCAACGGCCATCGAACTGCACTTACAGCGACCTTTTTCGAATTTGATTTGGACATAATTCCAAATCCAACCGTTAGATTTCAAATTTCTAGCCTTCGTTAGAAAGCTCTTTTCGATACGAACCCAACGGTTCCGGTTTTAGGAGAATCCGACGGTCGGATCTCCCGCAATGTCCGTTTGAAATAAATGGTCGAAATTCACGAACTGCCGCGGCGCGGCGCGTTCTATTCAGGCCATTATATTATATATATAATATATATAATATATACTTCGTCGATTTCTATTTAAAACGAATTATATAAATAGTTTTAAAATTCGTTTCAAAAGCAATTTCAACTTCCTTTTCAATTCAAATCAAAATTGAATTCTTCTTTATAAATTCGTTTCAAAATTCATTTCTATTCAATTCGAATTTCAATTCAATTTGAATTCATTTCAATTCGCTTTCAATTCAATTCGAATTCGTTTTCAATTCAATTCATTTCGAAATCGTTTTCAATTCAATTCGAATTCGTTTTCAATTCAATTCATTTCGAAATCGTTTTCAATTCAATTCATTTCGAAATCGTTTTCAATTCAATTCATTTCGAAATCGTTTTCAATTCATTTCATTTCGAAATCGTTTTCAATTCATTTTGAATTCGTTTTCAATTCAATTCATTTCGAAATCATTTTCAATTCAATTCGAATTCGTTTTCAATTCAATTCATTTCGAAATCGTTTTCAATTCAATTCATTTCGAAATCGTTTTCAATTCAATTCATTTCGAAATCGTTTTCAATTCATTTCATTTCGAAATCGTTTTCAATTCATTTTGAATTCGTTTTCAATTCAATTCATTTCGAAATCGTTTTCAATTCAATTCGAATTCGTTTTCAATTCATTTTGAATTCGTTTTCAATTCAATTCATTTCGAAATCGTTTTCAATTCATTTCATTTCGAAATCGTTTTCAATTCATTTCGAATTCGTTTTCAATTCAATTCATTTCGAAATCGTTTTCAATTCAATTCATTTCGAAATCGTTTTTAAAATCGATATAAATATCGTTCACGTCAAAATGGCGTCAATCTAATCAACACGGCTTCATATATTCCTTTATTTTAAAATATTCTATTTCAAATATTTCTTTTTCAAATATTTCTTTTTCAAAACTGGAATGAGGCCCAATCAATTACCATATAAAATTAATTATATGGATTTTCATACAACACATGTATATAATAGCATTGAAAATAATCAACCATCAACCAAAGTGCACTACACTGTATAAGCATCAAATATAGATATTCAACGCTTATAACAGTCTGTCAATCAATCGATCGACATATTTAATCAATCAGGATGAGTGAACTTCAAATTTCATCCTAACACCCGTGTGGGGTTTCAAACAATCAAACACATATTTTATTTGTGCAGTTAGGCGATGTGTAAAATTTATCGACCCAATCAATGTCATTCAAATAAGTGTACATAAACAAACCATCCGGTTTGTAAATGAATATTTATTTATTCACATTCACGTTAAAAATTATATTTTTAACGATAACACATTTTATTTCAACATATGAACTTCTATTCAATTCATTCTTTAAATAAAATGATATTTTTATTTTTCTAACTTATTTTAGAAAATTTCGGCGGCATAACGGCACGATACTAGAAACGGGACAAGGCCTAGCCTTATCCCCGGTCTAGTGAAGGCCCACGCCATTCACACATCAATCATATCAATTTCAATTTCACCAAAACATTCCAATCCAAATCAAATAATCTAACCAACTACACAACCAATCAAACAAGTCCATGGTTTGTGGACAGGTGTCGGGTGCTTCTAATAAGCACCGTCTGCATCCTAGTATATATATATATATCTAGAAAAGTAGAATTTGAGTGAGAAGTTCTCACCTATAGCTATCCTAGCTCCACGGCACTTCACTGATAGAAAACTTCATCGCTATCGCACCTTCGTCATCTTCGTTGCCCGTAGCCACTACATATGTAAAAATCGAATTTTTACTTCGCTATTCAGTATATAAAAATCGAATTTTTATTTCAAAGTTCAATATATAAAAATCGAATTTTTAGTTCGCTATTCTATATATAAAAATCGAATTTTTAGTTCGCTATTCAATATATAAAAATCGAATTTTTATTTCAAAGTTCAATATATAAAAATCGAATTTTTATTTCAAATTTCAATATATAAAAATCGAATTTTTATTTCAAATTTCAATATATAAAAATCGAATTTTTATTTCAAAGTTCAATATATAAAAATCGAATTTTTATTTCAAATTTCAATATATAAAAATCGAATTTTTATTTCAAAGTTCAATATATAAAAATCTGATTTTGCTTTCTTTTTAAATTTCTAATCTCCTTCTATTTTAAATCTTAAAATAAATTAGTTTATAAATCATTTTAAAAAACAGTTTTTAATACCTTTAAAAAAAATCAGTTTTTAACACTTTTAAAAATCAGTTTTTAATACTTTTAAAATCAGTTTTTAATACTTTTAAAATCAGTTTTTAATACTTTGCTAAAAAGAAAATCAGTTTTTAACACTTTTAAAAATCAGTTTTTAATACTTTTAAAATCAGTTTTTAATACTTTTAAAATCAGTTTTTAATACTTTGCTAAAAAGAAAATCAGTTTATAAAATTAAAATAAGAAATCAGTTAATTAAATTAAAATAAATCAGTTAATTAAATTAAAATAAATCAAAAAGCAAAAATAAAAATAACTTACAGCGGTTTCCACTGTTGAACTTCGAAGGGGGGGGGGGAAGAGGAGACAGGGCGTCGGAGGCTAGAGGAGGGGTCGGCGAGGTATCGGGGTCGACTGGGCGGGAAAGAAAAAGGGGCTACGGTGAAGTCGGCGAGGGGGGGGGTAAGGGTTGCGCGTCGTGAGAGGAAGGGGGCGCCTAGAGGATCGGCGGCGGCAGTAGCGGTGGGGCGGTGGTGCTGGCGTCGATCGACGTCGAGGAGGGGGGGGAACGGCTCGATCGATTCGAGTTTTTTTTTTTTTCTTTTTTATTCTGAATGAATTCGAAGAAGGGGGGGCAGAGATAAGGGGAAAGGGGTTTTTATTTATTTATTTTATTATTATTTAATTATTAAAAAGTTGACTTCCACATACGACCTCTGAACGAGGCCCACCACCTGTCGCCCATAGCGTTTCACCCCCATTCCGAACACAATGGGATATGTACCGCAAGCTGATTTGATCGTTACAATCAGTTTCCGTTGAATTTACATTTAAAACACTATATTGAATTTTAAACGTACATTTCAAATTACCGGGGTCACATACTAACACTAAAAATTCCAGAAAAATATTTTCTAGCTTCGTATTGACGATACGGTCCTAACAAAACTAGTTTCGTCGAATTCTGAGACCGTTAGAAAAATGGCCAATTTCCAGTCGATTAAAATCAACTGAAACCGGTCAAACGCGTTTTCCTTTGCCACGCTCACATATTGATTCGAAAAATTATGAAATTTGAAACCTAGCAATAACTTTACATCACGGACCCAACAAAACTGGTTTCGTCGAAATCCGAGGTCATTTGCAAAATGTCCATTTTTAAGGGCTATATATTATTAAATATATATATAAATTCCATAGCGACTATTCAGAATTTTCAACTGGACATATTTTTTGATTCCCGATATGAAATCTTGATTTTTCGGATTCGTTGGAAAGATACTATCAAATAGATCCTATGATTTTTGGTTTCACTAAAATCCGGATTGTTTTGCACCCGGTACATTCAATTGAAGTTTGAAATCGAATTATCGAACTACCGCGCCATTTTCAATTCTATTTATAATTATATATAAATATTTATATTCTAACGACGACGTATATAATATATACGTTCGATTTATATTCAAAATAAATTTCTCGTCGATATTATTTAAAATAATTCATTTTAAATAATCAAAATTCGATAAAATTGCCAAATTAAAAATTTTAAACTGGCCCAGATTTTCGGGTTGTTACAATCTCCCCCACTTAAAACTTTTCGTCCCCGAAAAGGAACAAAGTCGAAAGTGGTTTGATTATTCAGCTCTACGCTCGATCTGGCTTCCATTCTCCAACTCTTTAGTTTCTGAGAATTTTCAAAATCTCAAAAATTTGGCTAACACCCTAAATTTTTGAAAAATTTCGCCATAACCTCCCCTGCACCGGGAGCATCGGGGAATTTCAAATAGCTTCCCCGGTCCTTCAGATCTCAAAAAGAAAAAGAAAAAGCCAAGCGGCTAGCCAATAGGCTCACAAAATCATCATCACCCAAACAAAACAGTAAATTATGTAGTAAACATGTACCTATTTGTCGGGCAAACAAATTTTATTCTCTGCTCTAGCCTCCTTGCTATGACCTGTTCAGTGTAAGTACAAGTATATGCAAGCAAACGCAACCAATTTTCAGTACAGTTCAATATTTGATATAATTAGGCAAAAATGGTTAAAAATCAGCAAACAAATAGACAAACAACACAAACATCAATCAATTAGTGAATTTAACGTTTCAAATTCATAATTTTGATACATATACAGAAAATCTTGTTTTTGATGCCAATTCACAACAAAGTGTACTAGCTATATAAGATTTGGTTCTCACACCAGTCTAATGGAAATATATAGATATCACACCTTCGAAACACGAATATAAATACTGATGATGTGGCCACATCATCAGAATTATCCCCGGGTGTCTAGAATGTGACTCTATATCTATCCAGTATATTAAAATTTCAAATATACGTGGATCAGACGTATACGCAAAATCTTTATATACTGGATTGTCCAACTCAATATAAATAGATAATCAAATACGAATAATTGATTTAAATTTTCTAAACAAAAATTGTTTTCATTTGAAAAATATACTCTTCACACTCGTTCTAGGATACTACTGATCCCATCTCTAACGAGTCATTCTAATTGGATATTACTAATCCAATATCTGATGAATTCTTTCGTACGGTTCTAATGTGTCTTGTTCTCTGCTTTGTAAACCAAAGCTCTGATACCAACTGTGAAGACCCGTAACTTCCCCGTAAAGGAAAGCGTCGGATAGTTCGAGAACAAACCACAACAGAACGCAAACAGAAGAACATTTCATTGTATATTACAACAATGCATCAGAATACAAGAATATACAGAGTATAAATGAATAAATATTACACAGAAATATCAGAGATTTAAATTACATTTAAATACATAGCAGCGGAAAATAATACAATACACAACTAGAAGGAGATATACGGATACAAAGCTTTCCGGATATCGTTCCAGCTGTAAACCAGGATCCTGTGAATATAAATCTGCAAAACCAAAACTACTAGCTGCCCGTGTCGAAAATAAGGGCACCCAGAGTTTAGGTTGAAACAATAAACTCCAGGTCAGTCATGTGACTGGTGTGAGAACTAAAACAGTTATTAATCTTTATTTTCAAAGTTAGGTAAATCAAGGGACCACGCCGTATAACACGGAACGGGTTTCCTCCCAAGAATACCAGTGCATAAAACAAACAGCGCAATGCTAAATAAAGAAAAATGAAGCTGTTATAAGACCCAGGTCCCATCACACAATGCAACGCAGTCGAGGATAGGGTTTTCCCTTATAACAGCCAAAGAATGCTTGATACGTTTAACACAAATCATTTGATACTATTATAAGTGCATAGTGTATAATACAACTTCAAATCATAAGTATCAATCATAGGCGGCATAAGCGCCCCATCCCACTATGTCGCCATATATAGGATTACAATTAAAACCGCAAATATCACGTATTTGGAAATTGGATTTCCATCTATGAACCGAGGCAAAAGATAGTCCTCAACCGATTCGAGACAATCTAGCCTACCATGTCTCAGGATCAGAGCTCGAGTGACCCTTGGATCGTCAGGGCCGGTCCACCGATGTGGATTAAAATGCCTGAACACTACGTCTCCCCGCCCTTTGGGGCGCAAACGAGCCAACGAATGACTCCATCGGTTCGAGAACGACCGATCAATCCGAGGCGCCTCGCAACAGCAACAACCACATAAGTCAATCTCGTCAGGGCGTGTAAAACCACTGACGCCACTTTTTAGCTAGAAAGAAACGCAAGTCCTCCCTGAGGTCCGTCTCCTGTTTTTGGTTCATACCGGGTGTGAAACACGCGAGGTAAACGTTACACAAAGCTACGCCACAAAGGCCGTGCTTTGATCATCACCACAAGACTTTGCTTTTCAACAGAAGCCTTGATCATTTGCATCTTAGCATGCCACACAGGCAAACCATCCTATGCAACCGATATCAGTCACACAGAATGAAATCCGATGTCAGACACACAGTCCATTTACAAGTCCGTCCTGGGTCTGAACGAAACCGGAGGCACCTAGTACCCCGCATATCCATCGATCTCCAAGTACGTCTGGACGATCACTAACTGTTTCCATCTTCTTGGGTGTACAGCCCAATCAAGATCATCAGTTATCACCCAAACGACGTGAAGACCTCCGGTCTTTGACCATCGTCTTCATCTTCGACTTATCGTCGTATCAGTTATTCAGAATGGGATAAACCCGGTCTTTCCGAATAACTCGCGTATATATTATAAAAGTGTTACACAAACACAACATACGCCTCATTCCAATTCATTAGTCACTAACCGTAAATTAATCAAGAGAATAATTCCCCAAATATTAACCCCGAAGGCCGAAACCAACATCAGATCAATATCCAGAAAACCATTCTGCTTGGCTAACCGACAGTTAGTTTCTAAATTTCACATTCATAGGGAAAGGTTCCCATTAATTTTATCAAAGATAAATTCTTGAATTTATGCTTTAATCTACTTTTGAATATCAATTCAAACTAGTCGGGATTAGCGAACCTTACCGAAGTAATCATTTGTTTTAATTTCCCAATCCCAACCTATTCATCCCATGAAGTAAAACTGGTAATACTTCATATCTAACACCACGGTGTTATCGGTAAATTCAATTACCATTTCACGTTCAAATCTAATTAAAGATTTAACTATCGCCTGGAGCAAAACTGGTGATACTCCATTCTCGATCATTTCAATCTAATTAAAGATTCATTAAAACTCCACTTAGTTTTAATCTTCGACTGGGTTAAAGAATCAGTGTCATTTAAAACACGGTTCACGATAAACCCAAAATCACATTCCATTGATTATCAGGTTAAAGAACAAGTGTTATTTAAAACACTGTTCACGATAAACCCAAAAATCATTCCATTAATTATCAGGTTAAAGAACAAGTGTTATTTAAAACACTGTTCACGATAAACCCAAAAATCATTCCATTAATTATCAGGTTAAAGAACAAGTGTTATTTAAAACACTGTTCACGATAAACCCAAAAATCAATATCCATTCAATTCCAATTAAAATCATTTAATTGGTACACTTCATTAAATCTAAATAAAAAGATTCAATCTTTTCTCAACTGGGTTCAAGAACAGTGTTAGTGAAGACACCATTCACGACAAACCCAAATCACATTCGATATTCAATACAAGGCTCTGAATAGAAAATATATCGGCTTATATTCAATATCGAATTCTACGACTAACAAATGTCGTATTGGAAATAACGATATAAATATATATCTTTCAAATTTCCATAACAACACCTGTATAATCCCGAATTCCAACATCGAAATATTCCGAAGACAATTTCGATTCAAATCCACTCCAATGCAATCATTGGAATTTTGGTTACTTTTAAAACCCTTTTCGAATTCAATTTATTTATTTAAAAATAAATAGAATTATAATTCTAGTTCAAAACTAGTTCATTTCGATAAAAATCTATTTTTATCTTTTCAAATATGGAGTTTTTCATCCCAAACTTTCACAAATCATTTCTTATGATTTTACACAAATTATTACTATTTTTAATAATTTTATCAAGGCCCGTACAGTCGATTTCCATCAACGGCCATCGAACTGCACTTACAGTGACCTTTTTCGAATTTGATTTGGACATAATTCCAAATCCAACCGTTAGATTTCAAATTTCTAGCCTTCGTTAGAAAGCTCTTTTCGATACGAACCCAACGGTTCCGGTTTTAGGAGAATCCGACGGTCGGATCTCCCGCAATGTCCGTTTGAAATAAATGGTCGAAATTCACGAACTGCCGCGGCGCGGCGCGTTCTATTCAGGCCATTATATTATATATATAATATATATAATATATACTTCGTCGATTTCTATTTAAAACGAATTATATAAATAGTTTTAAAATTCGTTTCAAAAGCAATTTCAACTTCCTTTTCAATTCAAATCAAAATTGAATTCTTCTTTATAAATTCGTTTCAAAATTCATTTCTATTCAATTCGAATTTCAATTCAATTTGAATTCATTTCAATTCGCTTTCAATTCAATTCGAATTCGTTTTCAATTCAATTCATTTCGAAATCGTTTTCAATTCAATTCGAATTCGTTTTCAATTCAATTCATTTCGAAATCGTTTTCAATTCAATTCATTTCGAAATCGTTTTCAATTCAATTCATTTCGAAATCGTTTTCAATTCATTTCATTTCGAAATCGTTTTCAATTCATTTTGAATTCGTTTTCAATTCAATTCATTTCGAAATCGTTTTCAATTCAATTCGAATTCGTTTTCAATTCAATTCATTTCGAAATCGTTTTCAATTCAATTCATTTCGAAATCGTTTTCAATTCAATTCATTTCGAAATCGTTTTCAATTCATTTCATTTCGAAATCGTTTTCAATTCATTTTGAATTCGTTTTCAATTCAATTCATTTCGAAATCGTTTTCAATTCAATTCGAATTCGTTTTCAATTCATTTTGAATTCGTTTTCAATTCAATTCATTTCGAAATCGTTTTCAATTCATTTCATTTCGAAATCGTTTTCAATTCATTTCGAATTCGTTTTCAATTCAATTCATTTCGAAATCGTTTTCAATTCAATTCATTTCGAAATCGTTTTTAAAATCGATATAAATATCGTTCACGTCAAAATGGCGTCAATCTAATCAACACGGCTTCATATATTCCTTTATTTTCAAATATTCTATTTCAAATATTTCTTTTTCAAATATTTCTTTTTCAAAACTGGAATGAGGCCCAATCAATTACCATATAAAATTAATTATATGGATTTTCATACAACACATGTATATAATAGCATTGAAAATAATCAACCATCAACCAAAGTGCACTACACTGTATAAGCATCAAATATAGATATTCAACGCTTATAACAGTCTGTCAATCAATCGATCGACATATTTAATCAATCAGGATGAGTGAACTTCAAATTTCATCCTAACACCCGTGTGGGGTTTCAAACAATCAAACACATATTTTATTTGTGCAGTTAGGCGATGTGTAAAATTTATCGACCCAATCAATGTCATTCAAATAAGTGTACATAAACAAACCATCCGGTTTGTAAATGAATATTTATTTATTCACATTCACGTTAAAAATTATATTTTTAACGATAACACATTTTATTTCAACATATGAACTTCTATTCAATTCATTCTTTAAATAAAATGATATTTTTATTTTTCTAACTTATTTTAGAAAATTTCGGCGGCATAACGGCACGATACTAGAAACGGGACAAGGCCTAGCCTTATCCCCGGTCTAGTGAAGGCCCACGCCATTCACACATCAATCATATCAATTTCAATTTCACCAAAACATTCCAATCCAAATCAAATAATCTAACCAACTACACAACCAATCAAACAAGTCCATGGTTTGTGGACAGGTGTCGGGTGCTTCTAATAAGCACCGTCTGCATCCTAGTATATATATATATATATATATATATATATCTAGAAAAGTAGAATTTGAGTGAGAAGTTCTCACCTATAGCTATCCTAGCTCCACGGCACTTCACTGATAGAAAACTTCATCGCTATCGCACCTTCGTCATCTTCGTTGCCCGTAGCCACTACATATGTAAAAATCGAATTTTTACTTCGCTATTCAGTATATAAAAATCGAATTTTTATTTCAAAGTTCAATATATAAAAATCGAATTTTTAGTTCGCTATTCTATATATAAAAATCGAATTTTTAGTTCGCTATTCAATATATAAAAATCGAATTTTTATTTCAAAGTTCAATATATAAAAATCGAATTTTTATTTCAAATTTCAATATATAAAAATCGAATTTTTATTTCAAATTTCAATATATAAAAATCGAATTTTTATTTCAAAGTTCAATATATAAAAATCGAATTTTTATTTCAAATTTCAATATATAAAAATCGAATTTTTATTTCAAAGTTCAATATATAAAAATCTGATTTTTCTTTCTTTTTAAATTTCTAATCTCCTTCTATTTTAAATCTTAAAATAAATTAGTTTATAAATCATTTTAAAAAACAGTTTTTAATACCTTTAAAAAAAATCAGTTTTTAACACTTTTAAAAATCAGTTTTTAATACTTTTAAAATCAGTTTTTAATACTTTTAAAATCAGTTTTTAATACTTTGCTAAAAAGAAAATCAGTTTTTAACACTTTTAAAAATCAGTTTTTAATACTTTTAAAATCAGTTTTTAATACTTTGCTAAAAAGAAAATCAGTTTATAAAATTAAAATAAGAAATCAGTTAATTAAATTAAAATAAATCAGTTAATTAAATTAAAATAAATCAAAAAGCAAAAATAAAAATAACTTACAGCGGTTTCCACTGTTGAACTTCGAAGGGGGGGGGGAAGAGGAGACAGGGCGTCGGAGGCTAGAGGAGGGGTCGGCGAGGTATCGGGGTCGACTGGGCGGGAAAGAAAAAGGGGCTACGGTGAAGTCGGCGAGGGGGGGGGGTAAGGGTTGCGCGTCGCGAGAGGAAGGGGGCGCCTAGAGGATCGGCGGCGGCAGTAGCGGTGGGGCGGTGGTGCTGGCGTCGATCGACGTCGAGGAGGGGGGGAACGGCTCGATCGATTCGAGTTTTTTTTTTTTCTTTTTTATTCTGAATGAATTCGAAGAAGGGGGGGCAGAGATAAGGGGAAAGGGGTTTTTTTTTTAATTTATTTATTTTATTATTATTTAATTATTAAAAAGTTGACTTCCACATACGACCTCTGAACGAGGCCCACCGCCTGTCGCCCATAGCGTTTCACCCCCATTCCGAACACAATGGGATATGTACCGCAAGCTGATTTGATCGTTACAATCAGTTTCCGTTGAATTTACATTTAAAACACTATATTGAATTTTAAACGTACATTTCAAATTACCGGGGTCACATACTAACACTAAAAATTCCAGAAAAATATTTTCTAGCTTCGTATTGACGATACGGTCCTAACAAAACTAGTTTCGTCGAATTCTGAGACCGTTAGAAAAATGGCCAATTTCCAGTCGATTAAAATCAACTGAAACCGGTCAAACGCGTTTTCCTTTGCCACGCTCACATATTGATTCGAAAAATTATGAAATTTGAAACCTAGCAATAACTTTACATCACGGACCCAACAAAACTGGTTTCGTCGAAATCCGAGGTCATTTGCAAAATGTCCATTTTTAAGGGCTATATATTATTAAATATATATATAAATTCCATAGCGACTATTCAGAATTTTCAACTGGACATATTTTTTGATTCCCGATATGAAATCTTGATTTTTCGGATTCGTTGGAAAGATACTATCAAATAGATCCTATGATTTTTGGTTTCACTAAAATCCGGATTGTTTTGCACCCGGTACATTCAATTGAAGTTTGAAATCGAATTATCGAACTACCGCGCCATTTTCAATTCTATTTATAATTATATATAAATATTTATATTCTAACGACGACGTATATAATATATACGTTCGATTTATATTCAAAATAAATTTCTCGTCGATATTATTTAAAATAATTCATTTTAAATAATCAAAATTCGATAAAATTGCCAAATTAAAAATTTTAAACTGGCCCAGATTTTCGGGTTGTTACATTTGCAAATTTAAATCATCAGGATGTTCTAATCTTAGTTTAGATCGTACCGGGCTTGGGAATTAATTAGGCTTTCGGTGGTGACACCGAATTATTTGGCCTCGGTTGAACCATCATTGAGTACCACTGTCGATTTGATTTTCCTTGGCATATGCCTTTCATCCTTTAAATTTTGATATTGGGGTAGCCAATTATATCATTACCAAAGGCCTAATTGTCTCCATATAGGGTTAACTATGTGCCAATCATTTTAAGATTGAATCTTAAGATTGATTTGTTATACAACAAATTTAGCTTTTACCCTAACGAGTTATACTGTTGTTAGATCTACTCATGGATTTCATATGCATTTTTATTTAAAAAGAAAGTAGTGTAAATCACATATGTTACTAAATGACATCACTTAGCAGCGTCATATCTAGCAAAAAGTGCCCCGTCACACCAAAGGCCAAGTGTTCCAGTACTTCTCGAGCCAAGGAGTTCACTTCAAAGTCCTCTTTAACCACTTCTCAAGATAAGGTGAGGACCATTCTTGATAGTTTTGGAATAGCTGGCATAGATGTCGATGCTGCCTCTCCCCAAGATTCACTTCAGAACCCTCCCGATGGGTACTTTGCATACTCCGCAATTCATATTTGGCACGGAGGCTTCCTTCCTTTTTCACCGTTTCTTCTCATGCTTTTATGTGACCTGGGAGTCATTCCAATCCAACTTTTACCCAACACCTATACCCTGCTATTATGCATAGCAGTTTTGGCACTTACGTCAGATCAAGCTTCTCTTAGCCCTAAACTTATTCGCTACATGATATGATTCTCAAGAAGTGCAGAGTCACCTATCTGGCGTTCGAATCCTATAAAGAGGCCGATAAGCAACAACATTCAAAGGACTAAACCCTGGGAGGACCAGTTCTTTCTGGTTAAATGCCCTCCTGGTATATCGGGAAAATTCGTCGAATGTGGTAAGTTTCTTATCCTTCGATAACAATTTATTTATGCTCGTGTTTCTTGTTTAACCATTGATTTTATATAGAGCCTCCTTCCAAAAACACAACTTTGTCGGATGAGGAGACTCAAGTTGTTGAGGCTATTTTTAATGCATCGGAGGATCTTAGACGTCGGTTATCTTTGCTTACTGTTGATAAGCTTAATCAATATGGCCTCCTTCCTCTGGGGCAAATGGTTTTTGGACAACCTCCCATTTAGTTTTCTATTGCTAAGGGTTTGCCATTGAATTCTAATACATTTAATGCAGCATCCCCTATATTCCTAGGTGATTTGAACAGAATTGCACTTCCGTTTGGATAAGGTTTTTTCTTTCACTTTTATGTATTGATTTTCTTGTTCTTAGCTTTCTGATATAGCTTTCTTTGTTTAGGATCCATGGCTTCTGAGAGCTTTTCCGCTCTTCATGTTTTTGCCCAGTCTAATGTTAATGCTTCAAAAAGGCTTGTTGGTTCCAATATTGAGCCATTGCCCAAAAAACTAAAGCATGATAAGTTGGTCCATTTTTCCAAGGATGTTGATACCGTGACAAAAAATGAGATGACATTTGACCCTATTCTTCTGATGTAAATAAGATTATTAAGATTGATAAATCACCTAGCATTTCATCGAGAAGTACATTATCAGCAGTTATGCATCACCCGTCCCTCCTAGTGAACTAGGTGTTAGTAGCATAGTGTATTTACACCTTTTTATTCTCAACATGTTGCCTTTCCTTCTCTGCCCTCGTTAGCATCGGATTTTGGTAAACTTGTGAATCTTACTCTTTCGTCTCCCAAAGTTGCCAATATTTCACAGTCTTCGTCATCATTGGATTCAAAGGATTTTTATTAGCGGTTAATTAAAAACCAACTTTTGGTATTAGTTTTCTCTCTCTAGGTTCTCTTTTATTTTGATACTCTCATGGGGAGCTCAATCTGTTCTTTCTATTATCTTATAGGTGATGAAAAGTTGGTACTTGTCCAAGGGAGTGGCTCTTTCGTCTCCTGCTCTTAGGGAAGAAAATAAGGCTTTAAAGGTTAAGGTTAACATCCAATCATAGGGGAAGACAGGAAGCAATAATGAACGTAAGATATTAGAGGCCTTATTGGAGGGGGAGAAAGATCGAAGCAGGTAGAGAACCTTAAGAATGAGAAGACAAAGATGGAAATTGATCATGCCGTCGAATTGGATTGGATGAACAATAAGCTTTCTACTACCAAACGAATAATTTATGAAGCTAGCAACAAGATATTTGATTTTCTGAAAGTTCGCCACCAAGCCAATGTTATGGAATATTTTGAATATGCTCTCCTCCTCTCTTTCTTTGACAATTACTAGAAATTCGCAGGGATTGACTTTACTTCAGTGCATCCCTTTATCAAGACTAGAGTTTTGGAAAGAATCAAACAGGTTAAGTGAGAAGGTAAAATTCTTTCATAGGACAAGATAAAAACCTAGTCTTTTATGTACATTGAGGAGTTTCTCGAGGATTCTGATAATGAGGTAGAAGGGGACACGATTGTTGACGAGGAGATAGGAAGAGATAAGGATCAACAAGATGAGTATGGCAAGGACGACGGAGAATCTTCTTCTGTTATCGTGGGGTTAGCTGATCTCAAAGGGACCACAACTGATTCCTTGAGCACCCTACTTGCTCGAGGTCCAATTGCAACTCCTCCCAAGGAGGGTGGCTCTTCAGAGCCAAAGGGTAAAGAAACTTCTGTTCGACCAGACATTTCTGCTGCACATGTATGGCTTTCACTCTCAAAATGTTTTCTTCCTTCTTGACTTTGTATCAATAACTATCTTTCTCATTGTTGCGGCAGCCCCTTACTTCTGCGAAGATGTAAGCCATAGTAATGCTTTATATCCATTGTTTTTAGCTACCGAGGACTTTCATAGGGCTTGTTTCATAAACCTGCGGGTAACCATCTAATGAGGAAAATGAGACTATTCATGAGTTGCAAGGCCAGCTAAAGGTTAATCCCTCTACCAACTCAGACATGGAGATAAGAAAACTATATCATCGAATTGACGAGTTAGAGACCAAATTGAAGAAAACAAAGGCAGGTTACGCCTCCCTAGGATTTAATTTATAGAACCCCGACTCGGATTGACAGACTTGGTTGCCATGAATCTCCTATGTGCCAGAATGCGACACCACCCTTAAGTGCTTTTAATATATAACCTTTTAAAAATAGTAGTTACATGTATGTGGCAACCTATGGCATAACTTTATGTAAATATGCTATTGTGTTGGCAACACCTAGTATGTGATACCTTTCTTAGGTTAGGGTCATTTTTCTTTTCAGAATCTTATTGTGCCATTCTGTATAAATTTAACGTGCTTTATTAGGCATTAGTTCATAAGATAATTCGATGTACCACCTACTCTTATTGAAATTAATAGCTTCACGATATTGAAGGTATGAATGATTAATGAATTTATTTATACTTTATGCATTAGTAAGAGTCTCCTGGTGTAATAGGTACTTAGGGAAATCTCCACCCATAGATTTTTTTTAAGAAAAGTGAAATTCCTATCCCAAGGTTTTGTTAGGGGGAACCCAAGATACATGTCTGAGCTTTCGGTTGAATCTGTGTTCTAGTATTGTGTGGTGATACTATTGTATATGCATTTGGCATAATGAACAATGAATTGATGTATGTATGCATTAAGGAAACTTCCCTGAGCACTATGGAAGGTTTCCGTCCTTGTTTTGAGGTCTCTTGGGTAATAGGCTCCCGCTATTAGGTTGATGGTACACCACTTCCTTAATGATTAGAGCCTTGCGACCCAGATTAAGGTATTAAGGATGGACTTCCAGAAATTATCTTCTAATAGCAATAGGACTTTTATCCATCTCCTCGATTAATGTGTAAGACCAGAAATCCGCTTCTGGTAGTAATGGAAGTCTGGTTCCCAACCAGGCTCAGATTATTAAGAAGGTCAAATGTATCTTTCCGATAATAGTTAACTTCTGAACTAACCCAGATTCAGGTATTTATGATGGGGCCGGAGAGCTATTTTTGGCAACAATTGAGATCCGAACCAACCCAGATTTGGATATATAGAAAGAACCGGAAATCCCCTTTCGATATAATTGAGATCCAAACTAACACAGATTCGGGTATTTAGATAGGACCGAAAGTCCCCTCCCGGCAATAATTAAGATCCAAACCAACCCAGATTCGGGTATTTAGATAGAAGACCAAAAACTAATTTTCGGCAATTAGTTTTGTTTCCCTCTTAGGGTTTCATTTTAGAAGAAGAGGGTGTACGTGTTTCCTGAGCCACTCTCTAGGCTTTTATAGTCAAAGTAGAGGTTGTACGTGCTTTGTTGGCCTCTCTCTAGGCTTGTGCGTCCGGTGCGCTTGGTTAGCATATCCACAAGCAGATCCCAAGGACTTACCCGACCTCCCTCCAGGAGGCGCCTTACCCTAACCATTGTAGGCAATGCTAAGGTCTTTGATGCTTATAACGGACCATCGTAGATGTGTAATTAAGGCTTACTCGCTTGATGCTCTACCCTGGCCATCGTAGGTAGTGATAAAGGATTACAATCCGCCCCCTCCAAGGGGTGCCCTATCCTGACCATCATAGGTGATGATAGGGTTAAGTGTTCCCTTCTGCGGGTAACACAGAACATAAGCAGAGGTAGGGCGTGCTCTTCTATGAGCAGAGGTAGGACGTGCTTAGTTCATAGTAGAGGCAGGGCATGCTAATTAGATGCTCCATCATGACCATTTTTGTTGTGAGTTGGAGGCTTACGCTTTCGATGCATTAACCTAGCCCTTTCTGATTTGGGCGTGGAGAAAGGCTTACACATCACCCCTCTTCGGGGGGTTCCTTGCCCTGGCCAACTCGATGGTGACAAGGGCTTTTATCGATTGGCGCTTTAACCCATTTTTGATCACTTTGAGTTTTTAGAGGGTTTCCATACCCTTAGTCATGTAGATAGTCCTATTCTTGAGGACCTTTATTGGACTTAGTTTGATCTTCTTATAAAGTATTGTAGCTGGATATGATTGAGGAACTTGTTTATCGTTCCCTCGATGGCTTTGCAATGGTTGGTTTCATGTCCGTTTATCATATGGTAGTGACGGTAAGACCCTCCTAATTTCCTTTCGTTCTTGGGCTTCTTCCTTGCGGACGACCAATAATCGAGTCTTGTTGAGTCAGGAAGTAAATGTTTTCCATTGAGGTGGTAAGGTAGTACTTATTAAGCATTCTGGGTATAAAATTACTTCCTTGTTGTTGGATTTTTGTCCTTTTGTCATTAAATCTTGCTATTGTATTTGTATCCTTGCCTCTTCTTTTCAAGGTGCCTGAAGACCGAAGCATTATCCGTTTAGTCCATTTGGAAGCAAAGTATTAACGTTATTTTCCTTCAACAACCGGATTATACTATGTAGAACATGAGTTCAAGAAATTTAAAGTGGTAGTGACCCAGAGTTGTTGAAGGATATATGGAGACCGGTGATATTAAACTAAGTTTTACGTTTCCTCAAGCATCCGAATTACAGTGGAATTCCGAAATAAATTGAAGGAGGTTTACTCAGCTAGACATAGATAAAGTCTCAAGGAATCAATGACTTCCTAGGCCACGAATACAATGATACACATTGTGATAAGGAGAAAACAGGCCAACACTTCTTTATCTTCGGGAAAGAGATCATTGCAATGCTAATTAACTCAGATGATCATTTTGCATCGAATCAGCCTGAAGGGCTTTGGATGCGTAAGAACCAAGTTATAAGCCTGCGGATGACTTCCTTTTTGGGATAAAAAAGCATTAGGCTCATTATGAGAATGCTGATCAACATGCGAAATTCTCAAAATGGAAGGAGAAGGACTTCGAATTTCTTGGAAGTCCTTCTTCTTACAAGAAGACATCATGATCAACATTCCCCCATGAAAGGTTAGTGTTAATTCCTTGTTCCATCATAAAAACACAACAAGAACATTAAATTTGGAGATATTTAAGCCCTGGAATTTTCCATTCATAAACTGTAGATGTATTACAAGAGTTGAAGAAAATCCTTAATCCGCTTTGGGGAACTAGGATTTGTTCTTTGCTGGGAAGAAAGAACAAGACTGAAAAATGAAAAATTCGTCCCTTTCTTTGTGGCTCTTAGGGTCTTGTTTCTAGAGGATTTGGGGCCCCTTCCGCTATTGGGCTTGCAGGGGCCTTTGTCGACTGCATTTTCCTTAGTCTCGGACGTTTGGCTTCCAGTCGTCTTTGGAGCGCTAATTATAGTCTTCCAAGCAGGGGTCCCGGTAAATTGGGGCTTCTTTGGTAGGAATATGGGCTTGTCGATGTGGTGTCCTTTGGATGGTAATTGAATCTTTGGTAACAGCTCCTGAACTTAGCCTCTCGGATGTAAGCTTTCGGATGTAGGCTTCCGGCTTTATCGTGAATACTTAGAGGAGCCTGCCATCATGATGTATGTACATAACTATCAGTTCGAAACCGTTGTTGGTTTTTGTACTAGGTTAATTAATACGGGTAGCCTGTATCTCTACTTGGCTCCCGGTTATCCTTTCGGTGGAGCTTTCGGGATAGTCTGGTTTTCCGGAAGGGGGCTTCCGGTGATATTTATGTTACTTGTGAATGTATCCCTTCGCTATTCGCGCAGTCGATATTCCAGAAGCTGGCTCTGGATAATCTTTATGTACTAGCCCGATACCCTTCCCCTTCTGATGTGTCGGTGTTAAGCAGGTTAATTCTGATAGCCCTTTTGGATTTCGATAAGCGGAGTATACGCCTTCCTCTTTCTTGATTTCTGTCTTTGGTTACCTTTCGTCACATAACTCCCCTTTGGATAGACCCCGTCGGATAGACCAAGCCTGATGAACACTGACGGATGAACTTCGTTGGCATTCTGTAGGCTTCGAACTTCTTTCTTCCTAAGGGGTGTCGGTTTGTGCTTCTATCAGATCATTCTTTCTGCGCTTACATTCATCTGATACCCCTTCACCATTATCCTATTCTTAGGGTAATTTTGGTAGTAACATTTGCCCCCCTCTAGTGAAGGGGTGCCTTCGACTTTCCAAGTCAAGCTTCTTTTTCCAAACTCTTTTCTATTTATTTATCAGTTGTCTCTTAAAGTTGGATTATGTCATGAAACCTAGTGAAGAGATCTTCTTTCGGCATTGGCGGAGAAATGAGCCGACACAGACTTGGGCATTAATATAAATGGAAGATCAAAAACTCCTTTCGATACTAATAAAGAATCGAATTGACCCAGATTTAGGTATTTAAGGATTGAGGACCGAAAATCCCTTCCGGCATTAATGGAGAGTAGAGTCAACCCAGATTCGGGTATTCGAGGATCGAAGACCGGGAACTCCTTCCGTTATTAATGAAGAGTCGAATCAACCCAGATTCGGATATTTAAGGATTGAGGACCATAAATCTCTTCCGGCATTAACGAAGATATGAGTCAACCCAGATTCTGGTATCAGAGAATTAAAGACCGAGGACTCCTTCTGGTATTAATGAAGAGCCGAATTAACCCAGAGTCAGGGATTTGAAGATTGAAGATCGGGAACCCCTTCTGGTATTAATGAAGAGCCGAATCAACTCAGATTCGAGTATTTGAAGATTGAAGACCTGGAACCCCTTTGGGTATTAATGAAAAGCCGAATCAACCCAGATTTGGGTATTTGAAGATTGAAGACTGGGAACTCCTTCCGGTATTAATGTTGTTGGCATCCCCCTCGGATTTGATTTGTGAAGAAGAGGTTGTACATGCTTCTTGAGCCACTCTCTGGGCTTTTGGTGTCAAAGCAGAGGATGTACGTGCTTTGTTGGCCACATCTGGGCTTGTGCGTCCGATGCGCTTGGCTAGCTTATCCACAAGCAGGGCCCAAGGACTTATCGGTCCTCCCTCTAGTAGGCGCCTTATCTAGACCATCTTGAGTAGTGACAAGGTCTTAGAAACTTAGATGGGGCCTTTGTAGACACAGAACTAAGGTTTACTCTTTTGACGCTCTACACTGACCATCATAGCTACTGAAAGAGGCTTACACGCCACCCCCCTCTGAGTGGTGCCTTATCCTGACCATCGTAGGTAGTGATAGGGGTTGGCGTTCTCTTCTACGGGTAACGCAGAAAATAAGCAAAGGTAGGACATGTTATTCTATGAGCAGAAGTAGGATATGTTTACTTCTAGTAGAGGCAGGGCGTACTCTTCTACGAGCAGAGGCAGGGCGTGCTAATTTTAGATGCACCGCCACGACCATTGCTAGTGTAAAACGTTGGCTTACGCTTTTGATGCTTTAACCTAGCCCCTTATGATTTGGGCAAGGAGAAAGACCAACACACCATCCCCCTCTGGGGGCTACCTTGTCTTGATGATGAGGGATTTGATCCTTTTTCTAGCTTGACCTATTTTGGGTCTCTTTTAAGCTATAGGAAGGGTTTCCAAGCCCTTAGTTACGTGATCATTTTTTGAGGAAAACCTTTTCCCTTATTTCTTCACCATTATGGTCTTAAATGTTCCGAGTTCCATGTTATAAGAACAAGGTCCCCATTGGGTCTGCTCAGTCAATATGTTCCGGGTATAACTTCTTGATGGTCATAAACTTCTTGATGGATGACCAAAGGTCCATCCCAATTTGGTCGAGAGGGCCATCCGTTTGGTTCTTTGTGTTATCCATCAACCTTCGTAACACCAGCTCTCCTTTTGCGAAGGTTCTAGTCTTGACCTTTAAGTTGTAGTATTTCGTAATCCTTCTTTGATATTCGGTTGTTCTGATTGCAGCCTCATCTCTTAATCCTTGTATTAAATCTAGCGATTCTTTTCTTAACTCTTGGTTGGGATTAACTCTTGGTTGGGATTGAATGCAAATGCTATTCTTCTATGCGATGGGATCTCAACCTCAACCGGAAGCATAGCTTCGCATCCATATGTTAAGGAAAAAGGGGTATGTCCAGTTGCTGTCTTGGTAGAGGTTCCATAAGCCTAAAGCACTAACGGCAATTCTTCCGCCTAACTTACTTTGGCTTGGTTTAGGCTTTTTTGAGAAATGTTTTTACGGTTTTGTTAGCTGCTTCCACTGCTCTGTTAGCTTTCGAATGGGCTAACGAGGAGAAACTTTTAGTGCTTCCATTTTTCTCACAAAACCCAGCGAATTCTTCGCTCTCGAATTGTGTTCCATTATCTGATATGATTTTATGAGGGATTCCAAGCTGGTAACAATATTCTTTATTACAAAACATAACACCTTTTTGGACGTTATTGTCAGAAGGGGTTCCGCCTCTACCCATTTGGTGAAGTAGTCGATGGCGACTACAACATATTTAGCTCCACCTTTGGAGACTAGTAGGGGTCCGATTAAATCTATTCCCCATACGTAAAATGGCCAGGGACTTGATATAGTGATTAGTTCGTTAGGAGGAAGTCGGGGCCCTTTAGAGTACTTTTGACACTTACAAAATTTCTTGACGTACTCAACTACTTGATTAACCATTTGTAGCCAATAATAACCCTGTCGCATGAACCTTTTTGCTAGTTTAATTTCACTAGAGTGGCCTCCACACCATTTCTCATGAGCTTCTTTCAATAGGTTAAGTCCATCTTCAGAACTTACACATCTTAAGTAAGGAAGCGAATGTTCCTTTTTATAGAGTATATTGTCCGTAATCACACATGTAGGAGCTTGGTGCTTTATCCTTCTTGCGTCTTGCTTACTAAGGGGTAAGATCCCATTTAGAAGGTAGTCTACTATGGGAGTCATCCATGTAACTTTGGGATGGCGACTCGTTTCCATTAAGGGAGGTTCCTAATTGGAGTTTCCCTCTTTGTTACCTTCGTCTTCTCTTCTCAAGGCTTGGGACCTAGTTAAGACTAACAATTCTTTCCCTGTTTCTGACACTTCATGCTCAATACTAGGCTTTTCCTGATAACCCATGGGAACTACTCGAGTTTTGGGGGGGCCCCGGGAACTGGCTAGTTTGGCTCCTGGCTATTCTCCCCACGGGGTATTTGGTGGACCGAGAAATCCTCAAACTGGGCAAGCATCTTTAACACCCTTTTCACATATAAGATTTACCGTGCATCCCTGATCTGATAGGTTTGGTTTATTAGGTTTACCATTAGTTGTGAATCACTAAAGATTTCTATCCGAGGTATCTTCAATTGTAGTGCCAAGTTTAAGCCGGCTATCATTGACTCATATTCGGCTACATTGTTAGTTGTCAGGAACCCTAGCTTCATGGCGTAGTGTAAGAGGTGTCCGTCAGGGGTAATTATAATATACCCGTACCCTGCCCTCTAATCGTTGGAGACACCATCTATAAAAAGTTACCATTTTGCCTTTAAGTCATTTTCCTTAGTTGACTGCTCTGAAATGAAGCTTGTGCACTGATTCATGAAGTCGGCGAGGGCTTGTCCTTTAATTGTCGCCCAAGGGTGAAACTCAATATCGAATTGGCTAAGCTCGATACACCATTTGATTAACCTTCCTGAGGTTTCCGGTTTACTGAACACTTGTTTGAGCGGGAAACTAGTTTAGACCCTAACAGACTAAGCTTGGAAGTATGCTCCAAGTTTTTGTGCAGTAAGTATTAGGCAATACACTAATTTCTCTACCACAGGGTATCGAGTTTATGCGTCCTTCAGCCTTCGGCTGATGTAGTAAATAGGGTACTGAATCTCATTACTCTCTCTTATTAGGATTGAGCTTACTCATATTCCGAAACTACCATATATAGGTATAGATCTTCTCCCTTCTCGGGACTAGATAAAATCATAGGCTTTCCCATGTAAACCTTCAATTCTTGGAATAGCCTCCTACATTTTTCATTCCATTCGAAATTCTTCTTTTTCTTTACAACATCGAAGAAATAGACACACTTGTTTATGGATTTAGAAATGAACCTACTAAGGGCTGCTACTCTTCCGTTTAGACTCATGACCTCTTTGCTTGTCCTAGGTTCTTCCATGTCTCTTATGGCTTGGATTTGGTCAAGGCTGGCCTCGATCCCTTGCTCACTTACCACGTATCCCAAGTACTTTCCAGATTGAACTCCAAAAGAACACTTTTGCAGGTTCAATTTCATTTGGTAACTTCTCAAGACATTGAACATTTCCTCCAGGTCCTTTAGGTGGTTTTCTATCTTGGTGGACTTCACTAGCATATCATCCATATATACTTCCATATTGCGCTGTATTTGTTCTTGGAACATCCTGTTTACCAGTCTTTGCTACGTGGCCCCCGCATTCTTCAACCCAAAGGGCATCACTTTATATCAAAATGTTCCCGGTCGGTGATAAAGTATGTGTGCTCCTCATTGGGTTTATGCATCAGAATTTGATTGTCCCTGAGTATGCATCCATAAGGGATAGTATTTTGTGACCACTCGTGGCATCAACTAACTAATTAATCTGCGGAAGGGGATAGCAGTCTTTCGGCAAGCCTTGTTTAGATCTGTGTAATTAACACACGTTCTCCAATTCCTATTGGACTTCTTCACTAGCACGGGATTGGCTAACCATTTCGGTTACAGTACTTCCCAGATAAACCCGTTAGTTTCTAATCTCTTGACTTCCTCCTTTAAAGCTTCTAACCGGTCTCTATTGTATTGTCTTTTCTTTTGCCAAATCGGGAGTACTGAAGGGTCAATGTTCAGGGCATAACTCATGACAAAAGGGCTGATTCCGGTCATGTCCGAATTTGTCCAAGCGAAAACATCCTTGTTGAGTTGTAGGAAATGTATTATGTCACTTCTGAGGGGCTCTGTTAGCCTTTTCCCTATGTTTACGACTTTCAACTTATCCTCTGAATCAACATTTACCTCCTCCACATCTTCTATGGGTTTTATTCTCTCAATGTCTCCCCTAGAATCCAAGTCCATAATGATTTTCCCTTCCTCGGTCAGATTAACATCATCAGATCTCTTCCTATTTCTTTTCAAAAAAATGTACCTACCATTCGCACGCTTTTTAGTCTTATTAATTTTTATTTTAGCCTCGAATGTGGGATGCGAGAATCCCTTATCCGGGGGTGTAAAAACAGTTTAATAATCAAAGTACAAAGAACACTCACTTTTATATTTGTCGATCGTTGCGAAGTACAATTTGCGGGAGCTAAACTGTTCTCCCCTGATGGTACCCCATCCCTGTTTGGTTAGGAATTTCAACATGAGATACTTGGAAGAAACAAAAGCGTCCATCTCCTCCAAAGCCGATCGTCCAAAGAAAGCGTTGTAATAGGATGGTTGATCAATCACAACGAAGAAAGTCACGAATGTTCTATGAAGTGGAGATAGTCCAACCTGAACCAGAAGGTTGATTTTACCCATTGGAGTCGAACCCTTGTTATTTAAACCGAAGATTCATTCATTACTTGGGTCCAATTTCTTCTCATAAATTCCCATCTGATCGAAAGCATGCTTGAAGATAACATTAACAGCACTTCCAGTATCCATAAGGATCTTAGAAATAACCAAGAGCTCTATTCGTGCTGTTATCATAAGGGGAACATTATGTGGGTGACGGATCTCTTTCTTCATTTCTTCCAGAGAGACCACCAAGTTGTGCAACTTGAGAGCGTAACGTGTGTTCTTCATTGATGATCTTCTTGGATGGAGAAGATTCCCTCCATGGCTTCTTTCCTGTACTGATTCCTAGCTCTCGAACAGTTTCTGGCAGGGGTGTGGCCCACCATGAATTACATTGACTCGGTTTACGGGCGGACCAAGTCTAGGTTACCTTCTTCCATAGTAGCCCCTATAGAATTTACCGAAACCTTCTGTTGTCCATTTGTATGCTGAGCCGAGGTTGTCTTGTTTACAACGAATTCTTTCAAATGTCCCTCTCGGATTAGCTTCTGAATGATCCCGTCCAATACCTTGCACTCGTCCGTCTTATGTTCGTTGGTTTTGTGGAATTCACAATACTTGCAGTTGGAATAAGGTTTAGGGAAATTTATGGATTTGAACGAGACGGGGAAGTTATTAACTCTTTCTCTTGTGACAGTGTACACAAACGAGATAGGCTTGTTTAAAGCGACCGAGTTGGTGTTAGAATCTTCCCACCTTGATCTCTCTTGATTTCCTTCCGGAGGCTTTCGTCCAAAGTTCGGCCTTCCTCCTTCCCTTCGAGGCCCAAACTTTCTCTTTGTGAAGTAAGTTCATCGATGCGAATAAATTTGACGGTCTGGAAATGGAAGTCTTGTAAGTCTTCGGAGCCATGGACATATAATTCCTTCCAGAAGGGGGTGTTTTTTTGTTAACCCTGAATGCACAGCGATCAATTTTTCATGGTCGTTCATACCCATGTCTTTTAATGCCTCGATGTTGAACCTCTTTAAATAATATCCTAGAGACTCCCTGGCCTCTGTTTGATGTTAGCAATGACTGTGTAGTCAGCCGTTGGGTCTTTGCAAATGCAGAACTGTGCGGAAAATTCGTAGGAAAATTGTTTCCACGAGTAAATGGTATTTTCTCTATAATCAAGATACCATTTTATTGCCGCCCCATGAAAGGTCACCGGGAAAAGGCGACATCTGACGGCTTCGGAAGCATTGTAGAGATCCATCCGGCTGTCGAAAGCCATTAGCTGATCATCAGGGTCAGTTGTCCTAAGATACTTTACGGTCGGGACCTTAACTCTCGATGGTATTATGGTGTTCATGATTTCATCAATGAAAGGAACTACCCTTTCGTTGTCGTTAACTCTGTCATCTTGTGTCCTCTTCGCTTTGCTTCCTAGCAAGTCCTTTACTGTCTTCTCAGCGATATCCTTAAGATAAGCCTCTGTGTTGTCGCAGTTTGCCCTTTTGGGGTCATAACCTTTGGAAGTGGGACTCCCGCATTGCTCATGCTTGCATTGATTTCCTTAATGGTCAAATATTGTCAGACGGGACTTATTCTTCTTGGAGGAAGTCGCCTTGATCTTCTCCTTTTCTTCAGAGTGTTGAACGGGAGCCTTTCTCTTTGGAGACTTATTCGTTTCTCTCTGAATGCATTTGGTCAGTCTTGAAGATTTCTGTGCTTGCGAGCCGTTCATCTATGCTTGCATCTCTTGGAGTTGCTTCTCCAAGGTCATGATTCTTGCGGCATTATCTTCCATGGCGTTTGATGGCTATGCAGCGTTGGATGTAGCTCCTCTTTCGCTATTGTTCAGATTGAACGTCAGATCCATGTTTCCTTCAAGGGTTGCATCGGGAGTTGGTTCTTTGTTTCTCTCTTCCAATCTTTTTGACTTCATCTTTCCTACCATAGAGCAATAAAATTTCCAAGTTAATTTTTTGATAGATTAACCGTAAGGATGGAGGTTCTAGCCCTCCTTCTAGCGCCAAAATGATAAAGTTATTTTCCGTCAACACCCGGATTATACTATGTAGAACACGAGTTCAAGAAATTTAAAGTGGTCGTGACCTAGAGTTGTCGAAGGATATCCGAAGACCAGTGTTATTAAACTAAGTTTTACCTTTCCTCAACCAGCAGAATCACAGTGGAATTCCGAAATAACCTGAAGGAGGTTTACTTAGCCAGACATAGATAAAGTCTCAAGGAATCAATGACTTCCTAGGCCACAAATACAATGATACATATTGTGATAAGAAGAAAATAGGCCTACGCCGCTTCATCTTCGGGAAAGAGATCACTGCAATGCTAATTAACTCAAATGATCAATTCGTATCGAATCAGTTTGAAAGGCCTTGGATGCATAAGAACCAAGTTATAAGTGTAACACCCTGTATTTTCTATGAAAGTTACGAATTAAAGAATACTAAATTGAAAAAGCGAGAATTAAGGGAAACGACACCATTGCGCTTGTCTCGGAATTCTGCTTGAGATAGAGTCCGAGTTTGCGTGAATCGGACTCCGTATGAAGAAGTTATGGAGTTCAGAATATTTCATGTTTAAATAGAAAATTGTATAATTAAATAAATAAAACAAAAACAGTTCAAAATTTAAAAATCACGTGGGTCAGCTGGGAGGGAAAATTCCCGCCCATAGGGGTCGACTTCCCCCCGGGGGGGTGGGGGTGGTCGACATAGGTGTCGACCCCCCAAGAGGGATGTCGACTGGGGTGTCGACCCCCTTATAGGGGTCGACCTACTCGCCCAGATCCAAACAGAGACAATTTTCTGACTTGTTGCTGAGTCACTAGGGCATGGGTAGCAATTTCTGGATAACTCTATCTAGTCTGGATGGTTGTGATTGCTCCTAGGTTGATCTAACGGCTCACATAATTCTAAACCTCTATAAAAGCAACCCCAACCCTAAATCACACAATTTCCTTCCAAGGAGCCACCATGTTGTCCATGGTCAACCTAGCATAGCCACCTTCCTTCTCCAACTAGGAAGCAAACTAGAAAGCAAGTTAGAAGCTATGAATCAAATCTAATTTAGAGAATCGTTAGTCTACGTCAAGGGATTGCTTTTCAGTTTTAGAAAATAGATCCCAAAAAACAAGATTTTTCTTTGTTTGTAAGTCCTATTATTATTTAGATGTGAACAATTAAAAGTTATGATTTTTGATAAAGTGAAAACTAGAGTTGTGCCTAAGTTGTAAGATAATGGTGATGCTGATTCATGTCTATTCTTGTAACGATTCTATCATATATGCCTATGAGATTATTGTGGTTTATTGGACTTATTATGTTGTATGTTAAACCAATCGTGTATTATGTAAATTTGGTGACTCTTTCATGTTATGTTACATGCTAGTTTTTAGGCTAAGTCATATATGCCTATTATGTTTAGATCTACATTCTCATATGTTTGGATCTATGTTTGATCCAACTCAAATAAAAGTTTACATTTACATGCCTAACTGGATTTATGAAATTCTATATAAGTCCCCTTTTATATGCTTAAGATTCATGTTAATTGGATCCAAATTGCAAGTTCACATTTACATGCCTAATTGGATTTGTATAATTCTATGTAAGCCCCGTTCATATGCTTAAGATTCATATTAATTGTATCCAAAAATGCAAGTTCATTGTTTTAGGCCAAATTTATATGACACATGTTTAGTTAGATCCTTATTATTTTATGTTGTATGAATGGTACATGCTCCTTTCTTTCCCCTTTTGTATATAAGTTAGGCTAAGTTGCGAGCCTAACATTCTATACGAATTTTGCGAACGTATAACGGGGGTAACGATGGGAAAAACCTTTAATTTCAAATTATTGGCATAGTTTGGCCCATAATCATATAAATGATTAGTGGCATAAATTGGTATAATTTATATACCTAAAAATTATGAACATGATTTAGTGAGTAAATGGGGCATGACTTGAATGGCAATAATTGTGGATAATTTACATATATATATATAAAGGTAAAATATGTAAATTAAGTAAAAGACGAATATACCTAACCCGAGGTTAGATTGAATTACGGTGTAAGACTGCCCGGAACCGCCCAGCACATCCAGCAACTGTAACAATATAGATCTAATGTGAGAGGTTAGCGCATCAAGCCTAAAAGAACCCAAGGTTAGATTGAGTTGCGGTGGAAGACTGCCCGGAACCGACCGGCACATCCAGCGACCGCAACAATACATATCTAATGTGAGTGGTTATTGATTTAATGAATAAATTAAAGCTAAGACAGGAATGGTAGGGTTAAGTTAATTAAGGAAAGACTTAACCAATACAACATGTTAACTAAACTGATGGGTGGGGTTAGGTTAATTTGAGAACACTTAACCATTTTAACATCTTGATCAGAAAACCCTAGTAACGGGGACCCATTTCAGCAGTAACCCACATAGATGTATCATGGTACCCTGAACTAGGAAGGGTGGGGCATGATTACTAGGCTGATTATAAGCGGTCAAAACAACGGCGGGTGGTGCGTTAGTGTAGGTTCCGATGGAGTGCGGGCGTGCACGTACTCCGGAGTGGAAAAAGCAGGCACTGGGCATCAGTAGTTATGCACTATGCATCTTGAATTGTGTCGGGTTGCCACCATAGGATTTTAAACACCCCATGGTGGGACCAGCACAGGTATCTATAATCAAGCGGGGCCGAATGGCACAAGGGGTAAACGTATACGAGTAGGAGACGATCGATAAAGGGGATCATTTATATTGAACACATGGTGCAAGTTGAAACACTGGTAAGTGGGTGTAGAGAAATAGAAATGAGTGCGATAGCATATTCATTTTTATTATCTTATTTCTAGGGTGTTGTCCTAGGTTTAGTTTATTCATATCATGATCCTTTTTCCTGTTTACATGCTAAATAATCACTGGACTTACCAGACTCTTGTCTAACCCATTTTCTTTCGTCTTCTTTTCTTCTGTTCCCCTCCCCCCGGTCCGCAGGAAGGGAACACTTCAGCTTATTTCGGACCATTTCCAGCTTGAAGAGAGTAAATGTATTACTTGGATTCTCTTTCCTTGTGCTATGGCTTTGGATACTCTCTTATTGGGGATTTATGCTGCGTTACTGTTATTTTAATGCTTCTTTATGTTTTAATTCAAGACAGAGATTTTGTTGTAATAATTTGGAAGTTGGTTTGAGACAGTTGTTGTAATGTTTTAACTGAACCACGTACTTATGAAATAAATTTAGTTTTTCCATTGTTTATCTGTCTTGTAAATTATCTCTATCTTTTACCTATAATGCTCCACCGAAGTGAAGGCATTGCCTTTGTGAGTGATCTTCACGAAGGTAGGGTGTTTCACTTGGTATCAAAGCTGATGGTTGCCAGATCAGATAAAAATTTTGGAAACTAATTTTCAAAAAGAAGTTTAAAGAAGCATTTTCAAGAAAAAGTGATGTTTTTATTTTAAAAGGCATAATCCCCCAAAGCCATATGCGCTATCTTTCTATCCTTTGTTTTGAATTTTTTCTCTTTCGTTTCAGCTTGTTTGGGGATCTTAACCTTCTAGAGGGCGTACCGATACCTGGCTAGTTCGGAAGGTGCCTAGAGGCTAGGGTTAATGATGCAGGCCCAGCAGACGTTCCTTCTCCCCCAGTTGCAGTTGTTCCTCCTCCTCGTGCAAATGCTTTCTCAAATATATGTAGAGACTTTCAAGCCATGGGTGGAAAGAACTTTAATGGAACTGGATCATTCGTGGAAGCAAGAAAATGGCTCAAAGAAACCGAGGATTTGTTTGTTATCTTCGAAGTGGACGATAGGCAAAAGATACAGTTGGTCGTATGGTTGCTTAAAGATGAAGTCTCTTATTGGTGGGAAGTTACTAAAGATGAGAGACCAGTTGAAATTTGGGAGGATTTCAGAATGAGGTTTGAAATGAAATTCCTCTCACAAGCTAAACGAAGCCTACAAATGGAGAAGTTCTTAGCTCTCAAACAGGGAAGTATGTCGGTCAAGGAATACGTCAACCAATTCAACCAGCTGGCTAGATTCAGACTGGAGTTAGTGAACACTCCCCAAAAGAAGGCTCTCCGTTTTGTTAAAGGGTTGAATGATCCACTGCACAGCCTAGCTATGTCCCATATACCTATGGGTGCGACTTGTGAGAGACTGGTGGACATGGCACTGTTACAGGAGGAAGACAAGGATGGAAAGAAAGAGGCAAAGGTGGAGGTACCTCAAGAAAAGAAAGTAGAGGGATCGCAGAATAAGAAGACAGATTCAAAGAAGGGCAGGAAGAACAACAAACCCCGTGACAAGAGGAAGTGTAATTTTTGTGGCATTCCTGGACATCTGATTAAGGACTACAGAAAGAAAAAGAGGAAGATGGGTGGTTGTTTTCACTGCGGCGAGATAGGACACATTGCTAAGGACTGCCCAAGAAAGCAGGGGCAAGGGCAGAGGACTAGATCTACTTCTGGAGGGCAGGTTCACTCTCTCATAGCACCTCTGCAAGAATGAGGTAGAAATATTTATGTTGAGAGTTTAGTTTATCTTTTTGATCATCCTGTTCGTACACTCTTTGATTCAGGCGCATCGCACTCTTTTATATCTACTGCTTCAGTTGAATCTCTGCACCTAAACACCAGTATAGTAGAGGATCCCTTGGTTGTTTCAAATCTAATTAGGGGCTCGGCTTATTTGTCAATGATTTGTTTGGATTTGGAAATTTCTATACTAAGCGTTGGGTTTAGATGTAATGCCTATGTTTTGGGCTTCACGGGCTATGGGTTGATTCTAGGCATGGATTGGATATCCAGCAATGGTGCCATCCTCAATTGTGGAAAGGGAGTGGTTAGACTGATGACTTGCCTCGGTAACATTCTCGAAATCTCTTGCAATCCCATGAATTCTATTATGCTTAGCTACTTAGAATCTCTTGATGCGTCTGTTGAAAACTTGCAGTCTGTTAGAGTAGTCCATGAATACTCAGATATATTTGAAGAGGTGAAGGGCTTACCTCCAAAGCGGGAGATAGACTTCTTCATGTACCTTATTGATAATGCAAAACCTGTAGTCTACCCGTTAGACACATGGCTCCAAGGGAGAGGAAAGAACTTAGCAAGCAAGTTAAAGAGCTACTTGAAAAGGGGTTTATAAGGCGGAGTATTTCTGAATGGGGTGCTCCAGTAGTGTTTGCAACCAAAGCGGATGGTTCACTTCGCCTATGCATTGACTATAGGGAGCTAAACAAGCTGACCAAGAAGAATAGGCACCCACTTCCAAGAATAGACGACTTGTTTGATCAGCTTGTAGGTGCATCGGCTTTCTCCCAGTTAGATCTGGCTACCGGGTTTCATCAGCTAAGAGTGGCTAAAGACAGCATTGATAAGACCGCGTTCAGAACCCCGGATGGTTTCTTCGAATGGCTTGTCATGCCTTTCGGCTTGACAAACGCACCCGCTTATTTCGTTGACATGATGAGCAGGGTGTTCAGGGAGTTCCTTAATAAGTTTGTGGTGGTCTTCGTAGACGACATTTGGTTTTCCCGAATAATGAAGAAGAGCATGCTTTGCATTTAAGGGAAGTCATGAATACTCTTCGTGCACATCAGCTGAAAGCCAAATTCTCCAAATGCCATTTCTAAAGAGAAGAGGTAAGGTTTCTTGGACATGTGGTGTCCAAAGAAGGGATAGCTGTGGACCCCGCAAAAGTAGTTGTGGTGCAAGATTGGAAGGTTCCACGGAATGCAATCAAAGTCCGAAGCTTTCTCGGGCTAGCGGGCTTTTACTGAAAGTTCATTAAAGACTTTGCGAAAATCTCAGCCCCACTCACAAGATTGACAAAGAAGAACCTAACTTTCGTTTGGGATTTGGATTGCGATGTTGCTTTCCAACGTTTGAAAAGGTCTCTAACAACAGCCCCAGTTCTGACATTGCCTGATGGGAGCAAAATGTTTACGGTATACACAAACGCATGCGGTACAGGATTAGGCGGTGTCTTGATGCAAGAAGGCAAGGTAGTTTGTTATAGGGGAAGGCAGTTGAAGGTACATGAGAAGTACTACCCAACTCATAATTTGGAGCTAGCTGCCATTGTTTTCGCTCTTAAGTCATGGCGTCATTACCTTCTAGGAGAAAGGTTTGAATTGTTTACTGACCATAAATCATTAATGTACCTTTTGTCACAGAAAGATCTTAACTTAAGACAACAAAGGTGAATGGAATTTCTGCCCTCATACGATTTTGAGATTTCCTATACCCCTAGCAAGGGCAATGTAGTTGTAGATGCCCTGAGTAGAAAGAAGCTGACCTTAAGTCCTCTCTTTGTAGAAAGGCAAAACTTGGAGTACATAGCAAACTTTGACTTTAGACCCTCCTCTGAATTTGTACCTGGTTTGTTTGCATCGCTAGAGGTGCGACCTACTCTTTTGGACTCAATAGGAACCGCGCAACGAGAAGACCCTCAACTAGTTGATATAATGGATAAGCTAATTAGGGGTGAGACTTCTAGTCACCTCAATAGATACTTCATCGATGATAAGGGTTGGTTGAGACGGGATGGAAGGAAATGCGTCCTACAAGCAAGGGATTTGGTGAAGACGGTTCTCGAAGAAGCACACCATTCTAAGCTGACCATACACCCAGGTGGAGACAAGATATATAAAGCATAAAAAGGGTTTTCTTTTGGAATGACATGAAGAGGGATGTAGCTGAGTTCGTTGCAAAGTGCTTGATATGCCAGCAAATCAAACCGGAGCAGAAGAAGCCCGGTGGTCTGCTTCATCCTTTAGAGATCCAACAGTGGAAATGGGATAGCATTTCAATGGACTTTGTTGATGGGTTGCCTAGGTCAAAAACGGGCAATACCAGTATTTGGGTAATAGTGGACAGGCTCACTAAAAGCGCTCACTTTATACATGTTAAGAGTAGAAGGACTGCCTCGTCCTTAGCATCCATTTATCTTAAGGAGATAGTTCGACTCCATGGGATACCCTCTAGCATAGTGAGTGATCGAGATTTTATCTTTACGAGCGAGTTTTGGAAGAGTTTGCAAGAGGCTGTAGGCACACAACATGCTTAAGCACGACCTATCACCCCCAAACCGATGGGCAGATGGAAAGGGTGAGCGGAGTATTAGAAGACCTCTTGAGATTGTGCATTCTTGACTTTGGAGGAACATGGGAGGATCATCTTCCTTTGGTGGAATTCGCTTACAACAATAGCTACCAAGCCACCATAGGCATAGCACCCTTCGAGGCTTTATATGGAAGACCATGCCGATCACCACCTTGTTGGTGGGAGTCTACAGACAAGCTCGTACTTGGGCCAGACATGATTAGAGAAACTTTAGAGAAGGTGGACTTGATAAAAAGATGAATGAAGACTGCAACAATAGACAGAAGTCCTACGCAGACAAAAGAAGGACCGACCTTGAGTTTGAGGTTAGAGATAGGGTGTTCCTTAAAGTATCTCCTTTGAGGAATGTCATTGGCTTTGGGTCCGTAGGAAAGATGGCACCAAGATTTGTAGGACCATTTCCTATCATTGAAAGGATTGGGACGATGGCTTACAGAGTAGAGATAACTGAAAGACTGGCTGGAGTTCATAACGTTATTCATGTTTCTCAACTTCGAAAGTGCTTACATGAGTCTTCGGAAGTTGTGGAGCCAAGTATACTAGAGGAAGTAGAAGTGGAACGAGAAGCAACTGTAAGAAGAGTTCCAACTCTAATCTTGGGGTGAAGTCAAGCTGGTTAAAGTTCAATGGAGTGACGCTGAGGAAGACGCAACTTGGGAGACTGAGGACAAGATACATGCAGCCTACCCTTTTCTTTTTGAGGGTACATCCTTGATCTCTTTTTCCATAAGTTTATACATGCTTGTATATATCTTTTAAGTATATCTCCTCAGTCCTATTCTTGATCCTTAGGTAAAAACCAATGGATGTAAACATGTATTTGAAACATGTTATGGTTGATGGTTGCAAGTGGTTGCTAGTGGTTACTTGTGGATACATATACACACACATTAGGTACTAGATCAGCTCAGTCACTTTCATATTGCATATACATATATGTATTTTTATATGGATTGAAACCTGGTTTGTTATCATATGGACGTTTCATTTGTATGAATGATTGTGCACTCATGTAGAAAGTATGATTAGGAATAATTGCATGCATAATGGACTCATGGCACTAACATAATTTGCATTAAGGAGGTCAACTGAATCAGTAGACTGCCTGATTTTGCATTAGATAAGGACATATACACACACTCGGCATACAATCATGAAAGAATTAGAAATCTTTTAGGGACAATGGATGCCGGTGTTTGATGGTTGAATAGATGGATGATTGGATGGTTGGATATACATTCTTCATGACTTGAAGATTTCGGGGACGAAATCCTTTAAGGAGGGGAGAATGTAACACCCTGTATTTTCTATGTTTATTAAAGTAACAAATTAAAGAATACTAAATTGAAAAGTCAAGAATTAAGGGAAACGGGTTACGCTATTTCGTTCATCTCGGAATTCTTCTTGAGATAGAGTCCGAGTTTGCGTGAATCGGACTCCGTACGAAGAAGTTATGGAGTTCAGAAGATTTCATGTTTAAACAGAAAATTGTATAATTAAATAAATAAATAAAACAGTTCAAAATTTAAAAATCACGTGGATCAGCTGGGCGGGAAATTTCCTACCCATAGGGGTCGACTCCCTCAAGGGGGCCAACATAGGTGTCGACCCCCCAAGAAGGGTGTCGACTGGGGTGTCGACCCCCCTATAGGGTCGACCCCCTCGCCTAGATCCAAACAGTGACGATTTTCTGACTTGTTGCTGGGTCACTATGGCATGGGTGCCAATTTCTGGATAACTCTATCTAGTCTGGATGGTTGTGATTGCTCCTAGGTTGATCTAATGGCTCACATAAGTCTAAACCTCTATAAAAGCAACCCCGACCCTCAACCCTAAATCACACAATTTCATTCCAAAGAGCCACCATGTTGTCCATGGTCAACCTAGCTTAGCCACCTTTCTTCTCCAACTAGGAAGCAAACTAGAAAGCAAGTTAGAAGCTACGAATCAAATCTAATTTAGAGAATCAATAGTCTACGTCGAGGGATTGCTTTTCAGTTTCAGAAAACTGATCCCAGAAAACAAGATTTTTCTTTGTTTGTAAGTCCTGTTATTATTTAGATGTAAACAATTAAAAGATATGATTTGTGATAAAGTGAAAACTAGAGTTGTGCCTAAGTTGTAAGATAATGGTGATGTTGATTCATGTATATTCTTGTAACGATTCTATCATATATGCCTATGAGACTATTGTGGTTTATTGGACTTATTATGTTGTATGTTAAACCAATCGTGCATTATGTAAATTTGGTGACTCTTTCATGTTGTGTTACATGAAAGTTTTTAGGCTAAGTCATATATGCCTATTTTGTTTAGATCTACATTCTCATATGTTTAGATCTATGTTTGATCCAACTCAAATAAAAGTTTACATTTACATGCCTAACTGGATTTATGTAATTCTATATAAGTCCCCATTTATATGCTTAAGATTCATGTTAATTGGATCCAAATTGCAAGTTCACATTTACATGCCTAATTGGATTTGTGTAATTCTATGTAATCCCCGTTCAAATGCTTAAGATTGATATTAATTGGATCCAAAAATGCAAGTTCATTGTTTTAGGCTAAATTTATATGACACATGTTTAGTTAGATCCTTATTATTTTATGTTGTATGAATGGTACATGCTCCTTTCTTTCCCCTTTTGTATATAAGTTAGGCTAAGTTGCGAGCCTAACATTCTATGTGAATTTTGCGAACGTTTAACGGTGGTAACGTTGGGAAAAACCTTAAATTTCAAATTATTGGCATAGTTTGGCCCATAATCATATAAATGATTAGTGGCATAAATTGGTATAATTTATATACCTAAAAATTATGAACATGATTTAGTGAGTAAATGGGGCATGACTTGAATGGCAATAATTGTGGATAATTTACATATATATATAAAGGGTAAATATGTAAATTAAGTAAAAGATGAATATGCCTAACCCGAGGTTAGATTGAGTTACGGTGTAAGACTGCCCAGAACCGCTCAGCACATCCAGCAACCGTAACAATATAGATCTAATCTGAGAGACTAGCGCATCAAGCCCAAAAGAACTCGAGGTTAGATTAAGTTGCGGTGTAAGACTGCCCGGAACTGACCGACACATCCAACGACCGCAACAATACATATCTAATGTGAGTGGTTAGTGCTTTAATGAATAAATTAAAGCTAAGACAGGAATGGTAGGGTTAAGTTAATTAAGGCAAATCTTAACCAATACAACATGTTAACTAAACTGATGGGTGGGGTTAGGTTAATTTGGGAACACTTAGCCATTTTAACATGTTGACCAGGAAACCCTAGTAACGGGGACCCATTTCAGCAGTAATGCACACAGATGTATCATGGTACCCTGAACTAGGAAGGGTGGGGCACGATTACTGGGCTGATTATAAGCGGTCAAAACAATGGTGGGTGGTGCATCAGTATAGGTTCCGATGGAGTGCGGGTGTGCACGTACGCCGGAGTGGAAAAAGCAGGCACTGGGCATCAGTAGTTATGCACTGTGCATCTTGAATTGTGTCGGGTTGCCACCATAGGATTTGATACACAACATGGTGGGACCAGCACAGGTATCTACAATCAAGCGGGGCCGAATGATACAAGGGTTAAACGTATACGAGTAGGAGCCGATCGATAAAGGGGATCATTTATCTTGAACACATGGTGCAAGTTGAAACACTGGTAAGTGGGTGTAGTGAAATAAAAATGAGTGCGATAGCATATTCAGTTTTATTATCTTATTTCTAGGGTGATGTCCTAGGTTCAGTTTATTCATATCATGATCCGTTTTCCTGTTTACATGCTAAATAATCACTGGCTTACCAGACTCATGTCTGACCCATTTTCTTTCGTCTTCTTTTCTTCCGTTCCCCCTCCCCCCCACCCTCCGACCCCAGGTCCACAGGGAGGGAACTCTTCAGCTTAGTTCGTACCATTTCCAGCTTGGAGAGAGTAGATGTATTGCTTGGATTCTCTTTCCTTGGGCTATGGCTTTGGATACTCTCTTATTGGGGATTTATGTTGCCTTACTGTTATTTTAATGCTTCTTTATGTTTTAATTCAAGACAGAGATTTTGTTGTAATAATTTGGAAGTTGGTTTGAGACAGTTGTTGTAATGTTTTAACTGAACCATGTACTTATGAAATAAATTTAGTTTCTCTGCTGTTTATATGTCCGTATTGTAAATTATCTATATTTTTTACCTATAATGCTCCAACGAAGTTAAGGCATTCCCTTTGTGAGTAACCTTAACGAAGGTAGAGTGTTTCAATAAGCTTGCGGATAACTTCCTTTTTGGGATCAAAAAGCTTTAGGCTCGTTACGAGAACATTGATCAACATGCAAAACTTTCAAAATGGAAGGAGAAGGACTTCGAATTTCTAGGAAGTCCTTCTTCTTACACGAAGACATCATGATCAACATTCCCCCATGAAAGGATAGTGTTAACTCCCTGTTCCATCATAACAGCACAACAAGATTAACAAATTGCGATATATTTAAGCCCTGGAATTCTCCATTCATAAATTGTAGATGTATTACAAGAGTTGAAGAAAATCCTTAATCCTTGTTATTTGCAAAGAAGAAAGAACAAGACTAAAAAATGAAAATTTCATCCCCCTTTCTGTGGCTCTTAGGGTCCTATTTATTGAGGATTTGGGGGCCCTACCGCTGTAAGGCTATTGGGCTTGCTGGGGCCTTTGTCGACCGCTTTTTCCTGGGTCTCAGACGTTTGGCTTGCGGCCGTCTTTGGAGCCCTAATTATAGTCTTCGAGGCGGGGGTCCCGGTTAATTGGGGCTTCTTTGGGAGAAATATAGGCTTGTCGATGTGGTGGCCTTCAGATGGTATTTGAATCTTTGGTAATAGCTCCTGAACGTAGACTCTTGGACGTATGGTTTCGGATGTAGGCTTTCGGCTTTATCGTGAATACTTAGAGGAGCCTGCCCTCATGATGTACGTAGATAACTCTCGGTTCGAAACCGTTGTTAGATTTTGTACTAGATAGATTAGTATGAGCAGCCCCTATTGGTCCCAGTTAGGCTTTCGGTGGATCCTTCGGGATAGTCTGGTTTTCCAAAATGTGGCTTCCGGTGAAATTTTTGTTACTTGTGAATTTAGCCCTTCCTCACTCATGCAGTCGATATTTCAGAATCTGGCTCTGGATAATCTTTATGAACTGGCCCGATACCCTTCCCCTTCTAATCTGTCAGTGTTAAGAAGGTTAATTCTGATAGCCCTTTTGGGTTCCGATAAGAAGAGTATACTCTCTCCTCTTTCTTGATTTCTGTCTTAGGTTATCTTTCGTCACAAAACTCCAATTTGGGTAGACTCCGTCGGCTAGACCAAGCCGGATGAACCCTGCTGGATGAACTTTGCTGGGATTCTGTAGGCTTCGAACTTCTTTCTTCCTAAGGGGTGTAGGTTTATGCTGCTCTCGGACTGCATTTACATTCATCTGATACCCCTTCACCATCAGCCTCTACCAAGGTTAATTTTGGTAGTAACACAAATCGCTTAAAATCCTTCATCATTCGAATACCATTCCTTTGGCTAGCTTATAGATAGTTTCTTTTATATGAGAGAAGGGATCACACTCCTTTGGTGTAGAATCATTTGGAGTAAATGTTGATGTTTGTCCCATATAGAAAGGATTATCGTTCCGACAATCAGAATCATATTGTTCTACTTCCTTTTTTTCACTTGATTATCTGCAGAGCTTCCATTCTTAACTTTTGTTCTTCCATCACTCTTGGGATAGTAGCACCTGACATAGCCGTTTGAGATCCAGTAGACTCTCATTGGGACCATTTTCCCATAATCTTGCTTCTTCAAAGCTTAGTCGAACCTCGGACGGAACAACACAGTTAGATATGACATAAGGTTAACCACAAGGTCGGAGGTTCAGGCCCTCCTTCCAATACCAATATTTTAATGATATTTTTCGTTAACACCGGAGATAGGTCTACAGAAGTGGACCTAAGGTAAAAATGGGGTTATTTAGCTTTCACGAGTCTGGGTTAGTTCACTGTTTCATAGATATCTAGGTTTAGAGCCAAAAAGATTAGTTACTCTTCCCTCAATGGGGTGACCATCATGCTTAAGCGGCTCAGGAATGAACGGTTATCTTGGGATAAGGGTTCCTAAAACATAATCCTCGGTAAAGTGGCTAAACAGCATGTAGGAAGGGGGTTTTCAAGAACTCTTCGGAAGGGTCTAATCTTGGGTAGGAAACCGTGACCATGTAGGAAGTCTATAACAGGTTGTGTAGGAAGTAGCTAAAAAATCACATAAGAAAAATATGCTAAGTGTCGATCTGCCCTTTATTGATCTTTGATTTAGAGTACATAAGTGATTACAATAAAGATCCCAAAATTGATTTAGGAATTATGGTTTACTCTAGAGAAAAAGAGTATAAGAATGAGAAATGAGAAACGGATCCCTAAAATGAGACACTTGGGGTCTTATATATAAACAAATTGGAGCCCCTATTGCTATTGGGATCGCAGAAGCCTCTATTGGCCGCTTTTCCCTTTGGTTCCGGAAGTTTTGGCTCTTGGCTGCTTTTTCCTTTTGGTTCCGAAGGCCTTGTTTATGACTTTTGAGGCGCCGGTTTTGGCTCTCGGGAAGATGGTCCCGGTCTTTGGAGCTTTTTGCTGACGTCCTATCTACCTTCTTTATATTTCTACTAAGCCTGCCGGTATGAATAGATATCAAAATGTTTCAGCTCCCGGATCCAGGCTTCCAGTCTCGTGCTCTCAGATATGGGTCTTCGGCCTCAGTCTCTTGGTCTTCCTACTAACACTTTGTGGAGCTTGCCTTTATGATTCAAGTGAATGGTTGTCAGGTCTGACACCCCTATCAGTATCGACACAAAGAAGATTAGTGTGGATAGCTTGCCTCTCTTAGGGGTTCCGGTTTGGCCTTTCGGTTGATTTCTGAAGTGTATCTTTGTTTTCCGAGAGGTTGCATCCAGTGCTTTGTTTGCTGTTTATAACTTCCTAGTGACCATCTAATGGTGGCTCGGTAGCTAGTTCCCGGTAATCTCCATATGCATCAAACTCTGTATCTTTGATGCTTTCGTCTCCTGATGTATGGGCATTAAGCAAGTTAATACTAATAGCCCTTTCGTCCTTCTAGGTCCAGGTTTGTAGGATTCTCGGTCTTTCTCTTCATTGACATCCGGTTTTTGGTGATCCTTCATTGTTTATCCTTCATGCCAGAACCACCCCGTTGATACCTTTTTTTCGTATAGCTTCTGAACTCTTTTCTTTAGTGATGGTGTGGTTGCATTGCTCTCATATTGTCCCCTCATGCTATCGACTTTACCTTGTGCTTGGCTTTTGCTTTCGTAAGATTCACCACCAGCTTGTTTTGGTGCTTTATTTTGGTAGTAACAGATGATAAGTAGATATTTCGTTTTGAACTTTCCTTTGTTAAAACATATTAGATATACTTGGCGAGTAGGTGAATTATTTCATCTTGAACCGTCAGCCATTTGTGTATAAGCAAACAATAAGCTTTATAAATCATTGTTCCCATTCACATCCAATCTCTTAGTCGTGTTCATTTTGTCCTTGAACAATTTGGTTCTCTGAGTGTTTATAGATAATTTAAGCCTTATAGAACCGACCCAGCTCACACTCACTTAGGTGATCGCAACCATTAAGAGTATCCTATGTATACCCTACTTGTTATTTTCAAGATATGGTCATCATTAAAATAACATAGTTTTAACAATTTAATACTTCTGTAGGCAAACATTCATTCTTTTGTGCACTATAGAAATGGAGTTGGAATAAGTCCATATAATTGAATTACATATAGGGTTACTCAGAACTAGTTTTCCTATTGATCCTAATCCGTGGGATCTCCAATCGCGACGATAAGTTTCCATATAGGATAACTATTGCTAGTTTTGGCTTTTAAACCCACTCTTCTCAAGGTGTAGTCAATTTTCTCTCTTGACAAATATTTAGTAAATGGATCCTCTAGGTTATCATTAGTTTTCACATAATCTATGAAAATTGTTCCATTTGAAAGTGACTATGTAACTGTGTTATAGCATCAACGAATGTGTCATGACTTTCCATTATACACAAGTTTTGCATTTTGTATGCATACGACCGCTATAGGTTTATGCTAAAATGGCTAGAAAATGAAGAAGTTATTCTGCTTCTTTGTCTGCTTTATCTAAAGTGATGAACTCTAATTACATTGTGGATCGAGCTATGCACATTTATTTAATAGATTTCCATGGCACTACTACTCCTAATAAGGTGAAGACTTAACCACTAGTTGGTATAAATTCCTATGAATCAGAATTCCAGTTTGCATCACTATATCCTTCTAAGACGGCATGATATTTTCCATAATGTAGGGAAAAGTTCATGATATTCTTTAAATGTCTCAATACTCTCATTAGTGTTTTCCATTGTTCCTTCCATGGATTGCTTGTATACCTGCTCATTTAACTTACTACATAAGATATTTCTACTCCTATGTAATTCATGATATACATTAGACATCCGATTACATAAGGGTATTAACTCTCAATATTTTTTTATGTACTACGTCCTATGGATTAAAATGTGTTCTTACTCCTTTGATCCTATAATTTCAAAAAAATTCAATCGCTTTTTGCACATGGTGAGACTAAGATAGTTCAATTTCATTAGGTGTTTTTATTATTTTGATTCCCAAAATAATTTCTGCAACTCCTAAGTATTTCATATAAAAGTTGTTGATTAACATTTTCTTTACGGTCTCTGTTGCCTTACTATCACTACGGTATAGATGGCCTACCGCAAAAAAAATCCAAGGTGTTGCTAGCTATGATGTAACGATAGGTATGCTGATTTTTGTCTATTGCAACACACGCTTCAAGGTGTTACCATAGAAAATCCAAGGTGTTGTAGTAGCCACGTGAATAAATTTATCAATCCAGGTGATTACGATCCAACGGTCCACGTTAGCAATCCACGTGAAATAATCTTTAATGTTGGAAGCAAAAACAAAAAACAAAGCGCAAAAGATTTAGCAAAATTTACAAGGGTTTCAATCGAAAACTTAACAAAATACACCGCCGCTCAACCTGTCAAAGACTCTCACTCACAATTTCAATCAGGGCTAGAATTTCAAGTTTACAAGCTTGATAGAGGTTTGATTACGGCAAGTTCGAGTTCAAGTTCAATTAGGGCTTCGGTGTCTCAATTAGATCTTTAATTAGGAATCCTTTGGGTCTCAAATTTCAGTTAGGGCTTCGATTTAATATGCTGCTTAAGGTATCACTCAATGTATATTTCAAGTGTTTCCTAATTTGATTGTTGTGTTGCCTAATTTATGGATTTACTTATGCATTCAGGTGTAATCATATTCCATATTTTATTGTTATGTTTATTTTTGTAACAAACTTATGTTGAGCAATGCTTATATGATATTATTGTGTTTTCTTCCTTATAGTCATGACTAAATAATATTTGTGTATGTTATTTGTGTGTAAATTTAGGCCTTGATTACTAAAGAATACATGCATGTCCAAATGACTGCATGTTATATTGGGTAGAAAATGAAAAGGAAAATAATTGCAAAACTTGTGGTGTTTCAAGGAAAATTACTACATGCTATTTAAGTAAGAAGTTGTTGTTTCTGCCTTGATTAAATGTTGTAACTAATGTATCATATTTATGGCTTCTTTTTGTACCTTTTTTTACTGTTTCTGCCTATACTACATGTTAGTGAAGTGGCTGTTTTATTTTATATTGCGCTTGGTTTATTCTATTTTGTAATTTTTTTTGGAGGAAGACGGGTGTGTAGCATGGAACTACACAGCCGGTTACGCGAAGATGCATACGAAGATAATAATAATAATATCTAGTTGACAGGCCCAACCAGTAGCAAACATAGGACATACCAAGATGGTCTAAAGTAGTCAGTCTAAGGAGTACTGATAATATATATACATTACATAACTACGCCATATATCAGTGATTAGTACACTACCAAAATAAAACTACAAGATACTCCCCATCAGAAAGGAAACAAGGAGTTGCTACCCTGGGTTCCTGGCGATTGCGACCTGGGTAGAGAGAATCTGAAGCGAGCATGTCTGATTGTGCCTGACCATAGTTAGAAAAGATGCAAGATTTGATAACAAGTTCCCATCAATAACTTTATAGGCTTGCCGAAGACGCAAGCGTTGCGCTCTAACCAGACACACCAAGAGAAGATTGCCACTAGTGAATCTAGAGATGGATCGGGGGGAGTGCTTCCAGTAATCGAAGAAAGAGTGAATCGAGGGGATGAAACCAATAACGAATGAGCTGATAGCGGCCCAAACAGCGAATGAGAAGTCACAGTCAAAGAACAAGTGGTTGAGAGATTTATTTTCGAGATTACATAGGACACAAATTGGGTCGACATCGATGTTGAAGCGGCGAAGTCTGTCTTTTGTGTTAATACTGTTGTGAATTAGGAGCCACTGGAAAAAAATGATTCCAGGAGGAAGACGACATTTCCAAATTCTGGAGAAGGAAAAGCATCGGCCAGTGTGAATAAGATATTTGTAACAAGATTTGACCGAGGATTTGTTAGAGGAGCCCAAAGCCCAAAGAAAAGAATCAGGCCCAGAAGAAGGATGAAAGGAATTTATAAGAACCCCAATGTTAATCAAATCCTGAAGAGTGGAAAGCCCAACCCATGAGTTGGGAAATAAACCCAACGTACCCATTCTAAAAGCAACAGCTAGTGTTTGTGAGCTTGAATTATTAAATGGCCCAAGACTGGTTAAAGAGGAGGATAGAGGAATCTCACCATTCCAAATGTTTAGCCAAAACAAGCACGATTCACCACTGTTTACCTTAACATGGAAAAGCTTCTTAACCCTCGTGAGAGAGGACAAAACACCGCTCCAGAAAGGAGACGGTCGTGAGGAAGGCCTGAAGTGAAGGATCCAGAATGGGTTAGAGTTGTAGTGACGCGCCAAGATCCAGTCTTTCCAAATACAATTGGGAGGAGAGAGAGCTCTCCAGATCCATTTAGATAATAGAGCGAGGTTGAAAGTGGGAAGATGAGGTGCATTAAACCCCCATGTGTATAAGGGAGGCAAACAGTTTGCCATTTTATTTTGTAATTATTTCAATCTAATGTTAATTTCTCCATTTTTTTGTAGGATGGTGGAAAATCTTTGGTTCCACCTCAAGGGAAAATTTGGGAAGAATGGATATGTTGGTGGAGAAGAGGCTATTGTCAAGGGAGTTGATCTGGATAGGTTTTTGTACATAGTATTGATGGAGTTTGTCAAGAAAGAGCTACAGTACACCGAAATTGGAGGAGTATATGTATGGAAAGGTTCAACGAGTTGGTGGAAATTGGTGGCCGGTTATATAGAGCTATTGTTTATGATGCGAATAAAAAATAATGGTGATTACATTGATTTCTACGTTGACACTGTCGTCGATGATAATACCAAGCCAATGACAAATGCAGCCACATGTCATCATGCTCCCAAGGAAGAATTTGTTTCCAGGTATAAACATGTCTTCTCATTAGTACTATTTTGATGTATTTGTTCATTTTGGTGAATATGTTTTTATTTAGGACTTGTTTGATTTTTAGTGCACTTAGAATAATGATAAAGAACTTGTATGTGGCAGCTGCGAAATCATAGAAACGGCAGTTTGTCACTGCTCACCATCTGCAATAGGTAGCAAAAAATAAGCAGCAGATTGATCAAGTCTTTACTCCTAGAAAATCGACACGGCTAAAAAATCCACAAGTGATCAGGAAGCTGCTGTGAGTCACCTATCGACAACAAGCAGACTGAAGTCTTACTCCTAGAAATTTGGCACGGCTAAAAAATCTAGTTACGAACAATCCAGAAGTGATCAGCAAAACAGTTGTGAGTCCATGTATGAACAAGTAAAAGGTGATCAACAAGAAGTCAACTAAAGTCAGTAGTTCGACGAAGTTACCAAAGAAGGAAAATCCAATTGAAGTCAGTGATGCAGCTTTGAATATCAACTCAGCAGGTGTCGGGAGTATATTGGATTTCGATAATTTTCCACATGAAGAGGAAAATACAGATGAAAATGGGTTTCTGGTAAGATGACTACAATCTGATTTTCTAATATATGATCTACATATTTTGCTAATATTTACAATAATGTCATGTTTAATTACTTCCAGAATGTTGATTTATCACCTCCGCCACCTCCACCGCTTATAGAATACGAAAGGGACAGAGAAAAAAATGTCTCATAGAATAATAGTGTTTTAGAAAAACTTAGGATGCCGAAATTAGTTTCTGCACCGAGAAATGATTTTGGAAAAAATAAAGCAAAATCAAAGATGCTTGATGAGGAAAGCGAAGATTATGTTCTAGAATTTGAAGATGATACTTCAAAAAATCAGGCAAACATGTGTTATAGCTGAAGATTTAATTTTATGTTGGTAATTATAAACTAACTTCATTATTATTTTTATTTTATTGTTTTTTGTGTGCGTATTTTAGAGAACCAAACAAGTTAGGGTTACAAAGCCCCAATCTGGACCAACAACTTGTTCACAAGCCAATGTTGAATCTGCAATTGATAAGAATGCAACTACGAAGGCAGGGGAAGAAACAGTTTGTACGCAATCTGATGGTCTACCATGTAACGTTGAGTTACCATACAATGAAAGAATAGGAACAATGACAACTTATTTGGCTATGCGAGAACGCCAGAAGATTAACAATAGTGGAAGTGCAAGGAATAAGGCTGTTGTCGGAAATGTTTCGACAAATATTAAAAACGAAGAAGGTGAAGTAGAAGAAGATGAAGGCAGTATCTAATTGAGTTCTGATTTTAATAGTTTAAGTTCTCATTTATGTTATGTCTGGCCTTCTCATTACTATTGTATGTACTTTGTAACGATAGTCGGAGCTCCCTGAAGGCTCAGGGGAAAAACAAAGATGGATAAAATTCATTCAAGGCCATATGACAAAAGAGTTGTAATCCAAATGAATAATCGGGGCCAACCTATTTCAAACGATGACCAAGTAATGACTTAACTGATTTATTTTTTAGGAACATTGAAGAGGAGTGTTCCACTTACTTACAAGTCCTGGTTTGATGTTCCGGCAAGTTTGACAGACACACTGTGGAACTATGTAAAGGTAATTTGCAAACTCAACTGAATTTTACTTAAGTATGTGAAACTTGTCACAAAAAGTAACCTGACTGTTCTTTTTAATGTTTGATTTGTATTTAAGCAACGGTATATTATTCCGAATGAACGTGAATATTGGGCTTTGAGGTCAATTCGTGATGCTTGGAGGGGGTACAAGAGTCGTATTAAAAAGGCATATTATACACCTATGAAACTGATGAGGAGAGGCTTGAAAATTGGTCGGACGAAATTCCACTTCAGAATTTCGAAGTACTCTTGCAATTTTGGGGAGATGAAAAACTTCATGTATAATTTTAAGTTTTATCACAGAATTTTTTCCATTTTTATTCATTCAAATCAGTCAGATAAACATCTTTATTTCAAGTTGATTTGTAGTCCAAGGCCCTTACAAATTCTGCAAAGCGGAAATCATATACTGACACACATTGCTGGTCCAAAACTTTTTACCAAATTCAGCATAAGATGGTATGTATTTTGCTTATTTTTATGGTTGGCTAGTTTAACAATATAGATTATATAGAGGTATGCTTGTTTAACTCGAATGCAGTATTCTTGTTTAACTTGTTAATAAACTACATATACTTGTTTAACTTGTTTAGCAATATTATTGATATATGTTCTGGAACAATTGGTTTGATATCTTTTTATTGTCTAATGTTTTTTGTATCAGTCCAAGGGATCCGATGGAGAACTTTAATTTAAAACTCCAAGCGGAAAGAAGGAAAGGTGTACAAGACTGATGCTTCAACAATGAACTATAGAATTGTAAGAATTTCATTTTCTCTTCAATTAGGTGTCAAAAAAATGCTTCATTTTACACATGACCATCATTATTGTAGAATTAGATCCTGTTTTGTTGAAACCGATAGCATGATCATAGCAATGGTTGATCTTTTACTTTGGGATTCAGTGTGTTATATGCCGCAATTCTTGTTTAAAAATTGTTAATTTTATTTAATGTCACATTTTGAAATTGCTTTATTTTGCAGGAGAAGATTGAAAAAGCAATTGGTGAAGGAGGCAGTGATGGAGTTGTTCAATAACTTGTTTCTAATGGAAAGTTGCACGGTCCATCATGGCTTATAGGACGGCACACAAAGTCTCCAAAAGTTTCAAAAGTTGCTCCAACCACAGGAACATATATACAGGAGATGGCAATGAAGATAAGGGAAGATATAGCATACGAAGTCGAAGCAAAGGTGAAAAAGATGGTCAAAAACGAATTTGATGCAAAGGTGAACGAGAAATTTCAGGAGAACCCGACAAGGATGCTTAAGAAATTAGGTGAACAAAACCCTGACATGCACATTGATATTGGGGATCTTTATGCGATAGTTCGCAGTGAAGGCACTGAAACTGAAAGTAGTGAACGCAGTGGAGGCTCGCGCTCTTAGTCATTGATATTGGGGATCTTTGTGCAACAATTTGCAGTGAACATGAATTGATATTTAGTACGTACTAGCTGTGTTTGTAAGTACGGTCTGTAAACATGATTTTTCTCGCTATGTTTCCAAGTATGTTTGTAAGCACTATTTGTGTTGCTTGTAAATCTGAGATAAGAAGTTGTTTAATTCAGTGTGATGTTAAATTCCGTAATGTTGCAGTATGTGATTTAATGTTGCCATAGCTCTTATATAATGTTGCAGTATGTGATGTTAAATGTTGTCATTGCTATGATATGGTGTTGCCAATGGATGGTAAAAGTGTTGCAATAGATTAATGCATATGGGACCCACAATAGAATTCCGTGAACCCGGGCTACAGCCACAACAGGATTCCGTGAACCCGGGTTATAGATTTTAGTGGGCCCCACATTTTTGTAAATTTAGTCCCTGTGGCAACATCTGTGTTGATGTTGCCTTAAGGTCGGGAAGATGTTGTGTTTGACTCTAAGGCAATGCAGCAAAAGGAAACCCCGAAAAAGTCTTGCTACAGATCATTTTTGGCCAATACCAACATTTTTGGCACCTCCTACATCACTTCTGTGGTGTTGCAGTATGCAATCTATGGCGTAGTGTATTTAGACCAAAGATTAGCATATCGTCTACATATAGATAAATCATCACATATGATTGTCCAACTTGTTTAAAATAAATTCACATTTATCATTCATTTATATAGAAACCATTTTTCTTTATGATGCTATCAAATTTTTCATGCCATTGCCTAAGAGTTTGTTTTAATCTATATAATGATTTTACTAATCTACATATCTTGTTTTTATTTCCTTTGCAAACAAAACCCACAGGTTGCTTTATGTAAATCTCCTCTTTAAGATTTCCAATTAAAAATAATATTTTTGCATCTATTTCATGAATCTCCAAATTATAGATGGATGCAATTACTATTAACATTCTTATAACGGTTATTTGTATAACCAGTGAATCAGTATTAAAAAATTCTACTCCTTCCTATGGCTACAATTTTTCTTTATATATGTCAATAGGGTCATCTGGATTTATCTTCTTTGTGAAGATCCACTTACAACCAATTTGTTTTATTCAAGGTGAAAGATCAACTATTTACCAAGTTTTATTACTTAAAACAGATTCAGTTTCGCTTTTGATTGCTTCTTTCCAACATAAAAATTCAAATGATGATTTTCTTCCTTGTACTTTTGAGGTTCGTGTTCTAATATATATGTTAAAATTTCTAAACCAAATGTATTAGAAGTTATTTCCCTTACACGTCTTCTTGGTTTAAGTTCCTCAATTTCACGATAAGTTTCATCTTTATATGGCTTTCTTGATTCTTCTCTTGTCCTTTAAAGACATAATTTTCTTTATTTTTTGTGTGGAAATACATCTTAAAAGAATGAGGAAACTCTCGACCCTATGCTTGTATTTACATTAATGTTAGCTACATTAGACTTGAATACCAAAAATCTGTAGGCACTACTACTTTGAGCTGATTCTAAATAGTCACAATCTACGGTTTTTGGTCAAAGTTTGAATTTATTGTGAGGTCGAACTAGAACTTTTGCCAAGCACCCCAACACTTCGAGGATTTGAAACTTGGTATATGTCATTTCGATAACTTATACTCCTGTTTTATCATAAGGAACCTAGTTTAATATGTGGTTAGACATATTCAAGACCTCCCCCCACAAGTTCGGCGATTGGCTAGAGGTTAATAGCATTGCATTAATCATATCTTTTAATGTTCTATTCTTTCTCTCGCTATAACATTTCGTTTGTTGAATGGAGCTGTTTTTTTGATGAATTATACCATTTTATGCATAGAATTGTTCAAATAGTGATTCATATTCTCTAACTCTATCATATTTTAATCTTTTTATTTAATTGATTTTCTACTTCAGCCTTATACTTTATAATGATGTAATTGCTTCATCTTTACTATTTAAAAGATATAAATAACAATATCATTAATATTCATCAATAAAAGTGATAAATAACAATAGCATTGCATTAATCATATACTTCATAACGATGTAACCTTTTCAACGACCTCTGTCCTCCTTTTCAAAAATGGCAGTTATATTCCCTCTCTCCTCCTTTTCCACATCTACCTCAAGTCCCATCTTCGCTTGACTCGCTTTGTTAGTATCCAAATTAACGCTAGTACCAAAATTATTTCATTGGACACATGTTGCACAAGGGAAGGAACAGGCCATTTGTCAAACATGGGGAAGTGTTATTGCACCAATCCCAAACTCCTCCTACCACCGAAGCAAAAACAGCCATGATGATGAACTCTGACGGTGTTTCCATGAGAAATAACGAAGGAGGAATTTCATCAAACAGTTGTGTGATTGAGTCGAACACTGGAGAAGATGAAATGGGGTCAAATTTGGAAGTCAACGTAGCAGAGAAAAAGAATCAGGATGGACATATGAACACAAGCCTAGGTCCAGAACCACTAGCAGATGCTGTACAGGGGTGTGCACGTGCACACATGCACCAGAAGACACTACAACATTTAATTATGTGTATTTTCGTATGGGCTTGATTAAATAGGGCTAAATGTAATGTTAGATAATAGCCCATATATTCTGATGGCTATATATACCCTACCATGTACGAACAGAGGGTGTGTGTTGATTTTAGATGAGAAATTATCTCATAAACTTCATGCTACTGTCAACAGTTCTCTAATCTATTCAAGGCAATTCAAGTTCCTGCATTCGATGTTCACGATCATTTATTTTTTTGTCTTCTATGCTTTGTTCTCCTGCATCCTATTGTCTTTCAAATTTAATTACTGCAAGCGATATAAATGGCCACCTTGATCACTCAGAGAAAGGCAAACAAGTCGGGGTATAACACATTGGTATCAGAGCCTAAACGGTCTAGACAAGATCAGATCAATGCTCAAACTTCAATCAATATTAGGGAATTGCAAGAATACCATCAAGAACTCAATACAAAGGTAATTCAGATGCAAGAAAATTTGAACTCCATTGCCAGGGAATTCAAAGAAATACTGATTCAGCCGACGGTCCCGAAATCGATTTATATCCCTCCTCAGAGAAAATCAACTAAAGTGAATCAAGAAACATCTTCATCATTAGCCCCCATCCATATACACCCTGGAAACAATCCTGTAAATCAAAAAAGAAACAAGTCGAGACCATTTCAAGAAACCACCACTTCAAATCATCCAGCCCCTAACCAGAATGAAATCACTTCTGCGAATTCAACCAAACATTCAACCACAGAAGCAGTAAAACCATACAGTGCCATATACAATCTCAAACAGAAAACTACTGTAGCGGCTTACTTATCCCAATATGAACATCTACAAGTGTGTTGCTATACCAGATCAGTTCATGTTAGAAAAATTTGTAGATGGCCTCAAGGAAGAAATCAAACTCGATGTATTAGCGCTGCACCCTGTTGATTTCAAGCATGTCGTAAGCTTGGCCAAAGTTTTCGAATTTAAAAGAACAAATAAAAGGAAGATTAAATTTGGCAGTACATTCAAGAACACTAGCACAACAAAGACAATTGAGGCAGAAGATAGGCATGTTATTCCAAAAATGGGTGATGAAGTTGTAGGTAACCAACCAGGTGAACAGGAAGATTTTGAGGATTCTAAAATACCTTCTTTACTAAAATAAAAAGGGGTGGTGAGGATAAAGTGGGAGATTGTAATTTTTCAAAAGCTCAACAAATTTGCAAATGGTTTCTGCCCAGTAACAAACCTAATAAAAATTAGGAATTCTTTCAACTGGAATCACATCAGCAAGGGAAAGAAAATCAAGAATTCAAGATAAATGAAGTATTGCATTCAATACTCCCTGATGTCATTGTTTCTGTAGAGTTTGAAATAGTTGGGCGCCTGGCACATATGAATTTGATTTATGGGCATATGCTTTACAGAATGCTCATACCCCAAGAAAAAGTTATAAGCAAGATAGATGTTATTCAAAATGATTGCCGAATAACGGGGTTGCAAGTTATGGTGATTGGTATATCCGTCTTATCAGGACCTGATCGCTATTCATTCCGAGGTTCAACTCGACTTGGATCGGCGACTTTCCGATTGCGGGTTTTCTATGTTACTTCAAGATATCGACGCTTCCAATAAACTTCCCCTTCAACTTCTGACTGGGTTACCGAGGCAATCGAGTGCAGGTTATTGATGATCCAAGACGAATCAAGTGCTAAAAAGCTTGAAGGTGTTTCTTTTGATTATGGCATTGGGTATCATAAAATAAAAATGCCATAAATTAGCATCCCTACTAATAAACAGCAAACTCCAATAGAAAAACTTGTTGAAATTTATGATAAGTTTTTTTTTTGTGGATAGTGAATTGAAGACAAGAAAAATTGTTGAGATGCTTATGACAAAGTATAGGGATCACATAATGGCCTATGATATAGTGGTATCCAATATGGATGTGAAAGAAGAGACTTTTGTTTCCCATGGGGAAATTATATGCTGTAGTATTTACTGTGGTTCACAAGCTACTTTTGATAATGGGAAATCTTGTATTTGGGTAGATGTTCTTGATGGTGATAACTGGTGGCGGGGGCATGCAGCTGCCTTTCTGAAATGTGTAAACTTATACCCAAAGGTTGTTCGTAAAGGACGTGTTCAACAACAAAAACGTGAGTCAGCTTACCTTGTTGTGGTACTCCATGATATAAGATATGTGATGGTTGCCGTACGTGGGATAGAGACTTTTGAAGACCTAATTACTGATGGTTTATGCTGGGAGTGCACCCTCACAGTTGATGATTTGGATGGTTTACACAATAATGAGAAACTAAGCAAGGGCGTGAGTGAAAATGTTTTGGCTACTTTTCCACAATACGGTCATTCTGGGATTGTTGAATCTGCACAGGAACTTTTCAGTCAAATCGATGGACATCCTGGAAAAGATGAATATTCTCCTTCCAAAAGGCGCATCGGATTCCTTTCCTCTTGGTTGGACAGTGAATCGGAATGTCATGGTTACGGGCTTATCATACCGGGACATTCGTTAGGTGGCACTGCGGTCATAGCTGAAGCATACTGAGATTTTGTTACCAGACTCTCGATCAACTCGATCCTTAGGCTTTGTGCTGCCATGTCTGATGATTCTTCAGTAGAATCAGGTTTAATCAGCAGACTCACTCGACTAATGTTAACATTAAACCAAAAGCCTCTCGATTCGTCTGTTCGGTCTAATTCTAATATGATCGATAAGGGAAATCCAAATATTTACAAACGAAGGTCCTTATATGCTATAAATGGCGGGGAATTTCTCTGCGAACATGCAGCTTCATGCATTATGAACAATCCTATTGATAAATCCAGCACTTTCAAACAACCTGCCCTGACTCGTGAATTATTAATTAAAGAAAAAATCATGGTACTGTTGCCAAAATATGAAAATCACACAACTACACTTATCAATGAAGAAAAATGTGAAGTTGGATATGTTGGTTGGAATGTATATAAAGTATATCTGACAAAGGCGGGGGACGGGAAAGGTGTAATTTTAGTTGCTATAGTTGCAATTCTCGCGCAAGGATCTGCAATGGAAAGTGATTATTGGTTAGCATACGAGACATCGGAAAAAACTATGATTCATTCCAGGAAGATGTATTTATTATAGTTCTTTCGCTAATCGGCTTGGTTTCACTTACCTTTTTTGCTGCTAAGAAAATATTCATATACGATCCGGGTGGTAGCTCATTGATCGACATAAAGAAGCTAAGGTTGCCGAAGACACTTCTACTCAACCTTGAAGACAAGGTTGCTTTGAAGGGGAAGGGAATGTTAGTATCCAAATTAATGCTAGTACCCAAATTATTTCATTGGACACATGTTGCGCAAGGGAAGGAACAGGCCATTCGTCAAACATGGGGAAGTGTTATGCACCAACCCCAAACTTCTCATACCACTGAAGCAAAAACAACCATGATAATGAACTCTGACGGTGTCTCCATGAGAAATAATGAAGGAGGCATTTCATCACACAGTTGTGTGATTGAGTCGAACACTGGAGAAGATGAAATGGGGTCAAATCCGGAAGTCAGCGTAGTAGAGAAAAAGAATCAGGATGGACATATGAACACAAGCCTAGGTCCAGAACCACTAGCAGATGCTGTACAGGGGTGTGCACGTGCACACAAGCACCAGAAGACACTGCAGCATTTAATTATGTGTATTTTCGTATGGGCTTGATTAAATAAGGCTATATGTAATGTTAGATAACAGCCCATATATTCTGATGGCTATATATACCCTACCATGTACGAACAGAGGGTGTGTGTTGATTTTAGATGAGAAGTTATCTCAGAAACTCCTTGCTACTATCAACAGTTCTCTAATGTATTCAAGGCAATTCAAGTTCTTCGCTGTTCACTATCATTTATTTTTTCTGTCTTCTATGATTTGTTCTCTTGCATCCTATTGTCTTTCAAATTTAATTACTGCAAGCGATATAAATGGCCACTATGATCACTCAGAGAAAGGCAAACAAGTCAGGGTATAACACGCTTTGCTGTCAAAGCCACCAGTGTTCCCTTCTCCGACCCCAATCTAGCCTTCTCCAAACGCACCTCCATCCTCGCTGGCCATTCCGCCTTCGCCAGACCTACCTCCACCCACGATCCCTAAGAAACCCAAATGGTCTTTCTGATTTCAAGCTAAACTTGGAAACATAGGCGTTTTCGTTGTTGCTCCTACTCCACTCTTATTTTCTTTGGAAAATCGCTAATCCCTTCCGAAGTGATTTACCACGCTACTGAAGAAGTATGGTACGACTATCTAGTCGGAATTTTCCTGGACAAACCCGTTTCTTACTCATCAGTCACCACACACTTGAAAAGGCTATGGCAACCAACATGTTCGATTAAAGTTAGGTCTGACGGTAACTTTTTCTGTTTTCACTTAGCCAACCTTGAATATAGGATGAAAATTCTTGAGGTCGACCCTGTTATAATTTGTAATAAATTATTTATTATTAAGCAATGGAATGTGGCCATCAGTAATTCTAGTAGAAATATTAGGCTTGTTCCGATCTGGATTAAGTTGTTTAACCTACCGTTGTTTGCTTGGTTCTTTACTTGGAATAAGTTGGGTAGCCTCGCGAGTAGGTAGGTTCATGTGCATGGATTCGTCGACTGAGCACTTAGATAGGCTATAGTTTGCCACATGTATGGTTGAAGTATCACCAAATGACAATATGCCACTAGAGTTTCCTGTTAAGCTTAAGGATGGATCTGATCATATGGTTCAAGTTCAGTACCTATGGAAGCCAGTGGTTTGCAAGAAATGTGTAATGTGTAGAGATGAACAAAATGAGTGTGTCCATTCTGTTTTAGAACCAAAATCTTATGATAGTGATAAGGTTAAACAAGTAGTTGTAACAAGACAGAAAGTTGTGGTTATATAATGCTGATAGTAACAGAGTTACTGTTCCTGTTCGACCAGATTCAAAAGAGTTCTTCAAGTGCCACAAAAAAACACTTGGAAATAGGTTTTGAAGAAAAAATGGAGAGTAAAATAATTCTTGGAAAGTATAAGAGAAGCATGTAGACACTCAGGAAGAGTGCTAGATGTTGTTCAGCATACCCAATGTAAAGTTTCTCATGATAATGCGAATGTGCTACCTGTTGAGAAGCTTTCAAATGGTAAAGAGCATATTATTGTTGTTGACCATGACACAAGGAATAAGTTTGATGTTATAACTAATGGCAGTGAAGGCAATGACTTGGTTGAAAGTGAAGTTGAAATTTGTAAAGAGATGAAAGGCAAGAGGGTTGGAAGCTCAATAGGTTCTAAGTCAGATGGGATCAAGATAGTTCCAAAGGATAAGTGAAAAAGGCCAGGGGTCATTGATCACAAAGGCAAAACTCAAGTTAAAGCAGATTTGGCTAGCGACAACCTTCCTATTGCTAGTGAAAATGACATAGTGACAAGTCATAATTTTTTTCAAGCAGTTGCTTAAAGATGTAAAAGAGTTTGAGGACACTAGGGCTATTGATGATTGTGAGACAGTCCTAAAAATCCTACCTTCCTTTCCTCCTCAGCAAAGCACATTCAATTTTAAGCCAGGATTTCTGAATAGATCCAGTCCTCCCAAGCCTAACACAATGAAATTGCAGTCTTTCGCTGCTCTCAAAAGTGACAACCTAGTAGAAAACAAATGTGATGAAACTACATCTTCCTTAACCTCTAAGAAGAAAGGTAAATCCAAGCAATCAAACCCTTACACACATTTGATTCCCCCTAGTGCTTACAAAGCGGTGCCGGAAATAGAAGCCTTGACATGTTCTTCTTCACTGTCTACTTCATCTCTGTGTAACAAGCATTAAGGGATGAGGAGGAGAGTTATTAGAGAGGAACAATTGCAATTTTTATTGATGCAAAACATGATACAAAGAGCACATATATATAGTGCTATGAGCCCAACGGCTAGTACAAAATATACCAAATATGTATGAGTATAACGGCTAGTATTAAATATATTAAGTATGCATGAGCCTAACGGCTAGTAGATAATGAAAAAGCATGCTAAATATGATAAAAACGTGTTCACACTCTAAGGGCTCTATTGTAACGGCTCTATTGTCTTCGTTATGCCCCCTAAGTTCGAACTAGGGTTTCCTTGTGTTATGAAAACTGCGCCTTTGCGGAAGCGTCTAGGATCTTATTCACCCAATTACTTAAAGATGATTTCTATGGAAACAAACACAGATATGAAATCACACGCGCAAACACAAGATATTCCACCCAACCACCCTCTTTATTGATTCTCAAAAACAAATTTTGTTTACACTCAATGGATTAACAACCAACAATAAACAAAATTACAAGAATCAACAACCTTATTGAGAAAGGGAAAGAATATCTAGATGACTAACACTCTTTGTTGGAGAAGGAGAACAATGAAGAACGACGGCTAAGCCTTGGATTAATTTGGAGGTACCAATCCTCTCTAGGGCACCAAGCCCTAGAGGCACGCAGCCACCACTCTATTCGGTTATACATTAATCCAACCAAATGTGCTGCTTTTATAGGAGAATAGAAGGCCTAGGAAAAATACCCAATTTTCCTCTTAGAGATATATTAGGAATATATCCCCTCAATACTTGCAGATAAATCACAGAAAGACCGGGTCAAAATCCAGCAATAATTCCACTCAAACACCAAACTGCTCCTTCTAACCTTCTTTCTGTTGCTGCACCATCTCCTCTACCGCCAAGCACATCCACGCCTCGTCTCTATCAACATATGTGATTTCATGTCACAAATCACAACACTCCACCTTGATATGAAATCACATCAACAACAAGTCAACCGACTTCCATGGACATGTGAAATCACTTGTAACACCCCACCTCCGCCAGGGTAACTCTTGCAAGCACCCTAGCTTTGGAGGGGCGTTAAACAAGGTAAACATGCATGCAGATATCACAAGACAGAACATATAAGTAAAACAGAGTAGTAAAGCAGCGGATAAAACTTAGCATTTCAAAACCATAGTCATGTTACAACAAAGTACTTGGTCATTATTTTCCAACAACAAAGTCTAGATAAAAGCATAAACTGAAAAACTGAAATACATAAAGTACTATCCCCAAAATGAAGTGATAAACCATAGCTAGCTCAATGTCCAAAACCGTACATGAGAAAATCCAGTAAGCAAGCTGTAAAGATCCAAGCTAAGCTCCAATGTTCCCACCCTGAGAACCTGAGGGGGGGAACGGAAGAAAAGAGGCGAAAGAAAACAGGTCAGTCAAAAAGACTGGTAAGCCCTACTACTATCTGTCTATGAACTAGTAAAGTTAACTGGCATGAGAAACTGAGATGAACATAAGGATAACAACATACTGGCATGATGATTAACTAACAAGATAGATAAAGGTGTCATCGCATAATTAAGGTTAAGTTTTGCACCACGGGTGTACTAGCATTCTAACATGTCAAGTAAAAACAAGAATTGATCCCTTGGCCCAAGCTTGGCCCATCATCATGAGGTGACCTAAATTAAGGTCCAACTACACGGTCTAGTCGATCGGCTCCCTATAAGCCTAACTCGTCAAGTGTCGGTGTCATACGACCCAAACTTGCAATGTAGTTAAACTGTGCTAGGTACACCCTAGGGTGTATTAAGTCCTAGGGTGTCAACCTCAGCCACGAATCAAGTATGCGCAGTCTAGATCTACTGGTACCCGTGCCTGATTCTCTAACTCCGGACTATGTGCACGACCATAGTCCGCTTGGACCTACACCGGCGTACCTACTCAGCCGTCGTTTTGGTCGCTTACATGTCAGCCCAGTAATCGTGCCATACCCTAGCCTAGTCCTAGGGTCTTATGATACTATCAAGAGGGTTACTGCTGAAAAGGACCACGCAACTAGGGTTTCCTTAACGGGTTAAATGTGGTTAACTAGATCCAAACGTGGATTAAATTGGTTAAGTATACCTAAGGTTCGTGACTTAACCCCGACTAACCCATCCAGCCCAAATTGATTAAGTATTAAGTGGACCATGACTTAACCCTAATCAGGAGGCATTAATTAACTTAATGTGCTTTAACCTCTCACATTAGACTTTGTTGTGGTTACTAGTTAAGTCGGGCGGGTCCGGGTAGCTTTACACCACAACTTGGTCTAACCTCGGGTTCGAGCACAACATGACCAACTTCTCACATTGGGTCTTATTGTTTGTAGCCACTAGTTAAGCCGGGCGGGTCCGGGTAGATTTATGCTACAAACTCAACCCAACCTCGAGTTGGCCACACTCATATTTTCTAAGTGTCATGTCCATTATGTTTCCAAAACATAATTACAAGTTAACATATCACGTTATGTTATAAAAATCATGTTCATGTCATAATTTTACCCAACCCCAACGTAATCCCATCGTTTACATAATCGCAACAACGCATAAAGGGTAAAATAGGGAACTTGGCATAATCATGACAAAAAGGTGTTGAAGCCACAAGTTTATCATGGGGGCATATGAGATGTACATATGTTCATATACTTGCATATTGCATTGTTAGGCTTCAAAAGCGTGCATAAAACCAAGCTTAGCATATGAGTGATACATGGTGATAAATGACATGTAGAAGTTGCTAGAAGTTATCATAAGGGATATGATAACTTTCATGTTGCCAAAAATGCAACCTTTGATATAAAGCTTGGAGCTTTATGCTCACAACATCAAGTTTAACTTGCATAACATAGCAATATGTGTCATACATAATGATTAAACCAACTTGCATAGCATAATGATTAACCAAACTTGCATATCATAATAATCAACCAAACTTGCATATCATAATGATCAACCAAACTTGCATATCATAATGATCAACCCTAAACTTGCATCATTCATTTAACTTTAGAGTTCAATAAAAAGAAAGTAGAAAATGGCTTACTACGCTATGAAGACACAAATGAATATTTATTATAAAGATTGAGACGAAGCCCTTATGCAAGCACCAAAATATGAAAGCCCCAATTGAAAAACCCTTGCGCCAAATCAATAAAAATCCTTGCTTTGAAATAGAAATGTTGCAACTTGATTTGAATGCAAACTAAGAACACTCATACAAGTTTGAAAGCACTTGTATGAACTCACAATCTCTCATAGAAATAGGCTTAGGAATTTTAGCATGAGAGTGGAGGCCATGAGAGGAACAAATTTGACATAGTTTAGTTGTAGGATTGAATAATGGTGATTTAGGCTAGGTTTAGGGTCTTTTTATAGAGGATTAGGATAGTATTAGCCATAGGATTAACCCTAGATTCAATCCAAGCCATCAAAGCATGTCTTGGGGAAGAAGTCAAGTGTAGGAACCATCTAGGGCCTTTAGATTAAAGCTGAACCATGAGAACCATTCAAATGCAAAATCTGCATTTGAGCGAATCGGCCCACGGGTTGACAGCCAAACACCCTGGATTAACCCCTAGTCGACCCAGCGAGCTCGGGTCGACCTCAAAAATCGGCCGGTTCGGTTATTCCCCTCTCCCAATTCGCTGTTTTGAACATTTTTGCATATTTATTTATTTAATTTTCAATTATATATATATATATATATATCAATATATATATATTTCTCTGCGCAACCCATTTCACTTAATTAAGTATACTTTAATTTGTGAATTTTTATGTTGAAATTACGGAGTGTTACATCACTATCACAATGCTCCACCTAAATTTGAAATCATATCAACACTCCAACAATCACCAAACAAGTCATGTAGCTCTTTCAACGACATCTTCTCTCAATTAAAACCAACCTCGATTTCCAGGCAACGAGATACACCCCACTGTTCCGAGTACAGGGACTCAATTGATTTCAGGGCAACAATCACACCCAATCGATTTGAAAGGACTACGACCACACCTCAATTACAAGCACAACCCACCGCCTGCAAAAGATGCATCTACCATCTGAGCTGCACCGTGCATACACCAACGGTCTAAAAAATGCTTGCAATACCACAAGATCTCCATCGTCTTTGTGGATTTCAAAACTCAGCATCCGTCTTCCGTTTGACATGATCTCTTCATCTCCAGGATCCCTCGAGTATCATCAACATCCAGACCCTTGTCGATACCATGATCCTCCACCTTAGGACCATCAGCAGTGACCATATTAACCTCTCCACCTTGCTGTGGACTTGGTTCTTCAACCGTCACTCGCTTGCCACATCGACACCTGTCTACCACTTGACCTGAGCTCCTTCCTCGAGCATTATCAACATGAAGACCCCTGTCGAAACATGAACCGAATCACCAAGGTACTAGCAAACCAAACCAATTGCCAACATCTTCGTCTTCTTCCATCTTCCCCCATCCACGTCGGAGGGCTTCTCTTCAACTCCATCAACCAAAACATTGAGGCCTTCAAATCCCCAATCAAAATTAGTCATCACCAACAGCACCATCATATCCAACATTAAAAAAAATTAATTTTTTCAACAAAAAATCAAATTTTTTTTTCCGAACAAAAATCAATTTTTTCCAGTCCGAAACCACTCTAAGCTTTGCGATGATCTAGCTCTGATACCAACTGTTATGAAAACTACGCCTTTACGGAAGCGTCCAAGATCTTATTCACCCAATTACTTAAAAATGATTTCTATGGAAACAAACACAGATATGAAATCACACGCGCAAACACAAGATATTCCACCCAACCACCCTCTTTATTGATTCTCAAAAACAAATTTTGTTTACACTCAATGGATTAACAACCAACAATAAACAAAATTACAAGAATCAACAACCTTATTGAGGAAGGGAAAGAATATCTAGATAACTAACACTCTTTGTTGGAGAAGGAGAACAATGAAGAACGACGGCTAAGCCTTGGATTAATTGGGAGGCACCAATCCTCTCTAGGGCACCAAGCCCTAAAGGCACGCAGCCACCACTCTATTCGGTCATACATTAATCCAACCAAATGTGCTGCTTTTATAGGAGAATAGAAGGCCTAGGAAAAATACCCAATTTTCCTCTTAGAGATATATTAGGAATATATCCCCTCAATACTTGCAGATAAGTCACAGAAAGACTGGGTCAAAATCCAGCAATAAATCCACTCAAACACCAAACTGCTCCTTCTAACCTTCTTTCTGTTGCTGCACCATCTCCTCTACCACCAAGCACATCCACGCCTCGTCTCTATCAACATATGTGATTTCATGTCACAAATCACAACACCTTGCTCATTCTGGCTTCCGCCTACACTGATAACGCGAAGTTCCTCTCTCATTCTGATAAAATTTTTGGTCGAAAGGGCCTTTGTGAGAGCATCTGCTCTCTGATAGTATGCGGGAACATGACATATTGCAAGTCTTCCTGATTGCATTCTTTCTCTCACAAAGTGGAGATCAATTTCAAGATGTTTCGTCCTTGAATGTTGAATAGGGTTAAGAGATAAAGATACTGTGCTCTTATTATCGCACCAAATGACCGGCTTTCGTCTTGGAGTGAAACCAAGCTCCTCCATCAGTGATTCTATCCATATGATTTCGGCTGTAGCGCTTGCCAGTGCACGGTACTCAGCCTCTGTGCTAGATCTTGATGTGGTCTGTTGTTTCTTCGTACACCAGGAAATGATATTGGAACCGAGGTAAACGCAGTATCCTGAGACAGACTTTCGATCGTCGATATCGTTGGCCCAATCGGCATCGCTAAAGCACTGTAAGTTAAGTTCCTTTTCTGAATTTAGGCGTATGCCGTAATGTTTTGTGCCTTGTAAGTATTGTAACACTCTCTTTAATGCCATCCAATGTTCTGATAAAGGGTTCTGCATGTACTGACTGAGTTTATTGACGCTGTAGCATATGTCTGGTCGAGTAATAGTTGCGTATTGTAACGCTCCTATTATGCTTCTATATTGTTTGGCATTGTCGATAGCTTCTCCTTTATGCTTAGATAGTCTTAGGTTACTAATCATAGGCGTAGGTAATGGGTTTGCCTTGTGCATATTTGCCCTTTGCAGTATTTCAGTGATATAATTTTGTTGGGATAATACTAATTCACCATTGTTTTTCCTAATCACTTGTATTCCAAGAAAATTTTTTAGTTCCCCCAAGTCTTTAATGGCGAAATTTTGATCCAGCTTGTGTACGATTCTGTTTATTTCTTCGCTGTTGTCTCCTGTTATTAGTATGTCGTCAACGTATACTAGAATGAACACAGTTCCATGTATGCCCTTCTTCATATATAGAGAATTGTCCGATTTAACTTATGAGAAACCCACGTTAGACAAAGTTGACTTTAGCTTTTCATACCAAGCTCTCGAAGCTTGTTTTAAGCCATATATTGCTTTGTGTATTTTGTATACTTTATCACCAGTACCATATCCTTCAGGCTGTTGCATGTATACCTCTTCAGTCAATTCCCCATTCAAAAAAGCATTGTTGACGTCCAGTTGTCTCACATTCCATCCTTTGTTTAGAGCAATGGTCAGTATAATTCTGATGGTTGTGGGTTTTATGACTGGGGAAAAAGTTTCATTGAAATCAAAACCAAATTGTTGCGCGTAACCTTTTGCAATCAGTCTGGCCTTGTATTTGTCAATAAATCCATCTTCTTTTCTTTTTATTTTGTATGTCCACCTAAAACCAATCACATTTTTGTGTTTTGGTTGAGTCACTAAGCTCCAAGTGTTGTTTTTTATGAGAGCTTTATATTCAGTGTCCATTGCCTCCTTCCATTTGTTTGATCTTATAGCCTGAGTGAAATTCAATGGTTCGATCTCACTGGCAGAAATATTATATACTTTGGGTTTGAAGATGCCTCTCTTTGACCTGGTGATCATGTGATGTCCAGTTGATTGTGGTGGTGTTTGCTGCTGGTAGTGTCAACATGGTTGTTGTTTTCTGTATCTTCACTATACCGCATGTTTTGATTTGACTGATGTATGTTTGTATCTTCTGAGTCATTGTGTGTCTCATTGGTTTGCTCATTTGTTCGATCCATAGTTTCTTCCTGGGTGTTTAAATTGCTTGTGCGTTGTTGCTCTTCATTTCTATCAGTTGAAGGTGGTTCTGTAATGAATGGCTCGAACCATATGTTATTGTTTATGCTTTGTTCCCATCCTTTTTGCCGATTTACTTTTCTGCATAAGGAAACTTGTTTTCATCAAATATCACATGTCTAGAAACATATATTTTTCCATTTTTGTCCATGCACTTATAGCCTTTTTGGTTTTGTGCGTACCCGATGAATGTGCATGGGCTTGATCTCATACTTAGTTTATGATTGTTATAGTTTCTCAAACATGGAAAACATAGACACCCATAGGCTTTCAGAAAACCATATTCTAGTCTAACACTGTATATCATTTCATGAGGGCTTTTATTGTTTAAGACTTTGGTTGGCAACTTGTTAATGAGGAATACAGATGTGTAGAAAGCTTCATTCCAATATTTCATGGGTAATGAGCTTTGTGATAACAAAGTTAGACCAGTCTCTACTATGTGTCGATGTTTTCTTTCGACTAAACCGTTTTGTTCGGACGTATGGGGGCAAGTTAATCTATGTTTGATCCCTCTTTTGAGAAAGTAATTAGTTAGAGGTTTAAACTTAGCTCCCCCATCTGTCTGAACAACCTTAACAGTACTGTTCATTTGTTTTTCGACATGAGATATAAATTGTATAACTGTATTGCAAGCTTCTGATTTAGTTTTCAGCATGTATATCCAAGTATATCTAGAATAAGCATCCACAAAAGAAAGATAATACATGTGTCCCTGATATGAATTTAGAGGCGCGGGTCCCCACAAGTCAGCGGCTATAAGCTCCAGTGGCTCATTATAGCTGGTTTCAGAATCACTAAAAGGGAGCTTGTGGCTCTTGCCGAGTTGGCAGTGCGTGCATGTGTGTTTGATAGGTACATTTTTATAATGAATGTTATTATTACGTAAAACAGTCTTAACAGTTTCCAGATTAGGATGTCCTAATTTTACATGCCAAGAATTAATCACGTTACATTCACTGCTATTATTGTCATAATCAACGTTATTGCAACTATTCCTAATACAGTCATTGTCACTACTAGCATCTACATTATTGTACCTGAATTCTCCACCTGAGTTGGCAGTCTTGAATTTGTATAAACCATCGTATAGGTTACCTCGAAGTAATATTTCATGATTTAGGGAATCTTTAACTAAACAAAACTTAGGATGAAATTCAAAGTAAACATTATTGTCATTGGCAAATTTTGATACACTTAACAAATTTTTATTAATCGTAGGTACCCAAAGAAGATTGTTTAATTTGAGTTGTCTTTTCCCAAAGATAGTCCCTTTGCCTATGTGTGTGATACTAGCAGTACTACCATTACCCATATGCAAATTTCTCATACCTGAGTAATTTCTGCTCCCAATGTTTAAATTTTGAAGATTGCTAGTTATGTGGTGAGTCGCTCCTGGGTCAGGGTACCATTCTTCGAAGCCATTGTCTTCATTTTTTACTTCATCATCATCTGCAGCATTATGTCTTCGGTTTACGTTATTATTATTTTGAGTTGAATTCCATGTTGTTGCCATATTTGCTTGTGCTCTTCTTTGTGAAGAGTAATTTTGGCTTGCCTGTTGTCTACCTGTGTCTGAATTATACCTGAAGTAACATTTTTTTGCCATGTGACCAAACTTTTGGCATATTTGACATTTCACACGATAGTTGTTGTTATCTCCTTGTATCTGCTTATTTCTGACTGTCGTATAATTGGCAGAGAACTTATTTTGTGCAGTTTTTCTTTGGTCGATTCTGCCTTCATGAGCAAGGAGTGCTGATCGAACGAACTGTAAATCAGGTAAGGTTTGTTGTGTGGCTAACACAGTTACTAGAGATTCGTATTCTTCATCTAATCCACCAATAATAAATAGGATTTGCTCATTGTCGCTGATCTTATGGCCAACATCATTTAGTTTGTCGCACAAATTTTTAATTTTTCCTAAGTATTCTTTCATGCTTGCCTCCTTTTTTCTAGAATTTTGTAATTCCCTTCTATATTGCATGATTCTAGCAACTGATTTTGAACTGAAAATTTGTTCAACTGTTTTCCATATTTCATAAGACGTGCTACATCCAACTATTTGTGATAATAAATTCGAACTTACTGACGATAGGAGCCATGAGGAGAGGAGGCTGTCTTGTTTTTGAAACTTTGTGTAGTCTATGTTAGGCACAATTTCTCCTTCCGAATTGGTTATCGTCACTGGTGGGACTGTTATTGTCCCATTAATGTACTGCAGTAAATCATACCCTCTTAGAGCAATCTCTACTTGATATTTCCATAGAATGTAATTGTCTTCGTCTAGAGATGTGGTGATAATTTGGCTTTTCGGTTTAATCAGGTCATGATGGTTAGGTGGAGCGTTGTACCCCATACTTCCTGAAACAGCGGAGGTTACTTCATTGTTGTTGGCCATAAAACAAAAACAACTTTCTGCTTGATGATTATGCCTTTCGGCAATTTGGCTCGGATACCATATTAAGGGATGAGGAGGAGAGTTATTAGAGAGGAACAATTGCAATTTTTATTAATGCAAAACATGATACAAAGAGCACATATATATAGTGCTATGAGCCCAACGGCTAGTACAAAATATACCAAATATGTATGAGTCTAACGGCTAGTATTAAATATACTAAGTATGCATGAGCCTAACGGCTAGTAGATAATGACAAAGCATGCTAAATATGATAAAAACGTGTTCACACTCTAACGGCTCTATTGTAACGACTCTATTGTCTTCATTAACAAGGAGCTTAATTCTCCTATTACAAGAAGTAGGAAAAGTGAACTATTGAAGGCAAGTCATCTTAGCAACTCCTAGGTTTGTGATGTCTTGCACGACCTAGTGTAGCCAGTGAATATGGAAACTTTATATGTTATGTTTTTGTCTAGTGTTATTGTGGCTTATTGCCTTTTAAGGTATGTCCTTATGTAGTGTTGAACCTTTTTGTTCATTCACCTTGCATGAGTGGAAGGTTGCATCTTTTAGTTGATATGCCCATGTATTTATTACTTCAATATAATAAAAAGTATTACAGAGCACTATAAAAACCGGTCGATCTTGCCAAAAAGAATGATAAAGTACTTTTTCCACCTCTTATAAGTAATGATTTAAAATCACATAAATCAGTAAAAACCAAACTTAGTGGTCCGGTTGTTATATAATAGTGTGAAGTTGTTTTCTAATCCATTTTGCTTCTACACTTGTCTTACATTTGTAGTTTTTATCTACTTAGCATTTAGGAATTAATCCCAGTTTGCTAATTTTTTCATTTCTCAAAAACTTATGCATCCTAATCTATCATACCATAATAAAATTTCATGCTCAACCAAATGAAAAACTTCATTTTTATTAATAAAACAATCAGAATGCATAGTTTTTTTGTTGATTGCAGCTACGTTTTCCTTAACATGCCATTACATACATAACCTCTTCCTATATAAATTACATCTTTAGATAGAATTACTTTATCTGACTTGAAGACCATTCAGAATCATTTGTTTGAGAGCACGGGTCTAGAGATGAAAAATTTATGGATATCCAGAGCATGAAGAACTTAATTTAGGGTCATTGTCTTTCCCGACGTAAATTTGAGGACGACCATGCCATTACCATTGATCATGGAAAATGCAGAATTACCCATGTAGATTTTTTTCTTTCTGGTCATATTTCTTGTAAGTGGAGAGCATAGACATGACGAATAGCATTTGTGTCTACCCACAACTGTGCAGGGTTCTATACTAAGTTGCATTTTTGAACAACTCCTGAAAAGAACAACTCCTCAATAATTGAACTAAAAATTTCCACTATATTTGCCACCATCATTCGTCTTCTGTGCCTGCAATATTTAGCAATATGCTAAATCTTTCTGCAAACCCAACATTCGCCTTTGAACATTTTGGTTTGCTTATATCTGAATTGGTTATCTAGTGCCTTTCTCTTATTGGAGATGTTTTTTCTTTTTATTGCTTAAGCGTCCTTTCTTCTTTGACCCTTCTGTAACAAATGCCTCTTCGTCTTTGGGTTGTATTATCCCATCATTATCTGCCTCAATTTTTAATCTAATAATGAGATCTTCTAAGGATATCTCCTTTTCCTTATGTTTCAAATAGTCGCGGTAGCCTCTCCAAGATGGTAGTAGTTTCCTGTTCTCGCTTCAACAAGGAACGACTCTCCAACTTTATGTCCTTTCGATTCAAATTCTTGCACTTGAGTAGCTACTATTTGGAATCCACATCTTGTATTCCATAAATTTTATCTACTGTGACTTTCTTCAAAATGACATTCTTCATTTTGTATTTATTTGCAAGTGCAATCCATATGGATTTTGCTGTCTGGTGTGACAGATACACTTTGTACAGTACGTTTTCCAAACAATTCAAAATGTAGTTTCACATAGGAGGCCTAAATGCTTTCACGAGTCAATCCTAGTAAAACATCTACGTCATTTTCTCTAGTTTGTCTGTCTTTGGGTTTGGTTCATCCTCCTCAATGCATTTTTGCAGCCCTTATGTGATCAGATAAAACAACAATTGATTCTAACATTTCAAGAAGTCATCAGCATCTCCTCTAAATGGATTACGCCTATTGTGAGTAGCAGTTTTTGCTGATAATTTAACTGCAGCCCTCTCTGTTCTAGTGAAAACAGGAAAATCTTATGATTTTATACAACTAGTTTACCAAAATAAAGACTAATCAGTTATAAACTTTTTACACAAGTTTACAAATCAAATTTCCACTATTTTAGAATTTGGTATTAGTATTTCTCAATAATAATTGTTGTTGTAACGAATGTACAAGAACAAATTATAGTAATAACAACAACATCAAAGTGTTGCGTTAGACTATAATGATAAGTAATGTTTCACTTTTAAGTAGAAACACTATACTTTCTAACGAAAATGATTGCAGAAATATATGTAAACGAAATAATTATCGAACCGGAATGTAGAAGAAAATCTGTTCTGAGGATTTCCATGAGAATTTCCTTGAAACTTTATTCAAAGTGTTTAAGATACAATAGACGTAATCTGCTCGAGATTGTGGTGTGCATAATCTTCTGTGTGATATGTAGGACTGGTCAGATATTTTTAGAAACGAAGAGGAAAAAGAGAATTGTTGGAGTGATTAGGTTTACTTTTCCTTTTATAGGAAAATTTGCAACAAATACATCTATGGGGAACAATCATGTCTCTTCGTTTCATGTCTATTCAAATTTACAACAGTAATTTCTATTTAAAAGTAGCATCCATTCAATAATCACAACGATCATTTCCATTAGAAAAATCTATGTCCGTTCAAGCAAATGTGACTCGTTCAAGCAAATGTGACTGTTACATCCAAAAGTCACTTCTATTCGAATCTGAACAACAAAAAACTCTCCATTTTTATCTAACAAAAATATAATATGGTTCACTCTTATTGGACCCTCACTCTGTTCGGTACAGGACGGGTAGGCTGCGACGCACGCTTATGTTTAATTCACAACCATATAGATCATCTCCCTCGCACAAAATTATCTGAGCCAATAATAGTTTGAAAGATCTACGATATAAACATTCACATATTTCTGAGAATGTAGGATAATATATCATTCATCAATGGCTTCTAAGAGTTAATTTGACGGATAAATGAAAGATCATATACACTTCCTATTGCCAAGTAAAGATTATAGATATTTAGCAAGTAAATAGTGAAATGAATAATGTTATAAATAGAGATCGCTTTCTACTACACTAAAGATTTCAATTTTATTTTGTTAAATCACAATACAAAAGCATGATATTCCTTATGTAACCCATTTTCCAAATTATAGCACTCTTTTTTAGGGGAGCAAATCGCCTGGTCCGAAAATTTCTTGGTCCCTTGGACCCAACTAATGAGAGCATCCTGATTTCAACCTTTTGCAATTAAACCCGAGTATGTTTCAGGGGTTTAACTGCAAAAGGTTGAAATCTTGAGGTTTTCATTGGTTGGATCCATTGGACCAGGGGATTTTCGGACGAGAGGATCTGCTCCTTTTTTTACCATTTCATTTGGATTGCATGCATGTTGTGTGAACATAGTTGGGTAATGTGCATTCTAACTTGATGCCCAAAAAATACAGTGATTTATATACCAAGTTAAATAATAAAACGTTTGATATGGACAAATTAATGCAGATACAGCGGTTTAATATGAGTACACTGTATTACTACTATTCCATTTTGAATACATGCATGGTGAATTAAGGCAGCATGAACATGTTGAATACTCAAGATTTACACAGATTTAACATAAATATGTATTAAATTTAATATCTTATCACCACCATCAGTCTCTCGTTCATTCCAATATCTTCTTGCTGCCTCAGTCAAATAAAAATTCATGCCTGAATATATTTTAAATAACCTCAACTCAGATATCGAAATCATCCTTAAAGGCGCCAATTGAAAAAATATAGTAATAAAATTGTCACTGGTCACTGGGGTTTTAGACCAAGACAGAGAAACATCCGCCATAGTTTCTTCTTCCTGTATAAATTATTCAAGAAATCCAACAAGATTAACAGCAAAGAAATGCTGCTTCGTCACCTCCCACTCATTCTCGCCACCTTTCTCCTCCTCTCTCCCCTCTCCTTCACCTCCGACCTCGACACCGACCGCGCCGCTCTTCTCTCATTCCGCTCCGTTATCTCCTCCTCCTCCCGCATGTCCAACTGGAACCCGTCCGCCTCCCCGTGCTCCTTCGACGGCGTTCGGTGCGAAAACGGCCGCGTCACCTCCCTCCGCCTCCCCAACTCCGGATTGTCTGGCTCCATCCCTTCGGGAACGATTGGGAACCTCACCGCTCTGCGTGTTTTAAGCCTTCGGTTAAATTCCCTCACTTCTCTTCCTGATGACATGGGAAATCTTGTTGAACTGAGGTCTCTTTTCCTTCAGTACAATTCGATCGGTGGGGAGATTCCGAGTTCGATTTCGAAATTGATTAATTTGATCAGATTGGATTTATCGCATAACAAGTTTACTGGTGGAATTCCGGTCAATTTGAAGAACTTGAAAAGATTGGGAACTTTATACTTGGAAAATAATGCTTTAACTGGCCAAATTCCTGATCTCAGTCTTCCCAGATTGGAGTTGTTTAATGTTTCTTACAATAGTATAAATGGTTCTATACCAAGGTTCCTTGAAAAGCAACCGGCAAACGCTTTTTTGGGCATCAATGGCTTGTGTGGTGGGCCTTTCCAGCCTTGTATGGAAGCTCCTTCTCCTTCTCCAGCAACTGAAGGGCCTGCGTCCGAGCCACCTGGGGAAGAAGGTGCCAAGAAACATAAGATTTCAGGTGGAGCAATAGCAGGTACAGTAATTGGGTGTGCAGTTGGATTCTTGATTATATTGCTGTTGCTATTTTATTCATGCCGGAGAACAAAAGCACCAAAAGCGATAGAAGGTACTTCCAGAGCGGCTCCTACGAAACCAATAGAAGGAGAATTAGTGGAGCCTGCTGTTTTGGCCACAGAGGTTTCAAGAAGGAAGAATTTGGACAGTGGAGGGCGAAATGCGAAGACATTAGTGTTTTTCAATGATGGTGGAAATGAAGGATATAGCTTGGATGATCTGTTGAAGGCTTCGGCCGAGGTTTTGGGGAAGGGTAGTTTTGGAACTACGTATAAGGCGGTGCTTGAGAAGGGGGTCACGGTTGTAGTTAAACGATTGAAGGATGTGAATTTGGATGAGAAGGAGTTGAAGCAGAAGATCGAGGTGCTCGGGAAGATGAATCATGAGAATTTGGTGCCGCTCAAGGCTTATTATTTTAGCAAGGATGAGAAGCTTCTTGTGTATGAGTACATGCCTTTGGGAAGCTTGTCCTCGATATTACATGGTAAGTTTTCCTTTAGATGTTTATAACAGTGTTAAATTCACCTGATTTATTTTAATTTTAACGCGATAGATTGTTATTGTGAAAAATATTTAAAAAAAAATGATAATGTTAAGCTTCAACTTGTGTAGGTTGTAGATCTTTAGTGGCTCAGAGTATTTTGTAGGTTCTGTTTGAACTTTAAACATGACAAATTTGAAACTGGAGTTGGATGGAGACTGATATCACTAGGGGACGTGCTCAATGTACAATTATTAAGTAGGATACCTGATACACACATGTTTTTGCAACTCACCTGTCGCATTCACATTACACACTACCAAAAAATGGGACTATGCATGTATCATTGTTTTATGTTCTTGCACTATTATTGCATGAATACAAGCATGTAAACAAAAAATATAAGAAGAATCATGAGCACACTCTTGGGTGAAAGTGTTTAGCATTGTCAAGAATAATCATGTCGACGTTTTAGGACTCCTTAAACTAATTTTTCTAATGTGGGTTTCTAATTCGACCATTAAAACAAGGCCTTTTTTCCTTGAAATTGGTACTTTATATACTTGTTTTACGTAATATACACATATTACATGGCAAATGGATTCGACCAGGCAAGACAGAAATTGAATCAATGACCTCTTGCATTATGCCTAAGTGCCTTAACCAGTTTGGAACAAGGTGCTTGTGTTCTTTTTTCTTTTCGGAAACATTGTCAGGAAATATTTATACACTTTGACAGGCAACCGAAACGTAGGACAGAGCTCACTCAACTGGTCAACCAGAGCATCAATAGCCCTATCCTCCGCCCGAGGCCTATCTTATATTCACTCAACAAGCCCCACATCATCCCATGGAAACATAAGGTCCTCCAACATACTTCTCGGTAGATCCATCGAGGATGCCCGTGTATCTGATCACGGACTAGCAAACCTTATAGGGCACGCCCTAGCCCCTGCGCGTGCTACAGGGTATCGCGCTCCAGAAGTGACCAACCTCAAAACCATATCCCAGAAAGCAGATGTGTACAGCTTCGGCATCCTTCTACTAGAGCTGCTCACGGGCAGAGCGCCCTTACAGCCTACCATGAACGAGGAAGGGGTTGATTTACCGAAATGGGTACGGTCCATCATGCAGGAGGAGCAGACCTCCAAGGTGTTCGATCAGGGGCTGGCGAGGGATGGAAGCGTCGAGGAGGAAAGTATGCAGCTTTTGAAGCTGGCGCTGGATTGCACTGCTCAGGTTCCAGATAGCAGGCCGACCATGCCTCAGGTTGTTTCTGGAATTGAAGTCATTTGCCGCAATCTGAGGATGACTGAATTGGCAGTTGAGTGAGTTTTGATTTCTCCTTTTAATATATAGAACTGTATGAATGGCTAATGGTTTATTTACTCTCCCGAGTGTAATTTTCCCTTTTTTTTTAATTGATTATCGGATTATTCTTTGAAAATTTTCTTTTCTTCTGTTGTTTAGTTTTTATTTAGTTTTATTTACGTGTCTGCATCCCTGCACTGATCGGTTTTCATTATCAGAATTTATACTTTGAGATAGGTTGTAAAAGCATCACCAACTTAATTCGGTGTAAGATAATATATCATCCTAACTATGAAAATCGGAGATAAAAAAAATTTCTCAGCTGTTATTCATTCAGCCGTTTGTTCAACGAATGCCCGAAGTCAAGGAATTGTTGAACAAGAGTTCGAAAAAAAAAAAAAAAGGAGTACAGAACGTTCATCGAGCAAACGGCCGAGGGTTGCGCCTATAAGAGGTGCAAAACCCAGAATTATTTTATTATTTGAACATTTAATATTAAAAAAATTAAATTTTTTAATTTTTTTTGTTTGCGCTTACATCGAAATGTTGTATGGACCGGTAACAACTGGTGGATGGACGGTTCGTTATGATATCGGACTAGCACATACTCCTTCAGACGTTATGGTGACCGTGGACGGAGTACGTTCATTGCACGACTTGCTCGCCATTGTTTTGCATCGATTTACTGCAGCTATAGCACAACACTTCAACAATATATAAATGTTATTTGTTTATGTAGTTTGACATTAAGAAAATATTATATTTAGGTTCATCACATAGTTCTGCTAGATAATTGGTATAGGTGTATGTCTGAGTATTCCGATGGCTTACCAAACCCCATTTTGGCTAGGCTACGTGCGTCACGTTTTGATGACTTTCTAGCATTACCTAGATTTGCACACGTAAACTACAGCATTGTAGAGGCTCTCATTGAAAGATGGTGGCCTACCATTCATACCTTTCAGTTTCATTATTTTGAGTTAGGATTGACATCCTTGATTTTTTTATATACTCACTGGCATAGATATTGTTAGACCAAAAAATGGTCCTAACACCCAATTGATCGTATTTTGCAGAGAATAATTAGGAATCATGAACTAAAAACAAGAAAAATCAAACACACGAAGATTATAGTGGTTCGACATTAATGAGCCTACGTCCACTTCATAGTTTCTCATTTCATTCACAAATTACAATTACAAGGAATCCAATCACTCAAGCACCAGAATTCTAAGAATAATACTATCTGAATTCATTGTCTTTTCCTTAGAGAAGAAAGTGGTTTCTTGTGAAGAGGTGCGGCCATGACAGAAAAGAGGAACGAAATGCAAAATGCTCTCCCAATGTGATGCGTTTTTCATGTATTTATAGGCAGTAAGTTGGTTAGGGAGGAGTGGCCACGTGGCAGCATTAGGCAAGGACTTGAGAGTAGTGGGGAAAGTGGAGGACGTGGCTTCTATTCATGGGGAAACATGTATACAGCAGTCCGGATTAATAGTCTTGAGAATATGTCAACTTTGTATTGTGCAGGGATGCTTCAGGCAGTTCGGTTAGGAGACCTAGATCCGATCCGAACCGGTGATGTTGTCCCCATCCGATCCGATCCGAACTATCCCATCTGATCCGATCAGAGCTATCCTATCGATCCGACCCGAGCTCTGGATTTGGGACGTGTGAGAGCTTTAGCCTCTATCATATGTAACCCTGATCGTCTAGGTCTTTGGTGGCCTGGTCACAAAACATGCTAACATTTTGCCCCCAAAAGTACGTCTTATCAAAGATGAGGCGTGCTTTGAATATGTCGAGCTGAATATTTCTGGAAAGTTTCCGTCCTTGAGAAGGCTTTATCAAATTGTTGCACTGCTTCCATGGGTGCTAGTTAGTACAGATTCTATGGAAGTAGTAGTCGGAATGATCAAGTAACTGTTTATGCCTCGTCGAATCAAAAGGTCTAATTCCTTCATCATAAGTCATGTAGGATTGTTGGCTCCAGCGTGAGATTGTACGTACACGGGTCGTTGCCAGACGACGTCGTTTTCCTATGCAAGTCAAGTGTGTTATTGAGTCAGGCTTTTTTTTATGTATAAGTCAATGTATGAACTTAGCCATCCAAATCATGGGGTAGTATAAAAATATTCGGGATTTAAGTTAGCATCTAGGTTGTTGGGATAGACCACATCAGAATTGGTACACAAATCTTTCATTTGCGCTTGTCTTGGGACTATCCCGACGTCGGGATAGTAATCAGATCATATTAAAAGAAATTAATGACCGTTTCAGGTCTTTTTCATAGTCTCGTGATCACATACAAATCAGCAAGGGACATCGTTGAAATCATATAAACCAGTGCTCGTAAGATCTTTACAAACATAAGTTAGTTGAAGAATTCTCCACATTCTCCATTCGATGTAGCTATAGATTAAGTCCTTGAAGTCATGTTTGATCCGTTAGTGGGCTTTCTTGAGCGGTCAAGACGAATCATTTCATATTCCATAGATATAGTTTATATGTTCTGAATTATGCACAAAGTCGGGGTCATATTCAAATTCAGTATGCGAGTTGAAGCTCGTGCTTCTAACGTCAGTGGAGGACAAACGAAGTCAGCGTTTATGCCCCTAGCATCGGTGGGGGTTGGACTAGGTCAATCAGACATGTAGTCTTCTACCCATTTCACTTTTCATTATCGCATCGGGTTAGAACTGTAGGTTCGACAATCTTAGCCGACCCAAGTCGTTCTATACTCTTCCTCAAGTCAGCAAGAGTTGAAGTTGTATGCATAATGTTCGAATCACGTTCGCTTTGGTGTCATCTCGTCTCTTTAGTCAAACATTGAGGATTGCCTTATCGAGTGCCAGCAAACTCATATACTCTCCTCGCATCAGCCGGGGGTTGAGTAAGCTCATCAATCATGCAAGCGAGGAATGTTGTTAGGGAGTTACTCGAGCTCCTTTGTTTCATGATTTGGCATAATCCGAAATAGCCATATAGTCTTGTTGAGTCTATCTCTCACGGTTGGTTCCATTAAGCTTGACAATCAAGATCGCGGGCCCGATTAATGACATTGGTCTTTTTCGAAATTGTAAATTTCTGTCAGTCTTTCCTGGGGCTTTTCTTCTGACTTTATCATTTCAAGAGTCAGATGGTGATCCATTTTGTCGTGAAGACATTGAGATCAGCGATTTCAACATTAGCACCTTCTTGTTGCATGAATATGTCTATCTCAAGATAGGATTTTCCAACGTTTCTAGGAAATTCTCATGGTAGAGAGATACCGAGGTTTGTTTTAGAGGTGAATCCGCCAAGTCCTCTTGGTGGGTCTCGTTGTAGAGAGATTTTGAAGTTTGAGATATCCAGAATACCGAATACTGCTGCAATCAACACCATATATGGTCCAGGTCGATTTACCGATGCCATTGCGGCGTTGAATCTTTCAAGGAATGCATGCAGGGTCTCGCCGGAGTTCTGTTGAAGCATCAATAAATTTTGGCAATCTGGCCCTCGTCTTTGAGAAGTTGTCGCCAATTGTCCAATTTAGCGTGAGTGCCCCCGGTATGAAGTCTTGAAGTGGGTGGAAGTCAGTCTCTGGCTTCTTAGTTGCGTATATGTAATAGCCGTCAGTCTGGCTTCTGTCTTTTAATTCTGGATGGTGATCCACTACTCGGTTGTATGCAGGTTGTTCTTGAGGATCCATTCTTCTGGTTATAGTCTGGGATCTTGCGGAACTCCGATAATAGTAAATGTGCCTAAAGTTGGCGGATAGTCAAATTATGTTGCTCGATGCTCGTATCCCGTAATCCCCGTCCACGGGGATTTTACTAAACGGTAATCATCAAATCCACGTATTCTCTGAATTCATACTCCCTCATCAAGCTGTGAGTTAGAGTTTAATACAATATGATTTGTTCCTGTCTAGCTCATGTTAGTCTTTGGTCTCCCATCCAAGTTCTGAGGTTCAGAGTCGGGTGGCGATAAAGTCAGATTATAGTTGTCTCAAATGCTCTCGTTTGCCCCCCTACATGGGGAGCCTCATGTTGGGGTTGAGATGGATTTTAAACATTCATCTGAATTGGAGCAGAGGTTGGTCGAGCTCCATTTAAGTTTAAATGGCTCTTGCATATCCATCGTTTTCATCCAAAATGTTACGGTCAGAAGTTGCATGCTACAAATGCCTAGGAGGAGGTTGGTTGCGTCTTGTTTCATTAAAGACGACTATGCCAACTTGTCCTAGGGTCTCATATGATATGTACCACGGAGCATGGAGTGTTTGATCCAAGTTCATTGTCGCTTGAATTCCCACGGTGCTCACTCCTGCGAGTAAATCATAGTTTATTGGCCTTCCATCTATCCAAGTAAAGAAGTTATCCAACATTTTCTGTCGTTTCTGGAGAAGTTCGTCTTGCCAAGTATCTGGTTCTCAATTCAGCAGTGGCACCATCCATTTCATATCTAGTCTAACATGTTGAGGGATCATTGCAAGAAGAAATCTGCTGGCTTTCTTCGTTCCTAGCGCCTTCTGCACCAACATCCTCGAGAAATTTCTTTCTTCTTAGCCCTTGAGTCAGAGTATCAAGCAATTCTTTTCCTTACAAGCTCAAAGTCAAAGTAATAGCATGCCCCCTCATCCGGGGTGGTTCAATTGAGAAATCGGTCGAGACTAGCAAATGGACGTTCACTCTGCATCCGTTCAGTGGTCCCCAAGCGGCCTCCAATCCATGGGTAATGGCATAAGACAGGTGGTGGTTAGATCACATCCTTTTCAAATATAGACGAAGGGAGGCGTATTCTTGATAGTCAGGGAAATCTTCAATCCATAGAAATCCTAAATGCCATGACTGTGTCAGATTGTATTAAGACCGGAAAATCGACGATCACTAATTAAGGTCGAGTAGGAATCCAAGAATTCCAGGGCTTCGCGGGGTCCTTCCCAGCCACGAGTATTATGTCTCATGACATGTCATTGAATAATTCACTCTCAAGGCCAATTTTGGATTGCCGCCTCGAGTTACATAGGATGCTTATCATTAGGAATCAACATCAGCCGTCTGGACGTGGCTCTTTATTTGTTTTCTACTAGCCTGCTTTTGTTGTGAGTGCGGGCCTCGCGTTCTTGACCAGTTATCCTTTGTAAATCTGCAATCAGCAAACAAAGTGGTATTCCTGCAATATCATATGTTTGCAAGTTTGTTATATATTTCAATCGAATATATTTGTAATCAGAGCATTACTACACTGAGTAGTAAGCAATAAATCACATCACAAATCAGATAAGGGTTTCAATTCGGTATCCCTGCAAATCATAATCCGTGCAAATAAATAGCATATCATATCACAACCATCGTAGGGGTGTGATGTGTGTGTATGCCCCAATCAATAGTGAATAAAGTACCTGGTCAGGACTTGTTTGGGATTGATTAGGATCGATAGTGCATTGCCCCCCCATGTCCGGGAATGAGGGTTTCGGGCTCAACTTTCATTCTTGCCCCCCGATCCTGCAGCGGGGTAGGAGCCCTTCCGTGGCATTCAATCGCAATGCCTTTACACTCCCTGTCGTATGCCCAGGGCAGAGTTCGAACTCAGCTTTCATTCTTCTCCCCAATCCTTCAGTGGGGTAAGAGTTCATTTGCAGCGCTCAGTCCCTGGCGCCTTTATACTCTCCCGTCGAATGCCCAGGGTAAGTGGAATCAAGGTGGTCTTTTAATCATGGTGCACCATTACACCTTGGCGACGTCATCTTCCTGTCCTTTATACTCTCTCTCGAATCATGAGAGTTAGAGTTAATCAGGCGAACGGTCATGTCATTCGCCCCGGCTTTCCTTCTGCACTATAATTCCAAGAGTGGGATTCCGCCGGCTCGAGTGTCGTTTTCGAACTCGATTTTAATCCATATTTCCCACTTCGCTCTGGCGGATGTACATTATCGGGAAAGTGGTCGGGCCACATTTGCCGAATCTTTGCGTTCCTCCATTCAATCAATGGGAGGATTAATTAGCACCAAACTTCAGGTACCTGCATCAATCATGTCGCACGAGTTAGTCATGTCAATAATTCAGGAAGCATGTAAAAGTAGATCACATAATTGAAAAGTAAGCATATCAAGGGGCAGTGCTGCCTCCTTTATTCGGATCCATGTAATCTGGTGGCATCGTGCATAGGACTGAGCCATGTAGACGGTCGAATTGCATCTGTCTGAAATCGGATTCCAACTTTGAAATGCAAAAGTCAATGCATAATTATCTTTATGTCTACCACGTATGAGTCAAGGAGTGGATGGTCATCTCGGATCCGCCTTGAGCTATACAACTTCTTTCAGGCGGAGGGCGTGGCTTTGTAAACAAGCTGTTCGTCAAGCTCGTCATGGTATTGCTCCATAACTATCAGTAGCTCATAAAGGATGCAAATGTAAGTGTCATGGTTAAAGAGTGGTCTTGTTAAAGGAATGAATATGATTCTGTGTGAAAATGGCATTCCATGTTATCTGCAGGTCCATTTTGCCTCGCCCAATCTTTGCCAGGGAATGGCTTGATTGTGGTCTTGGAGTGATAAAGGCAATTAGGTAAATACTATAAGCGAATGACGAGGTCGTGTTTCCTCTGAATCGCCTTTTTGCCCCCATGCTAAGGGCAAGGGTTGAATGTCAGGCAGTCATGTATGTATTGTTAACAATATCATATCATCACTTTGGTGCTAGGACAGTAATTGGCAGGAGAATAATGGATCCATGCTCATATAAGCTTTTGTGCTTTCCATTCTAGGAAATAGGATATGGCTGCTAGGGGGATAGTTATATCTCATCCATCCGCATATATGCCTTCAATCCCATGTTGGGGATAAGATCTAATGGACATATAATCAATTAGCATCCAGACTTAAGTGCTCTAAACTTTTAACTCGTCAATTTTCGGGCGAGGCCGAGGCAGTCTATCATGCAAGCCTATTATGTATCAGCTTTGAATTAAATGATGTAATCATGAGCAATCGACGTTCGAATCTCCAGTTGCACTCAATGCCTGGGACATGAGTTACTTGACTAATCCTCGATGAAGGGAGTGAAATTGTAAATCTTCACTTTCTAACTCCAAAACGTCATTTGTCAAAAGTTTCATTCGCATTCATCTCCCATCTAGTGGGAGGATGATTAGTGATTTTGTCCAATCATTTAGGGCGGTGAATTCAACAATGAGGCTCGTTGTTGTCTGGCTTGGGACAACCTTCTAAGGGAAATAAGCATTGTCGCTTTGCATGTCATATCTCAAGGCATAAAGAGCGATGGCACGCCTTTCACTTCTCCTTGTTAAATGCATTCCGTGCTGCAGGAAGTTCATCATGGGGTTGTCTATTAATCTCTTCTGAGTTATCGGAACTGTCTAACTTAGCCGGATAATTGACCTTTTGATTTTCCGTTTGTAGGACGTAAGATATGTTGTAACATTCCAATTCATCCAACATCTCTTCTACCTGTTCTAGGTAAGCTACGAGGTATAATCCCTTCATCTGGAATTTCCTTCGAATCAATACATCTCCAACGCCGGGTCATCAATCATTCATTGCACCGTCGGTGTACAGTAACGGGTGCTTGTATTCATTATTCGTTTTGAAGGGCCATCTTCTTCATCTAACATATCCACTTTGGGAATGGTAAATTCAGCGATGGATTCGGCTAATGTTTTGGGGATTGAGCAGTAGACACTAGGGTGCAATGTAAGCTTTGAATTCTGCTGGAGCTGGTCGGTCTAGACCTTGATAAGATAAACTTGAGTATGATAGCATAGCTTGCGAGACATTAAGTAATATTCATGCATTATGTCACAATGGAAATAAGGAGTAGAGAGCTAATGGTTGATTCGTATTTTCTTTAATCTCGAGCTCTCATCATTTGACCAAGGTCGTATGGTAGCTGGTGAGCAGTCAAGTTGCTATAATCCGGGAAAGGATCCATAGGTCCTATCATGGCATGTGGTGGTTCAACTAGTACCTAACTCTGGGCTCCAAAGTATGTTGACCTAACCCTTATTCGATGGAAATCAGTCTTCCTCGGTGTGGTTGAAATCAAATAGCTATTGCAAAGGTTAGCCAAGTTCTTCGGGAGGTGAACCTCTGGACATATTTCATTCATCACATCATACGATTGAAGTGTAGCTTTGGGATGTTGGGATCCTTAGCTGCTTTCTGGTATCCCATTATTGACAATCATGGTCACTAAAATCATATGAATCATCTTCGGAGTAGTGCTCGGACTGTTCCATATAACCGTCATTCGATGCCCCGCCAATTGGACAAGTTTAAGTCGCATAAATAAGATGGTCACTACTCGTTAGCGAGCAACATCGGTTGCATCAGTGAAATCTATACACCATCAGAACTAAGGAAGAGGAAGCTGCTATGAAGCAATCATTGTCTTGTATGCTGTCCTTGATAACAAGCTGAATCTGATCGATAGCTCCTCAAATTGGCTTACTGATGTAAATAAGCGTCATGGCTATGGGAAGAATCCCAGTCGTTGCCAACTTGCTATGATATTCTCAAATTATCTGTCTAATCTTCATTGATAAGCTTTGATAACTGCTGTTAGCTAAAATGTACGCCGAGTCGAGGGCGGGCTGTGCTCCGAACCGAAGGCGAGGCCGTCAGCGGGTCCCGGTGCAGCCCCGGTGGGGGTCTGGGGCCCCACAGTCCCGATGACGATCGACCTAGCCGGTTAGGTCAAAAATGTGGGCACCGCACGATTTTTTCAATTTTGGAAGATGGAGCCTTTTCTGAAATGATCCGAAAAATGTATTTTTTTCCCAAAAACAGCTATACCGGGTCGGATCGGAATTTGCCTCAAAGTTGCGGTTCGGAGATGTCATCGGATCGCGGTTCGGGTCTGTAATTGATTAGGGGTCGGAACGGAAAAATCGGTTCGGTTCAGAAGGCTGTTTCCCTAACCCGATCCGATGCTTGTTTGCTGAAACTCAATCTTTGTATGAGTACGGTTCTGGTCCGACCTGGTTACCTCGAACCGATTCATTTGCTTTTGGAAGTGATGGTGTTGAGCTACTTTAACTCGTTCCGACCAAAAGTATAAGATCCGACCCAGGGGCATTTTTGACCCTGTGCAGGATCTGACCCGAACATCAGAGCTGCTGTAACCGCAGATACCCATCCGACCTTAATTAGCAGCTTTCTTGGACTTCATTTTTGAACTATAGCGATTGTTATTGAATGTTGCAGGATTTCCTCATCGGACTTGGCAGTCCAATAGTAGAATGGAGAATCCTTATATATTGAGAATCTTCATTTCTCAGTGAAAGCACCAAAATGTTAGACCAAAAATGGTCCTAACACCCAATTGATCATATTTTGCAGAGAATAATGAGGAATCATGAAATAAAAACAAGAAAAATCAATCAACACACGAGATTTATAGTGGTTCGACATTAATGAGCCTACGTCCACTTCATAGTTTCTCATTTCATTCAAAATTACAATTACAAGGAATTCAATCACTCAAGCACTAGAATTATAAGAATAATACTCTTTGAATTCATTGTCTTTTCCTTAGAGAAGAAGGTGGTTTCTTGTGAAGAGTTGCGGCCATGACAGAAAAGAGGAACGAAATGCAAAAATCTCTCCCAATGTGATGCGTTTTTCATGTATTTATAGGCAGTAAGTTGGTTAGGGAGGAGTGGCCACATGGCGGCATTAGGCAAGGACTTGAGAGTAGTGGGGAAAGTGGGGGACATAGCTTCTATTCATGGGGAAATATGTGTACAACAATCCGGATTAATAGGCTTGAGAATAGGTCAACTTTGTATTGTGCAGGGATGCTTCAGGCAGTTCGGTTAGGAGGCCTAGATCCGATCCGAACCAGTGATGTTGTCCCCATCCGATCCGATCCGACCCATCTGATCCGATCCGAGCTATCCTATCGATCCGACCCGAGCTCTGGATTTGGGACGTACAAGAGCTTTAGCCTCTATTATATGTAACCCTGATCGTCTAGGTCTTTGGTGGCCCGATCACAAAACAGGCTAACAGATATCGATCGATCGGACTGCATGCAAGTTCCATTTGATACTGCATTTGATGGGTTTGAGTCGTATTCTATTTGTCTATTGGATTTGGACCCTAATGAGGTCAGATGAGGTGTTGTTGTTACTCTTCCTTGTCTACAACGATATATTACAAATTAAATAGCTGACCGAGGAGACTCACTGTAACGACCCGCATGTTACGTATCAGAGGATCATAGAATATTTATTTTATTTTCATACGAAGTTATGTGCTCGTGTGACTTTGGGAGACGACGTTTGGAATCATTTCCCATGTTCACGATTTTTGTCGAACTTTATATGACCATTTTGCCCTTGGCGAATCTTGTTTGGCCTATAACTTTTGATTGGTAAGGAGTTTTGACTTGAAACCACTTCCATTGGATTCAGATGATGGTTTACCTTTCTGTAGAGTGGTCACATTAATCAATCAGACTTATCATTTGGAAGATATGGCTGAAATAAGGTTTGGAAGGTGAAAAAAAGCATAATTGGGCTTAACAGGGTGATTAGCAGCTAAGCCCATAACCCATTTCGGTATTAGGGTTATGGGAGGGTAGAAAGGGTTTAGGAAAACATTTCATTTCAGTTTTCTAGCCGCCACTTACACTGCTTAAACTTTAGTAATGACCTACATCCTCTAAATCTATCCTAAATCACTTTCTAATCGCATATTAGCCAAATCTACACCAAATTAAGGCGAATTAGCATAGAAATCAAGATAGAGTTGTTGGAATACATTGGGATATGTGCCATCGGTTAGAGTTTTAGATCTGAAATTTATTTGTGGCTAAAATGAGTGATTTGCACTTTTATTCACTAACTACGGCTAATTAGGGATAACTAGTGATAATTAGCGAAATTATGCATCATAAAAATCTGGAAAAATATGTAGAAATTCTAGAATAATATTTTATGTCACTGATATGAATTTGGTTTAATTTGGATTATGTTTAGGGGATTAAGGGGAAAACATGGGTTTTGGGTATATTGATCCATATTTACATGATTATTCATTGTTTTGATGTTTATGGTTGATTCTATATGTTTCTATTACTGTTTGGCATGATTTGTGATTACATAGGAAAGTTAGAATGGTCAGAAACGCTGTCGTATGGCGTAAATAGCTCGCTGGAAAGTTGCAAGAAATTGGTCAGATCCCTAATCGTGAAGCGCATATCACAAACCGACCCGGCTCATGACTAGGGTACCACAACCCGTTCGTGCACCATCATCCAAGCTGCGAGCCGATGCTAGTCACGAACCGACCCAAGACCACAAGCCGAATCGCCAGGAGGTTCCAAGAGCCGGCGAAGTACCACGAGTGGACCCAAACAAGGATCACAGACCGAAGCCAGGGTCATGAACCGAACCATGGAGCTTGACCACGAGCCGCTCGAGTCGAAACAAGAAATATAACCACGAACAGGAGGTTGGGGTCTCCACGAGCCAACCCCCGTGACCCAGCTTGGAGCACCATGAACCGTGCATATCCGAACCAAAGTGTGAGCATGAATGGAAGCATGGAGTCACGAACCAAATAGAGGACTTGAACACCAATTTTACTAAAAATCCGAGATGCAAAGGTAGTCCAAATAAGAAGTTAGAACTCAGGATCTAGATGGGAGCCAACGAGTTAACTTCATAAGTTGGGCTTTGCTGCGGGACGTGTGCAAAGGGGTTATCGATATCCATAACTTTGGTACACCACTGTGAGACGGATTATAGGCTATGAATCAGTGCAGTGGAGTAGTCATGACTCCAAAGAGCAAAGTGATCATAGCATGGCTATGGATCAGTGCAGAGGAGTCATCATGATTCCAAAGGGCAAAGTGACCGTAGTAAGGGGTTGTTAACTATGGACCAGTGTAGTGGGGTCGTAATGATTCCAAAGAGGCAAAGTGGTTGTAGTATAGCAAAGGATTTGGTGATCAAAGTGGTGGATATCGTATGATTTACGCACTGAGTGAGAGATGTGAGGATAATTGCTATGTTGATGTTTGTTATCACCATGACATGTGCACTTCCACTTTACACTTTATGTTAGTGTTACTTAGATTACTGTACATCTTGTTGTGCTAACTCTTTGATTGCAGATCCAGATTCAGGTATGATTATTTATATCTGTTATTGTTCTGTTTTTCTGCTATCGCTCATACCAGACTTCTGTCAGACCCAAGGTTTTAAATCTCGGATATCGATCGCGTTTCGTCTCGGGGATTTTATAGACTCGGTCATGTATCGGGGGAGATCTCGGACGAGATGAGTCTAACTCGGTAGTTCGTCTCGGATTTTCATCTCTGGTCTGAAAGTTCATATCAGAACAATGTCGAGGTACATGATATATTAAAAATGATATTTTAACAAAATGATTTTTATGAATGCTGTTAAAAACATAGTAACTTAAACTTAAAATGCGAAATAACTTTATTATTCTTTATTTTGTGAAAGATCATTCATATTCTAAATCGTAATATGCTTAGAACAGAAATATTGTTAGACAGGAAACATTAAAAGGATCCAAAACATTAAAAAATTCAGCATAAATAGACCATAAAATACATAATTTCATAAGTAACATGCATGTAAAAAGATGAATATGAAAATCATAAGAATTATAAAACATATACGAACATACAATATAGTCATTTAACATGCAAAATGTAAAATAACAAAAGACTGATATGTCTAGATTTGAGTTTTTTAATTATAGTTCTACTTCAGGCATAAACTTAAATTTTAACCAAAAAAACTAAGATCTCGGACGATATTCCAGTATTTCGTCTCGGTCGATATATCGTTCGATATTGCAATATCTCGGGTGATATATTCGAAAGGAGACTTAGAGTGATATTTGCTGTTTCGTTTCGGAAGGATCGCAAAACGAGATCTCGGGCGATATTTGCGAGATTTGAAACAGTGATCTAACCTAGAGTTTTATTCACTTCTTATTACTCTGGGTGCTCCTAAACGAGTAGACTAGAGACAGGTTATGTGGTATGCACGAGTAGCTGTCTGGAGACGAGCAGGAGGCTTCCACGTACTATTTACATATACACTCCCTGTGTTGTTGCTGGTCACTGCTTTGGGCATTATTTGTGTACCTTTTCTATTTTGCTTTAGAGATAGTATTTTGAAGTTGTAATAATGGTTTGGATCATAAGCTGTATTTTGGATTCCGCTGCTATGATGATTTAATTTTCAGCTTATGCACTATCTCGCCTATTTTATGTCAAGTTATGTTATTATTATATTTTATCCCATGCGCTGTGAGATATACTATAGGTTCTTTGGTGATTCATAGTTTCAAACCCTTTTCCTTTGATGACCGTCCCGTGCTAATCAGGCATTAGCACATCGCATTTCGGGGAAATGTCGGCTGCTTCGGGGTGGGCCGTCACACTTGGTATCAGAACCTAGGTTGCGTAGTTTAACTTAGGGGAAGACATCAGGGAGAGATAGTATACGTATATAAGAGCGCGTATTTGTGATATTTTGATTTTCAAAAACTACATATATATATATATACTATTAGTATATATAAGGAAGAAGTCTTACTACACTGGCACCATTAAGGAGATGGTTAATCGTTTTCTCTTTACAAATTTGACGATTAGCCGAAATATGAGGAGTACGGGTTCAGGGGCCAGTATTAGAAATGTCCCTGATATGAAGACGATGCTTACTAACTTCATGAGAGAGATGCTTAGGGATGTTCAGGGAGCAGTTCCTAATGCTGGTAAATGTGGTGGTGCAGTAGTACAGGCGCCTAGGGCTGATTTCGCCAAGCTCTACAAGGATTATACTAGTCTTGATGGGAAGCTGTTCCATGGAACAGAGTCGGCTGCGGAGGTTCAAGATTGGCTTGATAGTTGTGAGCGCATCTTCAAGGATTTGGGAATCGATGATGCAATGAAAAGAAATTAGCATTGCGTCAACTGTAAGGACGGGCGATGAATTGGTGGAATGCTATGAAAGCAGCTACTCCTGAGGATCAAGTTACTTGGAATCAGCTTAAGACTCGCTTCAGTGACAAGTTTAATCTAGTTGCTCAGAAATCATAATTTTCAGGAAATTTTTGGAGCTTAAGAAGAATGGTAGGGAAATCTTAGAATATATTGCAGAATTCGGTACCTTATCGAAGTATGGATTATCTCTTATCGATATTACCGAGAAGAAGAATGAGAAGTTCATAATTGGCTTAGATGAGTACTTGGGAGAAAGACTGGTAAATCATATAAATGAGACATTTGAGTCTATTGTGGGAAAGGAATTGAGATCTGAGAGCCTTTACCGTAAGTCGAAGACCGATGTTGCTGTTACATCTGCAGAGGAGCCAAATCCGCAGGAAAGCGGTGGAGGCAAGAATAATTCCCAGAGTAAGAGGAAGCAGAACCAAACTAAGGATGATCAGAAAAAGAAGAATAAGAAAGATGTCAAGTGCTATAGCTGTGGCAAGAAGGGCCATTATTCTAGAGATTATCGAGCAAAGCCAGTGGACAGGAAGCGCTTCAATTGTAGCCAAGTGCGACATCTTAAGGATATGCTATCAACGCTGTTCCTTCTTCGTCGAATGCCCAAACTGTGGCGCAGAAGGAAAAGAGCGTCATTATTCAAGGTAAGCTTTCTATTTATGATGTTCCTGTTCGAGTGTTATTTGATACCCAGGCTTCTCATTCCTCTGTATCTAGTGACATGGTAGATAGGTTGGAACTGGAACCCGAGATTGTCGATAGACCTTTAGTTGTGACGAACCCGATCGGTGGTCCGACTAGACTTAGTATGATTTGTCGTAATTTGGTCTTATCGAGTCATGGATGTATGTTCACTTGTGATTGCTTTTTTTTGGGCTTTACTGAGTTTGGCATTATTTTGGGAGTCAATTCGCTCCAAATGTATGGGGTGGTGGTAGACTGTGAGGGGTCTTCGGTGACCATTAGAGCAGATGATGGGCAAAGGGTGGTGTTTGGTAGCCTACCTAGTGATGGGGTGATGGCTAGTTTTCTAAATTCCCTTGACATCCCGCATGATGAGTTGTTAGATGTGCCTATTGCTGGCGAGTAACCGGAAATCTTCGGGGAAGTGACCGGACTTCCACCACACTGAGAGATCGAGTTCGGATTGATTTAGTGAAATATGCCAGGCCTATAGTGATACCTCTTCGTTGTATGGCGCCAAGGGAGCAGCGAGAGCTCAAAGTGCAAGTTGGCGATCTTTTGAAGGTGGGATTTATAAGAAGTTTTCCGAGTGGCGAGTACCAGTTGTATTTGCAACTAAGGCCGATGGTTCCCATCGCTTATGTGTAGACTACCGCGAGTTGAACAAGGTGACGAGGAAGAATAAGTATCCTCTTCCACGGATAGATGATATGTTTGATCAATTAAATGGAGCAAGACTGTTCTCCCTTTTAGATCTCGAGACATGATTTCATCAGCTCCGAATAGCAGCTGAGAGTATTCTAAAACGTCATTTCGGACACCATCTGGATTTTATGAGTGGTTGGTCATGCCATTCGGGTTGACCAATGCACCAACATATTTTGTGGATCTTATGAATAGAGCATTCAGGGATCAACTGAATAAGTTGTTCTTGTGTTCGTGGACGATATCTTAGTTTATTCGAGGACGGAGGAAGAACACAAGGAACATTTGAAGATAATGATGGAGGTGTTGACGAAACACCAACTGAAAGTGAAATTCTCTAAGTGTCACTTCTGGAGGAGGGAATTGAGGTTCTTGGGCCATGTTGTTTTAGAGAATGGTATTACCGTGGATCCTGCGAAGGTGCTACGGTGCAAGATTGGTCTACGCCCAAGAATGCAATAGACGTAAGAAGTTTCTTGGGGTTAGCTGGATATTATCGTAAGTTTATCCAAGATAGCGGCACCGTTAACTCAGCTGACCAAGAAAAATCAAGCTTTTGTTTAGGAAGGAAAGTGTGAGAATGCATTCAAGAGTCTACAGGAAAAGTTGATGTGTGCAGCATTATTGGTTATTCCTAAAGAAAATGAAGAGATGACGGTATACACGGATTCCTGTGGTACCGGACTAAGTGTTGTACTGATGCAAGAAGGTAGGGTTGTAGTTTATGCTAGCCGGCAACTGAAACCGTATGAGAAAAGATACCCTGCCCATGATTTGGAATTGGCAGCGATCGTGTTCGCATTTTAAATGTGGAGACGTTATCTCTTGGGAGAAAGATTCGAGTTGTTTACCGATCATAAGTCATTAAAGTATCTTTTCTCGCAAAAGGATTTAAATCTTCCTCTACAGAGATGGTTAGAGTTTTTGGCTTCAGATGATTTCAATATCGCATACACACCCGGGAAGGGTAATGCGGTAGCTGATGCATTGAGTAGGAGACATGCTAGTTTAGGGGCTATGTTTCTGGAATGGAAGCAACTGGAGTATATTGTAGGATGCGATTTCAGACCTAAGTGCGAATTAGATCTAGCAATGTTAGCAAGTTTGACGATTAGACCGACTTTGATTGAACAGACCGGTTCCAGTCAGAGGGACGATCTTGAATGGATCGGTTCTAGTCAGAGGGACGATCCTAACCTATTGGAAATCATCTCCAAGACAGAGATAGGTATCGACGGTGAGAAGATGAACAAGTATGGACTTGATAGAGAGGGATGACTTCGAAATAATGGGAGACTAGTCGTACTCAACGTTAATGGATTGAGAGATGAACTGCTTAGAGAGTGTCATCACTCAAAACTGACTATACATTCTGGTGTTAACAAAATGTATCGAGAGCAAACCTACTTTTGGGAAGGGATGAAGAGAGACATTGGGAAGTTTATATCCTAGTGCATGAATTGCCAATTAGTTAAAGCCAAGCAAAGGAAGCCAAGTGGTTTGTTACAACCACTAGAAATTCCCAAATGGAAATGGGAACAAGCCTCAATGGATTTCATTGATGGTTTACCAAGGACTAGATCAGGTCATGATAGCATTTGGGTAATTGTGGATCGACTGAACAAAAGCACAAGGTTTATACCGATCAAGTCGAATTTAAGAGCAGCTAAGTTAGCAGAACTGTATATGAAATGGTAGTGAGATTTCATGGAGTACCTAAAGGTATTTTGAGTGACCAAGATCTATTATTTACTAGTAGGTTTTGGAAGAGCTTACAAGAGGCTTTAGGGTCAGAATTACATCTCAGTACTGCGTACCATCCTCAAACCAATAGTCAAACAGAGAGCATGAATCGTGTATTAGAGGATCTCTTAAGAGCTTGTATATTGGATTTCGAAGGGTCATGGGACGACCATTTGCATCTAGTTAAGTTCGCATATAATAATAGTTATCAATCCAGTATTGGTATGGCTCCATTTGAAGCTTTGTACGGAAGGCCTTGCAACTCACCATCACCTTGGTTGGAAACCGGTGAGAAATTTGTGCTTGGGCCAGATGTAATAAGAGAAACTTCAAATAAGATCAAGGTTATTCAACAGCGAATGAAGGTTGCCCAAGATAGGCAGAAGAGTTATGCTAATAAAAGACGAAGAGATTTTGAATTCTCCGTTGGCGACTTGGTATTCGTCAAGATTTCTCCGTTGAAGTGTGTGATTCGATTTGGTAGGAGAGGCAAATTGGCACCAAGATTTGTTGGTTCATTTCCCGTTCTTGAGCAAGTTGGGAATTTAGCACATAAAGTTGGATTACCTAACAAGATGGCGGGAGTTTACGATGTATTTCATGTTTCCCAGTTAAGGAAATTCATTCACGATTGTGATATGACTATTTCACTAGATTAGTTGGATGACATCGAGGTAGAGCTCGAGGTGGTTGGGAACCGCTGACCGATTCGTATTGTTGAGCACGACGCGAAGCATCTTTGAAGGAAGATGGTGAAACTAGTCAAATTCCAGTAGGGTGATAATGAGCATGATTGTACTTGGGAAACATAGGAGAACATAAGGAAGTCGTATCCAGAACTCTTTGTCTGGTAAGATTTTAATGACCATTTAGTTATTCCCTTGTTAGTAAATCACATGCTAGGATAAGCTTGTTGTGTTATTGTGTATGTTTGATTGTTGTAAATGGTTGATAGGCATGCGGGACACCATTATATGTTTTGGTTAAGGAATTTCGGGGGCGAAATTTCTTAAGGGGGAGAGTGTAACGACGCTCATTCTATGTATCAGAGGATCGTAGAATATTTGTTTTATTTTAATATGAAGTAGTGTGGTTGTGTAACTTTGGGAGACGACTATTAGGGTCATTTCCCATGTTTACGATTTTTGCCGAATTTTATATGACCACTTTCCCTTAGCGAATCTTGTTTTGCCTATAACTTTTGATTGGTAAGTAGTTTTGACCCGAAACCACTTCCATTGGATTCAGATGATGGTTTACCTTTCCTTAGAGTGATCACATTAATCAAACGGACTTATCGTTTGGGAGATATGGCCGAAATAAGGTTTGGAAGGTGAAAAAACAGCATAATTAGGCTTAACATGGTGATTATCAGCTAAGCCCATAACCGATTTCGGGATTAGGGTTATGGGAGGGCTGAAAGGGTTTGGGAAAACATTTCATTTCAGTTTTCTAGCCGTCACTTACACTCCTTGAACCCTAGTAATGGCCTACATCCTCTAAATCTACTCCAAATCACTTTCTAATCACATATTAGCCAAATCTAAACCAAATTAAGGCGGATTAGCATAGAAATCGAGATAGAGCTGCTGGAATACATTGGGATCCATGCCAAATCAGCTAGAGTTTCAGATCAGAAATTTATTTGTGGCTAAGGTGAGTGATTTGCACTTTTATTCACTAATTACGGCTAATTAGGGATGATTAGTGACAATTAGCGAAATTATGCACCACAAAAATCTTGAAAAATATGTACAAATTCTAGAATAATATTTTATGTCACTGATATGAATCTGGTTTAATTTGATTAAGTTTGCTAATCCAAGAATTTAGGGGATTAAGGGGAAAACATGGGTTCTGGGTATATTGATCCATATTTACATGATTATTCATTGTTTTGATGTTTATGGTTGATTCTTTATGTTTCTACTACAGTTTGACATGATTTGTGATTACATAGGAAAGTTATAATGGTCAGAAACGCCGTCGTACGGCATAAATAGCTCACTGGAAAAGTTGCAGGAAATTGGTTAGATCCTCGATCGTGAAGCACATATCACGAACCGACTCGGCTCGTGACTAGGGTACCACGATCCGTTCGTGCACCCTCATCCAAGCTGCGAGCCGATGCCAGTCATGAACCTATCCAAGACCACAAGTCGAGTCGCAATGAGGATCCAAGAGCCAGTGGAGTACCACGGGCGGACCCAAACAAGGACCACGGACCGAAGCCAGGGTCACGAACTGAACCATGGATCTTTACCACGAGCCGCTCTAGTCGATCCAAGAAAATACGCATGAACCGGGGCATGGGGTCACCAGGAGTCGACCCCCACGACCCAGCTTCGATCATCATGAATCGTGCATATCCGAACCAAAGTGCGAGCATGAATGGAAGCATGGAGTCACGAACCAAACAGTGGACTTGAGCACCAATTTGACTAAAAACCCGAGATGCAAAGGTAGTCCAAATAAGTAGTTAGAACTCAGGATCCAAACGGGAGCCAACGAGTTAACTTTATAAGTTGAGCTTTGCTGCGGACGTGTGCAAAGGGGTTATCGATATCCATAACTTTGTTTCACCACTAAGAGACGGATTATAGGCTATAGATTAGTGCAGTGGAGTAGTTATGACTCCAAAGGGCAAAGTGATCATAGCAGGTTATGGATCAGTGCAGTGGAGTCGTCATGATTCCAAAGGGCAAAGTGATCGTAGTAAGGGGTTGTTGACTATGGACCAGTGCAGTGGGGTCGTCATGATTCCAAAGGGGCAAAGTGGTCGTAGTAATAGCAAAGGATTTGGTTATCAAAGTGGTGGATATCAAATGCTTTACGCACTGAGTGAGAGATTTGAAGATAATTGCTATGTTGATGTTTGTTATCACCCTGACATGTGCCCTTCCGCTTTATACTTTATGTTAGTATTATCTTAGAGTACTGTACATCTTGTTGGGCTAACTCTTTGGTTGTAGGTCCAGGCTTAGGTATGAATATTTATACCCGTTATTGTTTTGTTTTGTTGCTTTCGCTTATACCTGACTTTTGTCTGACCCAAAGTTTTATGTCTCTTCTTATTACTTTGGGTGCTCCTAAACGAGTAGACTAGAGACAGGTTAGGTGCTATGCACCAGTAGCTGTCCAGAGATGAGTAGGAGGCTTCCACGTACTATTTACATATATCCTCCTTGTGTTGTTGCTGGTAACTGCTTTGGGCATTAGTAGTGTACCTTTTCTATTTTTCTTTAGAGACATTATTTTGAATTTGTAATAAAGGTTTGGATCATAAGATGTATTTTGGTTTTCGATGCTATGATGATTTAGTTTTCAGCTTATGCACTGTCTCGCCTGTTTTATGTCAAGTTATGTTATTATTATATTTTCTCCCATGCGCTGTGAGATATACTACAGGTTATTTGTTGATTCATAGTTTCAAACCCTTTTCCTTTGACGACCATCCTGTGCTAGTTGGGCATTAGCACAGCGCATTTCAGGGAAATGTCGGCTGGTCCGGGGCGGGCCGTCACATGCACTCTAGTTATCCGTTTCTTCCCATTATATCTTTTTGGATTTATCCTTTTTAGTAACAATAAGGGTACAATTTGACCTAGTTATTTTTCTGGCTTAGTCGACATGGATGGACTGCATGTATATGACTATGGCACAATCATTCTTGGTTATTTGTACGTAGCGTTGGATAGATACGCGCTATATTGGTGTCGACAGAGGAATTGATTTTGGTATATTTTACCGTTTTGGTACTTTGAGTATACAACTAATATGCATCCTCGTCTTATTGTAGAGGTGCACGATTCCCCATATATTTACTTCCCTCGATTACACGATTGGGGTCTTGATATGCATGAACATCGTGTTGCACAATGAGCTGATGGAGAGTAGGCTACAGATGGATTTGAGGAGGCACAGTAACATTATCTTTCGTCCTTAGGAGTAGTATATTCATTTTATGGAGCCTAGTGGTGATCATCCACTCACTTTTTAGTGTGCTTTGTTGAGGCTTAGGGTTTGCTTTTAGTTCCTACATGTCCATTTGTATGGTATCTCGTGTAGCGTCATTTGCTGCAGTTACCTGGTATTATTTGCTTTCCCTCAGAACAGTTTCCTTCTGGTGATATGTACGACAATTGTAAGGTTAGCCTAGGTTATATTGTTGTTATAAGGACTGCTAGATGAGTGGATGGTGAGTCCTTTATAGTACAGAGCCATTTTGATTCATATAGGGCTAAAGTAGCCACGCGTGCTTATGCGCTACCTGATTACATATGGCGTTTGAACTCCAATCACATTGGCCGTGTTCTTCTTCTAGTAGAGTGCATGTACCGCCTGCTGCCTTTGAGCCTACGCCATCTCAGTACACGCAGTCTCTAGCGTTCGACCCTTCTCTTCATTTAGAGCGTATGATTTGTAAGGTCAAACTATGGAGTACCCCTGCAGTATCCTGCAAACGAGGGTGTATTGGGTGTACTTCATGCTTGGTTGTATCTGCCTCATCAGGTCCGTATGACTTTTAAATTTCATATAATTTTTATACATAATATTATCCATAAATATATAATATTTATTGTGTACATCTCAGTTTTCTCAATATATGGGTTATGATAGATGCGTCATTGCTACATTTGAGAGTACGACAATTCAGTATATGCACATGATGCAGCAGACTTATCGGATGCAAACCACTAGCAGCAACAAAGTTAGTATGATAAGCACATATACGTGTTGCAGACTCAGAATCAGCAGCTTTAGATGTAGTTCAAGCACACATAGAAGCCTCATGACGGTGGCGATGATGACTCCTTGGATAATGACAGTTGTTAACATTACACTGACTGATTTGTTTCATACAACTCTATTTAGTTCATGTTATGATAGATGTGTATTTTGTATCCGTTTATTCATATTGTATGGGCATGTTTTCTTGTACTATGTTATGTATGCGTACTATGTTATGCTGATAGGGTTATGTATGTATTTGCTATTTCTTATTGTATGAGTATGTATTTGTATATGTATTCGTATATGTGTTCATATCATGTCTCATTATAGCTTTTGAATGACTGACACAACTCTTCATATATCTATAGTGACCTGTCGGTGATGGGTCACCCTTTGTTTATAAAGCTGCATGCGAATTCTATGTCGAGATAAGTCACTGCTCACGAAGTTAGCGCGAATCCTATGTAGTATAAACTATATGCGTTGGAAGTGGAAGAATTGTCCGAATGCGTATGGCGGAATTATCAGGGTAAGTCACGTAGGTCTATTATTATTTTGGAACACATAACATCATATGACTTATGAATATGGCGTGCTATTTTTGAAATGTCGGGTTCTCACAATGATCTTAACGTAGTAGAATGATATACTTGTTCAATGATTTAGTAAATGGAAGATCTACTCTATGTTCCTTCGGTTGGGGAAGGTAACATGTACAATAATGGATATTATCTTGAAGATGGTGTATATCCTAAATGGAGTGCCATTGTGAAGACAATGCCCAGCTCACAAAACAATAAACAATCAAAGTTTGCAGCAATGCAAGAAGGCTAGAGAAAGGACATTGAAATAGCAATTTGGGTTCTTCAGTCAAGATTTTCCATAGCCAGTAATCCTTGTAGGCTATGGTCACTAGATAAAATGAAACAAATAATGTACACTTATGTTATTTTACGTAATATGATTTTAGAGGATGAATGGGACATGGAAGAAGATTACGTCACGAGGGTTCTCCAGCACCATAGATGTTTGGTGCAACGATATGATTGGAAGCACACTAGAACTCGAGTTTCATGTATAGATCCAAATGTCATACGGTAACGTACAACTCCACCAAAGGCTGAAATATGATCTAATAGATCGTCTTTGGAATTTTTATGGTATTCAGTGAAACTTTATTGCAGTTGTTAACTTTGTTATGTTATATACGATGATTTTAGCTATTATTGTCGTTTTATTTATTTCTATTTAAGTGACGTAGCATTTTTGTCATCTTTGTTAATGTTATGTAATTTCAGTGGTTTTAGTTATACAATAACTTGCTTAAGCTCATAATACAATAAATCTACTAGTAGTTCAAAGCTATAATGGTTTAGAAACACAAAAGTTCTTAATACAATAAGCCTATTAATAATTAAAAAATATAATGGTTATGGAAATATATATAAGTTCATAATATAATAAAGCTACTAGTAATTCAAAGATACAATGATTTTAGAAATACAAAAGGACTATTGTCCCTTTTCACGTCTACTTCTCAGATTCCTTCTAACGTTGTATACTCTAGTTGTCCTTCAGACAATTGCGACATATCCATGAACATAACTACATCTTCAATTCTTTGTCGATTTTCAACGAGAAGTTGATTCATTCTTGACGATTTTTCTTAGTGATGAATTGCTTGAGTCCATTGCACAGTTATATCTACCTTTAAATTTAGGTAGGAGTTTTTTTTTTTTTTTTTTTTACATGATCCACTCTAGCAGCCTGTTTCTTTTTCGATGCTTCAGCTCCTTGTGGCCTAACAAAATGATCTTCGACAAGGTTAGGAGTTAGGCCATCTTATGAACCCAAACCGCAACATCCGAACAATTCTTTAGGTCTAGAGTTTTCTCCAAATCTAGCAGCTTTACTATGGTTGTTGTTCGGTTGAGAATATTGGATAACATTTCGAAGTGATGATTTTCACTTAACATGCTCAACCAGCAAGTCATAAAGATGCATAAACTGATAAGAATGTGGTGCTTGTTTATTATTCGATTTGTGGATTTGTTTAAACAAATTTTTTGCTGCTATTCTCCAGTAAAATAAACACGAAAATAATTTTAAAACTGCAAAAATAAATAAGGACATTTGCATATTTAATAAATCTTACCAAATGAGTTCCATTTACAATCCGCTTTGATTCATCTGCTTTAACTTGAAAATTTGATAACCGAATGTTTGCATTTGACGATTAATTTTTCCACGATGCCTTTGATAGAAGACACGGTTCTTTATGAGCGATGTTCTTGCAATTGTAGTAATTAGTAATTTTTCCATGATGCCTTTGATAGAAGACACAGTTCTTTACGAGCGATGTTCTTGCAATTGTAGTAATTAGTCACTTTTATCAGTACGTTGAGTATGATTGATTCAACTGAATGCCACATGAAACAAAAATCAAATTCTTACACGACAGTCCAACTTCCATTAATAACCATTTCACCAATTGGAGTAGAAACGTCTCGTAAATCAAATCCTTCAAAACTGCGCCTTATGGCATCAAAGTCGAAGTTGGGATACATAATTGAGGTGAGGTAATTGGGAGCAGAAAGTTTGGAATTGGGATAGAAAGGTGGTTGTGAATGGAGAAGACGTATATATGAAGAGGTGAAAGTAGCCATGGGGGAGGGGTATTTTTGGGCATTTGTTGGACAAACGCTTGGGGTTCATTCGCTTATTCTGCAGGCATCTCATATGATTCTCTTATTGAACAAGTGCCTAGACCCCAACCATTTGTTAACAAACACCAGTTACAATCCTACATCCCTAAACTCTTCGCCCCGAAATGCACACTATATGGATTTATATACTCTGTTGCAAACCATTTTCAATGTAAATATTACATTTTATGATTTTGTTCCAAGCCATGGAGATGCCCTAAAATTGAATGATATGAGATTAGATAGAAATCTGTAAGTATTTGAATGCCGTGTCGACACCATTGATTTTATAATTAAGAAGCGGAGCTAAAAATTGTTTAATTTCTTTAACGATAATTGTAATAAATTTGAATTACTTAAAGTTTTGTTAGCTATAACTACCAAGTATGGCGTTTCTAAACATTAACAAATGTTGATAGGCTTAAACTTTGATATCATTTGACAACAAATCTAATAAATAAAGTATCTTTAAAAATTCAAAACATAAAATTTAAATTGTTACCAAATTTGAGTAGAATTTAAAAATTAGTTCTATTAGATAAACTTTATTTATAAATTTAAAATGTATTGGATCTTAATATCATTTAAAAGTAACATCAAATAATTTTATTTTTCCATAAATTTTAAATGCATCTCTATAAATATTTCCAGATCTTACTATTGCTTTGAAGTAGAATTTAATCACTAGTCCATTTTTAAAATTCAAAACATCACTCTATAAATAATGCCAAAAATTGATATTGCTTAAAAATATGATATAAATGGACTTCCTTTATAAATCGTTGTTTATCAATTAGTAGTGGAAATAAAAATTCAAACTGACAAAAAATTAGATGTTTCTACCTGAAAATATAAATTCAAAATAATGGCACATTGTTCAATATAAAAATATTTGTATAAATCATTTCTTTTAATTTAGTTGAACATATATTATTAATTAGAAAATAAATTATCAGCGCACCACCTTCAATAAAGTTCACGTGAATAATGAAAAAACGGTAAAGGTTAGTGGACAAAATTTTGAGCTGAGAAGTTTACAAACTTACACTTTAATATTTCACAATGGTTCAAGTACACGCTACTAACTTTCTATATTTTAAAATGTGAGGGCATATATAAGCATGTATAAAAAAAGTGGTAATTAGGCGCACATCCTTATTTTTAAAGTTTATTCACTACGCATCATTGTGTATGTTTGTATGTAAAGTGGGTCCTATTACCTATAGCAGCAACGTGTTTTTCTTATTTTTTTGCGCTGCTATAAATAAATGGATATATTATGGAAATTTGGTTTAATTTGAATCAAGATATAAAAGGAAACATACTATGGAGATGTAACAGGAAACATACTATGGAGATATAACAAGAAACCTATTATGGGGATATAATAGGAAACCTATTATGGATACAACAGGAAACTTATTAGATAATTTTTTATGGGATATGATAAATTCTATACTTGATTGATTTCCTTGTGTAAAAACTTGTATAAAGAGAGGTGTATTATCTATAATAAGGGAAGTCATTTTCTCTCCAAATCTTTTTAGTTTTATCATGGTATCAAAGCAATAACAATGTAGTCTTTTTGTGCTTTTCCGTTTAATCTCTCTCTTCATTAAATTCTAACATGGTATTAGAGCCAAGTTAAAGAAAGGGGAGAAAACGAAGAGAAAAAATGTTTTTCTTTCAATTTTTTTCCGTTTTCCCTTGTTGTTGTTCAAGTCTTAGTTGTCTACCTTGGTTTTGTTGCATTGGTCATTACAGTCTTGGTTGTAACTATTGTTTTGAGATTGTCTCGGCAACTGCTATGTATTATTTTCCTTGAGGTCATCTTAGGAAACTAGTTTAGTAATGTTACACCATACGTGGTGTGTGTAGTGGTTGATCCACTTTGAAAACCATTAATGTGGTTTGTTCACTATAAAAACCATTTGTTTGGTTGTGTGCAACACTTGGTCCACTTTAAAAATCAATAATGTGGTCGGCTCACTATAAAAACCATTTATTAGGGTGTATGTAGTGGTTGGTCCACTTTAAAAACAATTAATGTGGTCAGAAAAACCATTAATGTGGTCGGTTCACTATAAAAACCATTTTTTAGGGTGGGTTTAGTGGTTGGTTCAATTTAAAAACCATTAATGCGGTCGGTTCACTAAAAAAACCATTTTTTAGGGTGCGTGTAGTGGTTGGTGCATTTTAAAAACCATTAATGTAGTTGGTTCACTTTAAAAACCGTTTGTTAGGATGTGTGTAGTGGTTGGTCGAGCATTTTCTTTTAAAGGACAAACCTTGCAAAAAAATTGGTCAAAAGGATGGAAAGTTTCAAAATTAGGCATAAGTCCACATTTGCACTAAGCATGGAATTCAGGGGGGCCCACAATTCTTTTTCCACTTGCACTAGCATTTGTCCTTCACATTAATTTCTATTATTCTCATTCTTTTCACCAAAATTTTTCCTAAGTTTGGACTTCTCACTATTTTCCACTGGTTGGTCCACTTTAAAAACCATTAATGTGGCCGGTTCACTATAAAAACCGTTTGTAAAAGTGAAGTTGCTAAAGGCTTGAAGTGAATGCAGTGTTTTTAGATTCTAAGATTCAAGTTTCAAGTTTCCAGGTTTCCAGATTTCTGTTTTAAGTTTCAAGTTGCAAGTTTCAACATCTTCACAATTGGGGGATATTTCTACTAAGGCACTCGGCAAGTCACTGTTTGATTTTCTTCTTTTCAAGTTGGGCATTTTTGAACCCTATGCTTCAACTTGAGGGGGAGTAAACGTATACATTATGGAGATTTGGTTTAATTTGAATCAAGATATAACAGGAAACATATTATGGAGATATAACAGGAAACATACTATGGAGATATAACAGGAAACTTACTAGGGTATGTTTTATGGGATATGATAAATTCTACTTGATTGATTCCTTATATTTGGGTGTAAAAACTTGTATAAAGAGAGATGTATTATCTATAGTAAGGAGAAGTCATTTTCTCTCTAAATCTTCTCAGTTTTATCATGGTATCAAAGCAATAACAATGTGGTCTTTTTGTGCTTTTCCGTTTAATCTATCTCTTCATCAAATTCTAAAAGTAAAAAAATTCAACAAAATTGTAAACATTCATGGAAGAATTCTACACAAAAAATTGTTGAAATGTCGCAATTTCGTGAATAATTGCAGAGATTTCTGCAATTACTCACACAATGCATGCAGACGTTGAAATGCGGATGAATGATTGCAGCAATGTCTGCAATTATTAACAATAATTGTTAATATATCAGCAATTATTTTACAGTTGATATAACTAAATGAAAGATGGTTGGAATATCAATAAATATTGCATATAGTTGCATCGTTTGCAACAATTTACAGGAGATGAAATAATTTTCATTTTTATGCATTTTTTATTATATTTTTGCTGATTTTCAAGCAATACTTGAATGTCTCAGTAAGTATAGGCTTTGATTTTGAATTTTTCACGCAAATTACAAAATGTTGCATGAAATTCTGTAAATTTTTTTGATATAATTGCTGCAATGTCAGTAAGTTTACAGAAAAGTGCATAAAAATTCTGGAGCATGCATATTTTTTTTTTGGATCATTTTTTTGTAGTTTTAATGCATGGTTACGATGATGATTATGTGTTGAATTGGATTTTGATGTTTGGTAAATTTTTACATTGTTTTTAGATGATTTTCGAAAAATATGGACTTAATTTATAAAGTTTTTAGACATGGATTCTTTTTTTATTTTGAAACTTAACAGGGACCCAGAGTTTTTTTATATTTTAAGACTTAACAGGGACCCGAGTCAAACTGTCTCTAAAAAAAACTTAAGCGTAACATCGACATATCAATTGATAGTTTTGAATGTGGATACTGCTATATCCACTTCCATATCTAAAAGTTATTTTTGATTGTTAAATACCCTTATCCGTAGATAAGCAGTTATATTCATTGATGATCAATAGATCAAGTAACATAAATAGAAATTTTGGTTTAATTTAATTTTTTTTCAATCCCACATATGATAAGGGGATGAAATTCAATAAATGTGATAATATTAATTTGTCTGAGGAAGTTAATATATTTAAAATACATATAATATAAAATTGTTAGATTAATAAAAATTAAACACGCATCTTTCATTGCACAAAAATACATATAAAATAAACTATAATCTTGAACAAAACCAGATGAATAATTTTCAAATGTAGATGTCTTTATCTTCATATTTATATCCTTTTTTTAATATTATATATTTATCACTTTTTTGAATAAATCAATAATTAACTCAATTACGGTACGAATCATTAGTGTTGGTAATCTAATAATCACAATTATATTAGAGAACTATACAAACTCACTATGGTTAGTGCATATAGAAGAATGTCCACCTATCGCATTCGCCTTATACTAGAACTATGCCTCTCTAAATTTACCTCATAGGTTGTAATGAGAGGAGGTTCGAAACAACATTCTTCTGGTTGTTAAATAACATATTTTATCTCTCAGATGTATTAATAAGTTATCTCAAAGACTTACCTAAAGACTAACTACCCCACCTCTTATGTAACAAGCAAGTGTAACTCCTCGCGTTTTATAGTAATTAAATGATATGGATTTAATTAATAAAATTTAAAAACAACAAAAATGAACATTATGTAAATGTTAGAATTTGACCATGAAACTTATATAATTATGTACATAGCAATTTTCTAGTGAATTTTCATATATAATGTTCTGTGATCTAGTTTAAAGAGAAAAATTATGACTGTTTGAAGTTTTAGCATTGAAAGTAATTATATCTGTAAATTTGATAATTTAACTACTTATGATTAATTAGTTGTTAATAAGTATTAATATTCAAATTATAATGTAATGTATGCAATAAATAAATGAAAGTAACTAGAATGTTATGTATGCAATGAATCAACGAAATTAATTAATTAATTATAACGTACGTAATCAATTAGTAAGAGTAATTGGAATGTAGTGTATGCAATTAATCAATGAAAGTAAGTAATTTGCAACATATGCAATCGATTAATAGAGGGAATTAGTTTTTACTGTATGCAATTAATTAACAAAGGAATTTAACTGATTAATAATTAACACTGTTAAATTCAGACTGGAGGATATTTGCACTGTCACTAGCAGAATTTGGTAACATTGGAAGTTTATTAGGAGAATGAATAAAAATTGGAAATTAATTAATTAAAAAATTAATGCCTTATATATGCATTCATATAAATGTTTGAAATTTGAATTTGAAAACGTAATCAAATGGTAACAAATTTATGGGAATGTGGAATGGAGGAAAATTATTAAGAGCATGATTCAAATGGGTAAAGAATTAACTATGAGATTATATATATATATATATATATATATATATATATATATATATATATATATATATATAGGGGGAAACATACGCGCATATTAAATTGTGGGGGTCAACCGTCTTGCCATAGTGTTGACCATCAAGCATTCAAAAGCATGTGTCGAACCTCAGCCTTGTGCATTCCAGCTCTAATAGAATTTCATCCGCTAGTGAGCGCTGATTTAGTCACTATAAATAAACATACAGGGCTTCACTTTGAATCCACTATTTTTCTGATGAGCATGGAATCTATGCCACTTTTCATTCTCCAAAAATTTTGAATACAAAATTTTAGAACTAGGATTCTCAGAATCAAAATAAAGGAGAATAGAATAAAGGATTGGGAACATATTCAGATCAGTAAGCTATATCGAATAGGTAAATCACTAAGTCTGATTTTGTTTTGATAGTTTGAATCCAAATCACCCTTTTTCTAAATCCAATTTGATTAATATGTGTAAATAACATTTGTAAATCAAAAATAGGGGATTTCAAAGGTGAAATTATATAGGATCAGATCTGGATTGAATTCAAGGGATTCAGAAAGTTTTCAAGTAAGTGATTAAACTATATATAATACTATAATATATCGTCGTAAATTTTATTCTATTTTGAATAATTCGAATATTGTAATTTATTTGGTAAATCATATAAAAGAGAAATATGGCATGGACTGGAATTACTGTCATTAGGAGTCGCATACGAAAGAATATGCAAAGTTATTTACATTATTTGTTTATGCATAACTTCCTTAACCTTAAATTAAGAATAAATGGGAAAGTATTATTATTTAAATTTAGAAAATGAAATAAATTCATTTCATATCTTGTAATCACATTAATATATTAATTCATTGGAATAAATGTTTGGGTAAGTGAATTTCCATATTTTATTTAGTTCAAAAACCATATAAATTACATGTGCGTAATTATAAAAAATGAATATACTAAAAAAGGAGATTTAAAAAATAATGATATGAACCGTACTTTTTTTTACTGTTTATTTCAATAAAAATGAATTCCTTATAATTTCAAACTTCATGCAAAAAAAATTCTTTTTGGGTGAAGTACGAAAATAGGTTTTGCAACAATTAAGGGTAAAACTAAGTTTCAATTTATTAAATTTTGGTAGGTTCCAGTAGTGAAATAGTAAGAAAAAGAATAAATTAACAGACCGGCAAACACACTGGAAGGACTAGCACCAAGCCGAGATGACCGACAAACCTGATGTTGGAAGTACCAACATCAGTCCAGAAGGACCGACAAACACGCTGGAAGGACCAACACCAAGTCAGAAGGACCGACAAACCTGATGTTGGAAGTACCAATATCAGGCTGGAAGGATCTGCAAACATGCTGGAAGGACCAACATAAACCAAAGTCCTCTTCGGAGGCACCCAATTGATCGTCAGAATCAGGAAGTACCTGATGCGATAACGACAAACATTGGGGTTTCAACCGAAGTCCTCTCCGAGAGCACCCAATTGATCATCAGGAAGTACCTGATGATATAACGACAAATAATGAGGTTTCAACCAAAGTCCTCTCTGGTGGCACCCAATTGATCGTCAGAATCAGGAAGTACTTGATGCGATACTGACAAATATTGGGGTTTCAACCAAAGTCCTCTCCCAGGGCATCCAATTGATCTTCAGAATCAGGAAGTACCTAATGCGATAACGACAAACATTGGTGTTTCAAACAAAGTCCTCTCCGAGGGCACCCAATTGATCGTCAGAATCAGGAAGTACCTGATGCGATAACGACAAACATTGGGGATTCAACCAAAGTCCTCTCCTGGGACACCCAATTGATCATCAGAATCAGGAAGTACCTGATGTGATAACGAAAAACATTAAGGTTTCAACCAAAGTCCTCTCCGGGAGCACCCAATTGATTGTCAGAATCAGGAGGTACCTGATTCGATAATGACAAACATTGGGGTTTCGACCAAAGTCCTCTCCGGAGGCACTCAATTGATTGTCAGAATCAGGAAGCGCCCGATCCGATCACAACAAACGTTGGGTCTTAACCGAAGTCATTTCAAGAGGCACTCCTTAACTTGCATAGTGTTTGAAAATTTCAGACACGACAAGTGTTAAATTTTAGCCCAAACACGGGTATGAAATCTAAAATACTTCTCATGGAGAAGACTGATAACGACTTCCTAAAACAGGGGCACAAATATTCAAGTCTTCTCCGAAAGGTAGCCAAAAAATCTCCCAGATGCATATTCCCAAATGTGAAATATCATACACTACCATATAGGTCATTAAAATGATAGCGTTTGAAATCCACGGTCATCTTTAGTCGATTAGTTGATTTTAATCATTAAAAGCAAAATTGACTTAGAGTATCGTGTTTGTGCAAATAATTTTCAATGAGCTTTAAACCATTGAATAAAACAAGTCCTACGCAAACATTTTATTCAATTCAAAATAAAAATTCGCTATAAGTCATTTTTAGTGATTAACTAACCTGTTATTGATCTGGGCGATCAATAACAAAGTATATGTCCAAAATCATGCAAGTGCTTGTTTTAATTGCAAAACAGGTGTCATGAAGTGTTCAAGCTCAACCATCAGGAACTTGGGGTACTTGAGGATAATAGGTCAGATCACCGCAGTTAACAACTCAGGTTGTTTGAATGCCCTAAGGACTCAGGTCGCCTAAAGACCTGAAGCTCTAAGTCACTACAACGGCCCGAGGATGTGATAATGACCTGAAGCTCTAAGTCGCTGCAACGGCCTGAGGTGTGATAATGGCCCAAAGTTCTAGGTCGCTACAATGGGACGAGTTGTGGTAACGACCCAAATTCCTAGCTCGTCAAAACAACCCAAAAAGCCTAGTGATTCAAAAATCAAATGATGCATTGACATTAAGATGCAGATCACTGTCAAATAATGAAGCACTTTACGCTCCAATGCAATAAGAAACGACGACGGATTAAAATGAAATTCTAAAAAATCATCAGTAGTTCAAAATTACACTAGAGTTTAAGATAATAGATCAAATAATATGAAGGAGCGAGAAAATACAGATTATAGTTTATTCTACAAGATTAATTAAGAAAAGGCTCACCAGCCACAATGTTCATTTCGAAGCTCGCATTCCTCGCAAGCGAAAAAAACAAGCTTCGAGGGGCAAATGTTAACCCCATTGTGAGAACGCGGTTCAAAATTATGAAGTATTCGCGAACGTTAGCACATAGCTACGTTTAGCTCGCGACTTCATTTAACTTGCACAATACCTTGGACCGTTGGCACTCTTTTAGCCCGTTCCTTCAACCAGTACCAAGGTCGCGGCTTCAGATAGCTCGCCTTTTCATTTAGCTCATTCATCCAATCCAAGCGGGAGCGCATATTCAGGTCGTCGCATTATGATACGCATTGGGTACAATATTCATATCAAATATCGAGTGCCGCCTTGCCCCAAATTTGTGTATATCACAGTTAGCTCCTCCATGTGAGTATATCAGGTCACCCTATGGCTACTAGGTTGTTCACACGACCTATAGTCGTTCAGGACTTCCACCGTCCAAATGTGAAGCTTATATAATAGTATATGAAAACACCGCATGTATGCATGAAGGGAATGTCAGACCAGCGCATCATATACTACATGTATGAATCAGCTATAAAGGGAACCACTTTTAGGCCGTTCATATTCAGTTCATAGGACTTAATGTTTGTGCCATTCACACGACCTAAATGAGTCCGTACTTGTGAAGCCTCAGATTATTACTTCTTTGTTCTTTGGGTCGTCATTGGTATAGAGAAAGGAATTGAACCATTCAGTGCGTTTCAGTTCAACACATTTTAGATCGCTCCACATTAATATTTAGGTCGTTCATATGAAGGACGTTGGATCGTTCAGTGTATCTCCTAATGCTAGCTAGAGGCCACCTTTAACTTGTTCACTCTACCAGGTCATTACAAGGAAGTTCAGATAAATATGCATAACGGGACACGTCAGCAGGGAGGCAAAAAATTATTCAATGTGTAAAGGAATGTGAACATGGTTCTATAGTGTATAACGAATGGTTTAAGACAGCTCATAATTTTTGGACCGTACACCCATAGTTAGCTCGCATGTGATTTGTTTGGACTGTGAAAGCATGCAGGTTTGGCACACTAATGCTTTAGGACGTTCCAGTAAAATGCTCTTAGGCCGTTATGACCAAATGAAAGTAAATGCATGAGTTTTAGACTGCGGGACAGCTGTGTACAACTATACACACTTAAGTACAACTCACCACTCACCCTAAGCTCCAATCATAAATTCCTCACTTCACAATAATTTTGGGGGATCCAATTTCATTCCTATCACGAAGTGCCACCAAATTTGAAGCTCTCCTACAACTTCATAATTGGCCTCCATGGATCTAGCAACTTCTGTCCAAGTTCATATGGATCAAATCTCATTCAAGCTCCATTAGAAATCTCTCCAACACAATTTAAGAGATCTCTAATCTTCTCCAATCCTCTCTGAATTCAGATATAACACGAAATTCCTATGAAATCATGACAGAGCATCAAAGTCCTAAGTGATTGAAGATTCAAACATCCATCATCACAAATCTAGAAATTTCTCCAATTTCTTTACTAAATTCAAGTGAAATTAGATCATGAAGAGAGGAAAAAGGGAAATGAATGTAAAGAGAGAATACATGTATGATGTAAAGGCAAATATCATAATGAGAAATAATTTAAAAGTGGACGTAGATTCATTTTGAATCGAACCACTATAAAAATTCCTTTGTCTTCATTTTATGCTCTTTATTTTTTGATTACATGGTTCCATATTCTAATCTAACCATTTGGTGAAGTGTTTACATAACACCTTCGGTGTTGAAATTCTATTTTCGGTTTCAATACGAAGCGATCACCTAGAAACACTTGATCGCATCATGAAACATCGGGATTAGTAAACCCCAAGTACGAAATCTATCATTGGATTTCACAAATGCTAGGACAAGGTGAATCATTGGAAAACGATTGATCAACATGAGTAGATCACTATATTTTAAGTCTTTGGTATTTGCACTATGATGATACAATGTGTTTCGCATTTTGACTTGAAAATTCGGCACTGCTACCAGGCACGAGGCGATCACTAATTTTCATGGGATCAACTCTAGGATTTTTTTCATAGAGTTTTGGCTTGAAGAAAGATAATCAGATTTTGGTTAACTCCTGGGGAGTTGTTCCGATCCAGGAATATGAAATTTTAGGCTTTGGCCCACCTACTCCACCTCTGAATACCCCCTCTCTTTGCATGAATAGGGGTTGGTTGTTTGGACTTTTTGTTGTTGTATTGCATACGTGAATGCTCTCTTTGGAGAATATTAGTGGCTTTCGTAGTGGTTTCTATGGATTTGGTTTATCTCTTGGACTTATAATCTTTACTAGAAGATAATTCTCAACATTTCGACATTTGGATTGACACTTAGCTTGCTTTTGGACATATTTGGACTTGGAATCATATTTTACACATTTTGGCTTGAGGAAGATGATTATAGCCTAATAGGGAACAAACAAGGACTTTGTTGTTCTCTAATACAACATTGTAAACTTAAAGTGTTGAAAGTCATATAAATCTTGTCATTATAACAATGATGATGAATAGTTACTATGAAGAGGACGTAGGCATTTGTAACGAACCACTACAAACTCGGTGTTCTTTACTTTTTTGCATCTTTGTGCTTGAATTGTTGGGTTAATTTGAATAATTATCTTAATATTAACCCACTGGATGTTGGCATATGCGAGTGGCCAATTTCCAATGTCAACATTTTGGCATGCTAGAAAGGGGGCATAAGATTGCCTTTAGATTTTAGATTGTTAAGGAAACATATTCACTCGGATTCCTCTTAGATTTCACAATGGTTAAGAGGAAATATATAACTTTGGCTTGTTCAGAAGAAGCAGGCGTTGGGGAAAGTTAGGAAGCAACCTCTACTGGACATCGACCAATCTATGTTACACGTGAGGATATCGATGGAGTCGTCAAGGATTTGACTTCTTGGTTGGAACAACAATAAGAGCACTTTCAAAGACAGGAAGCTACTATGAATACTGTTCTTGCTAGGATCACAGGTTATAAAAGGCCCATCAGGCCAAGCCAATATGGTTGGAATAAGTGATAGTGTTCCTCAAGTATTAGCTTGAGACATGGGGCAATTCCTAAAGAACAATCCCCAACCCCGTGTTGACGCCAATCCACAGACAGTTACAGGATCGTCTAGGCTCAGGGGCACTACACCTAATTACGTCTAAGGTTCAGCTTAGGTTTTGGTCAATTAGGTTTCGGGCTTTGGATTGGTAATGTCGCTTAAGCATCGGCGCACACAGTTTTGAATGCAGGAGCTCCTATAGTTTTGGAGGCTAGGTTTGTGCCAGTCGAGGCACCTCAGGTTAGGATCGAGCGGGATTTCTTTATTGGGGCTCAAAAGTTCGTTAATATTGTACTTGACACCGGGGGCATGGATGTGTATTTGAATGATTGGAATCATTTGCTCGATAATGGTAACGGTGTTCAAATCTCCGATATTATTCTACGACACACTCGTGGTGGGGCCTCTCTCCCGGATTTGGATTGCGTTACTCGTAGTCCGTTCACTCAGGAAATTCTGAATTTTCGAAACCCAGAGGATTTCAAATTGTCGATATTGGAATCTTTTGATGGTAGGAAAGATCCTACCGTTAATATGATGTGCTATATGCGCCATATGAATGTACTTTCAGCTTCGGAGAACGTTATGCAAAGTGCTTGCCTTTTCATCTTACGTATATCGCTGCTATGTTGTTTCGGCAACTGAAAGATGAATCGGTTAATTATTGAAATGTTTTGGTTAGGAAATTCATCGAACAGTTTAGTGTTCAAATTGCTGCACCAAGAACATGATGACTCTTATGGAAATGAAGCAAAGGATTAGCAATGATTTGTGTAATTTTTTGCAAAGGTTTAATTCTACCACGGCTTTAGTCGAACGACCGGACCCTTTAATGGTTTGGATGGCTATTGTTGCTGGTGTCTCATAAAAGACGGATTTCAAGATCTTGCTTCAACGAGATCCACCGAGGGATCTTGGTGAGTTCTACTTTGAGGCAGATCGGTTTCTTAGGGGAGAGGATGCGACGAATGACATGAAAGTTCTCAAGATTAATTCAGTTCAGGGCAAAGGATCATCCGATTCTGGTAAAGGAAAAGGAAAGGTTGCTTCTTGTAATGATCTAAATGCATTGAATCAGCTCAAATCCCCTTCGTACGTGGAACTTACTTTCCATGGTGTGTTTGTGTATCTAGATTTTAGTTGGACCATGGTATGTGTGTGTATATATAATTATATCTACTAAGATGTAGATGGTTTGGTTTCTGAATAGTGGTCAAGTCTGAACGAACAAAAATAAAACTTAATATAACATAAATGGACAGCAAATGACATATGATGGTGGAATGTATAAGATGTATAATTTACCAATCACCATAAATTGTTCTGACCCACTGCCCAAAACAATCCAAAAGAAAAATGAAGTCATGCACTAATATTTTGTACAAGTATAGTGCAAATAGGGACATTTTACTTGAAAGTGTAAATATTATGGTCAACACTTATTCATTATTGTATTTCAAATTATTCCATTTTTGGTATGTAATATCCGTATTTTTGGTACTCATATATTAATTTTATTTTTTTATATTAAATATTGATTTGAAATTTTAAATGGATTTAAACTATATAATTCGTTTATATAACGAAGTTTAAACATTTAATTTATATATAATTATAAACAAGCTCGTAACATCGCGGTAGTTCGTAATATAACATTCTAAACTTCAATTGAATATACATAATTCATATTAAGTCGGAATTTTGTGAAACAAGAACCATCTGAAACTATTTGATTATATTTTTCGAATGGAAGAGAAAATTGGAGATTTCGTGTTATAGTTCCTCAGTTATGTCAAATTCAAATTTTCAAATAGTTGCTATGAAATTATTTATAAATTATAACGATTAATTTATGTAATTTAATTCGATTTAAAGGGAATTTATTGATAATTCGAGATAACAATCACATTAAGGCACGGAACAAATTCCGTTGAATTCGTATTGATGTTTAGAGCCAAGATTGGTATATAATGTTAGGGACTGCAGAATGAATCGTTCAGGTAAAGCACACACTAGAGGGGGATGAATAGTGTTTGTAAGAATTTAAACAAAACTTAAATATGAAGAGAATTATGGAATGAACCAAACACCACAAACACAACCACAACCACAGACACAGATTCAAACACAGATGCAAAATAAACAGAAATAAAAATGCATAAAAGGAAAGAACACACCGGATTTTATACTGGTTCGGATCACTCCTACATCCGGTCCCGCACAACACTGGATTGTGCAGAGTTTTATTACTATTCCCCGTAGTCAAATACAACCTCCTTGATTTCACGGCTTAACAAAGAGACACCGACTCCTATCCCTTGATTTCACGGCTCAACAAGGGAACACCGACTCCTATTCCTTGATTTCACATCTAGAAGGATACACCGATTCCTCTTTGACTTAAAAACAAGATTTATTCAACCCAAGCAATTACAAAATAGCCCTATTACTCTTCAATAGCACTTGATTTAGGGAGTAGAGAGTAGAGAGTGTAGATAGAAGAAGTTTGATCAAAATAGAATTGAATTTTGCAGAGTATAAGTGTAAGAATCATAAAAATGATTAAGAATAATAGTGGGATGAAAGAGGATGAAGTTAGGGAAGAAGATGTGTTAAAAAATTCGGTTTTAACCTCTTTTTATAGAGTATGAAGGGTTGCAATGGTTCTGAAGCGTTTCAAAAAGTGGAAAGACACTTTCCTTCAAAATTAGAAAAAAATAGCAGTTATATGTCGACACACACTTTTTGCTATGTCGACATACTCATGTGTATTTTTCATGATGTTGTTATACAAGTATGATATTTTATAAACTAAACATTTCTTGCAACTTCTATCTATCCTAAAACCTATAAAGCTCCTATCAACTATAAATTCATAAGTATATTTATAACAAACCTATCAACCACTAATGAAATTTAATTATGTCAAGTAAGTAAATCGAGTTATTAAAGTCAAACAAAACAAACAAACAAAATAAGTCAATCAATTCAATCAAATTAATCAAGACAAAGTAAATATGTTATGTATTTAATTAATAATCCTATATTTCTAATAAAAACTTTTCATACTATATACTAGTCATGTGTGGAGTTAAAGTTAACATGTAATGCAGTGTGTGAAGTATGTTGATTATAATATAGAATGAAATGTATGTCATATGCAAAACAATATGAAATGCAACTTATGGTGTGAATAATCTTGACTCAAAATGCAATTGTAATTTATAATGATGATATGAAATAAGATGCATAATAATAGTATGCAGATTGATTTGTTGATAATATCTAGTTAGGTAAAATATATTCAAAGTACTATCTAACTATTATAAATTATTTGAATCAAACAAAGATAATGTTAATTTATAGACTTAGGTTACTTATTTTAATGAAATTGATGAAAAGAATAATAAAGATAAGAATTTAATTAATAAATATTCATGATAAGTAGTAAAATATTCAGAAAAATCATGGAGTTAAATAATATTAGTAGGGTAAATATTGTAAAAATTCAAGATCTTTCTAAAGAGAATATAAAATTTGTATAATATAAAGTAAGCTATATAAACATATATTCGTAAGTATACATAAAAACTAATTTAAAAAAACTTAAAATTTAATTTATGAGATAGACATACATTAATATTTTGATACAAATCAATTTTAACTTTAAACTTTAGAAATCAAAACATATTTATTTGCTAAAAAAAACCATTTATACTTTAGAAGGGAGCATTGTAAAGTAATCTATAAAACTTCTTATATTTAAACTACTTTAAAAAAATTATGTATATATATTTATTTATATTAAGTAAAATATACAAGTTTTATAAATCTTAATTGGAAGTCAAAATAAGTATTGAGTTACAAATAGTATTT